>OX387610.1:2432500-2532500 GCA_947568835.1 Protonemura montana
AGGTTGGAGGGATGAAAGTTAAGCAACACTGCGCTGAGTCAGGTATTGGATGCGTGACCATCATACACATGACCAGTTCTGTTTGGGAGAGAGGTTGGAGGGATGAAAGTTAAGCAACACTGCGCTGGGTCAGGTATTGGATGGGTGACCATCATACACATGACCAGTTCTGTTCGGGAGAGAGGTTGGAGGGATGAAAGTTAAGTAACACTGCGCTGAGTCAGGTATTGGATGGGTGACCATCATACACATGACCAGTTCTGTTTGGGAGAGAGGTTGGAGGGATGAAAGTTAGTACAGCAACTTCACTCGCCTTGCTTATCAACCTCTCGACAGCATGGATTTGTGGAGGAATCCTGTTGTTCGCGTTGTATCGTCCTTCGGAAGGGAAGTTAAGCCAGTGGTCCCCTTGGTCTTCGACAGGTGCTGGCTACGTGCCGGCACCGGGTTTACCCTCCTCACTTTTAGACTAGGTTAGGTTCATCATAATCATCATTCACCGACGCCATTAGACCAGTGCCACATGGCCAGATGTCAAAACAGTGCGTCGTTAAACACAACAAATCAATCAATCGATCTTACCTCCAATCGAACAATTGTACGATCAGAACGCCACTGAATCATCGTAGTCGCCGTGAAATATCTCAACGCTGACGTCACCGACGTGGCGTTGCATTGAACGTGGCTACGTGCTGACGTCACGTGTCACGACGTCACGTGTCACACTTCGGAGAGTGCTGCAGAGAAATAACATTTGCCCTCGAGTGAGGTCGAGCAGCAATGTGTAAAGTTACTTAGCTAACGCTGCAAAATGCGCTTTATTGAGTTGTATTGGTCGTGTCCTGCTAGCATAGCGCCAACATCATCGCGAAAAATTGCCGCCAAATGACGCTTTATAGACAAACGTGGAGTTTTTTTTTTATAATTATTAGGAACACTTATCAGCTTCTCAAAAATTGATGCCCAAACGGGGACGCGAACCCCGATCTCCACCTGTCACAGGTGTTGCTCTAACCAATTGAGCTACTTGGACCCCGATCTCCACCTGTCGCGAGTGTTGCTCTGAACCCTTGAGCTATTTGGACACTGGCTTTTTGAGATGATTTCAGTGTATTTGATGAGAATGACGGATCTCCAAGGAGTAGAACCAAGAGGCTGTGAATACTCACAGTCACTCTGATTCTAGTGACGCTATATCACGTCACAACCTGTCAAACTCGAGTAACTACAGTTTGACGTTGGATGCGTTTTATTTATTTGAAATCAGATTTCAATTGCAAACGCTTGCAATGCGCGGGGTTTTTTATTATTAACAACACTAATAACCTACTGGTTATACTTGTGGCTGTACTTACTGTGCTCTGACCTCGTCGTCTTGCAAAGAAACTGCGGCAATATTACACGAGGACCGAATTCTGCGCTGACAGGCAAGCAAGAAGAACGAACGCCGTCTCATGTTGCTTAGTTAAGATTTAAATATGCGTGATTATTGTGCGTGCAACTGAATTCGCCGGATTTGATTTTGACCCTTGTTGTGACAACAAGTAAAGACTAAACTCGAGCCTTAAAGACGATGTCGGCATCCGAAAGATTCTTTCGCAAACCTAACCAAGGAATCTTAATTCCGTCCTCGAGCCGACTTAACGGTTTGTTTAGGGTCACCAAAAGCCTTGTCACTTTGACAAACTGTGTTGGCTGCTCCTGTACAACATCACCAAGGACCGGCCACCGCTTAGCCTTGTCACTTTGACACACTGTGTTGGCTGCTCCTGTCTAACAGCACCAAGGACCGGTCACCGCTAAGCCTTGTCCCTTTGTCACACTGTGTTGGCTGCTCCTGTACAACAGCACCAAGGACCGGCCACCGCTTAGCCTTGTCACTTTGACACACTGTGTTGGCTGCTCCTGTCCAACAGCACCAAGTACCGGCCACCGCTTAGCCTTGTCACTTTGACACACTGTGTTGGCTGCTTCTGTCCAACAGCACCAAGGACCGGCCACCGCTTAGCCTTGTCACTTTGACACACTGTGTTGGCTGCTTCTGTCCAATAGCACCAAGGACCGGCCACCGCTTAGCCTTGTCACTTTGACACACTGTGTTGGCTGCTCCTGTCCAATAGCACCAAGGACCGGCCGCCGCTTAGCCTTGTCACTTTGACACACTGTGTTGGCTGCTCCTGTCCAACAGCACCAAGGACCGGCCACCGCTTAGCCTTGTCCCTTTGACACACTGTGTTGGCTGCTCCTGTCCAATAGCACCAAGGACCGGCCACCGCTTAGCCTTGTCACTTTGACACACTGTGTTGGCTGCTTCTGTCCAATAGCACCAAGGACCGGCCACCGCTTAGCCTTGTCACTTTGACACACTGTGTTGGCTGCTCCTGTCCAATAGCACCAAGGACCGGCCACCGCTTAGCCTTGTCACTTTGACACACTGTGTTGGCTGCTCCTGTCCAACAGCACCAAGGACCGGCCACCGCTTAGCCTTGTCACTTTGACACACTGTGTTGGCTGCTCCTGTCCAACAGCTCACTGCCTTTGTTCCCACCACGTTTTCAGACCAAGCTTTGACCCACCTGTTTCTTGCGAGCTCACGATGACCTCGTGAGGTCTCTAAACTTCTTGCACTTGACCTCCAGTTGCAAGACCTCTTTCTTTGGCAGCAACTTGAGATTGCTCGACAAGGGTTTAAAAAAAATCTCAGAACACAAAAGATTCCACTGCCTGGACTCGACATTTTAATGATCCTTCAAGTCGAAAAAAGGACGCTGCAAACGTTGAAATAATTACTAGACCGCTCGCGCACGCTGCGATCATCGGCGAGATCAAAGAAACGAATTAGGAGGGCGAGGGTGTGTTTGGAGACTGTGTTCCAAAGCAGGGACCAGACGGGAAACTAGGACTTAAGAATAAATGACTTCAAAAACATGGCCTTAAACGCTGAAGCGAGTCCCTAAATCATGAGCGCAGTGTCCCAGGAAGGGCCCTAAAATCAGGGGCCCTAAAAATGGGGTCCAGAATTTAAAAGTCACGGTCTTGGGATTTCTAAGCGAGTGATTTTCGCGACAAAAGAAAGCCTCGCGGATCGTCGCCAGCGACCGTAGAAGGCGCTGAGAGACTGACTTTCAAAGGCAGTGCATGCCGCATTGTTCGGTTGTCTTGTCGTCAATGTTTGGAGACGTGTAATATCTGCATAGTGAACAATTACCTGCTGGGATGTTGCAGCGTTCTTTGCCCCGAGCGCGGATAAAAGATTCCGTTTGAAAATCCACTCGCTTTGTTGGAAAGAATTGTCGTCGATCTCAAAATGCTTCTACATTCTGTGGCATATTTTTTTTTATTCATGTTGTCGGTTAATTAATGTATTATTAGAGTGGAGACTTCGCTTACGTTGCTTGTTGGATATTGTTAGACAGATATTGTATGGGAGTTACTTAGTATTTTTTGTCAAAATTCTTTTGCTTAGCTTTTTTTAGGTCTGGGAATTTCTAGCTTGTAACCACAAGAATAATCAAAGTATTATTCAAATCCAAATAGAAAACCTTCGATGATGATAATGATTTTTGGTGTTTAACGACGCACTGTTTTGACAACGGGCCATGTGACACTGGTCTAATGGCGTCGGTGTATGAGTGGATGATGATGAACCTAATCTAGCCTAGAAGGGAGGAGGGAAAACCCGGTGCCGGCACGTAGCCTACTCCTGTCGAAGACCAAGGGGATCACCGGCATAACGTGGCTTCCGAAGGACGGTACAACGCGAACAACAGGATTCCTCCACAAATCCATGCTGTCGAGAGGTTGATAAGCAAGGCGAGTGAAGTTGCTGTACTAACTTTCATCCCTCCAACCTTTCTCCCGAACAGAACTGGCCATGTGTATGATGGTCACCCATCCAATACCTGACCCAGCGCAGTGTTGCTAAACTTTCATCCCTCCAACCTCTCTCCCGAACAGAACTGGTCATGTGTATGATGGTCACCCATCCAATACCTGACCCAGCGCAGTGTTACTTAACTTTCATCCCACCAACCTCTCTCCCGAACAGAACTGGTCATGTGTATGATGGTCACCGATCCAATACCTGACCCAGCGCAGTGTTGTTTAACTTTCATCCCTCCAACCTCTCTCCCGAACAGAACTGGTCATGTGTATGATGGTCACCCATCCAATACCTGACTCAGCGCAGTGTTGCTTAACTTTCATCCCTCCAACCTCTCTCCCAAACAGAACTGGTCATGTGTATGATGGCCACCCATCCAATACCTGACCCAGCGCAGTGTTGCTTCACTTCGGTAGCTAGTGAATAACATTGAGATTTTAGCTTACCGAGGCTGGAAGCTCGCCGGGCCGCGATTGGTTTGGCGGCTGTCAATCAAACAGACCGATTAAGCGACTGACGGCCGATATCGCTGTTACCCCAACTGCGTCTAATCAGCTGATTACGCAAACCAGGCCGGGCTCTCGCCGAGCGTTTATCAGTTTCATTCGCTCGCTGTTGACTGGCGAATAGATTTATGTGCGATGACGAATCGATGATAACTCACGTGACGGGAATGAAAATCAACAAAACGTTGCCAGCGCCACGGGCGGGAAATCGCCGGATTTTTGTTGCATGTATTTCTTTTATTTCATCTGTTTTGTTGTGAACCACCGAACGGTTTGCCGTGTTGGAAACACTGGTTCTCGTGAGATCACCAAAGTTAAGCAACACTGCGCTGGGTCAGGTATTGGATGGGTGACCATCATACACATGACCAGTTCTGTTCGGTAGAGAGGTTGGAGGGATGAAAGTTAAACAACACTGCGCTGGGTCAGGTATTGGATGGGTGACCATCATACACATGACCAGTTCTGTTTGGGAGAGAGGTTGTAGTGATGAAAGTTAAGCAACACTGCGCTGAGTCAGGTATTGGATGGGTGACCATTATACACATGACCAGTTCTGTTCGGGAGAGAGGTTGGAGGGATGAAAGTTAGTACAGCAACTTCACTCGCCTTGCTTATCAACCTCTCGACAACATGGATTTGTGGAGGAATCCTGTTGTTCGCGTTGTACCGTCCTTCGGAAGGGACGTTAAGCCGGTGGTTCATTCTCCCCTCCTCCCTTCTAGGCTAGGTTAGGTTCATCATCATCCTCATCATCACCCAATCATTCACCGACGCCATTAAACCAGTGCCGGAGGGCCAGTTGTCAAAACAGTGCGTCGTTAAACACCACAAATAATAAAAATGTTGGAAACTTTTTTTTGACGAGTGTGTTAAGAGGGGAAATTATTTGTGTTGTAAATTATTTACAACCAATATGACTCTTGCCGTGCTTTGTCGATTAGACCAACGCCGCAGCTTTGGCAAAGGAATGGATCGTGGTATTCGGTTTCTTGGGTTTGATGTGCGTTCGTTTTGGTCAAACATTTAATTTTTTTCAAAAGTTAGTAAAATAAATTAGTATGAACTTAGTTCTGAGAAATTTGTTTCGTGAATGTTTCGACTTGTCGTAATGAGAATGTCAAGTTTGAAGCTAAGATGGAAAATAATTCCAGAAACAAACGCCCAGCGCCTCACGCGGTGGCAAAACGAATTAAAAAAGAAAAAAAGAAAGAAAAAAGAAGTCCCGTTCAATAGTGACATTAATTTGCGAGACCTTTCCGTGCCCCTGTCTGGTTAGACAACCCCAATCGATGCCATGCAAATCAGCTGGGCGGGTTGCATAATCTATAGGCGTACGCTAGGCCACGCGATGGGCCGACTGGCAGATTACCGGATGGGAAAACTTCCCCGCAGTGTAATTGCTCAAACGGGCCGAGGGGATTATTCAAAGACGGGCCACCGGGACGGGAAAATCTACTTTTTATCCCTAATTTGAGCCTTAATTTTAAAGTTAAAGCAGTGTGTAATTTTTTCCCCGGCTCTACACGGATTACCCGTGTAAGCTTGGTGTGCTGTGCCCGGAATTAAGGTGCCTTTGCCAACGCGTGTCTTCTGCAAGTTGCAGAGAGGTTAGATAGGGCTAACGGCTTTTAAGCGACTTAAGGAGACTAGATTTATGACTCAGTTGTGCAAGACACAAATTTGCTGACTTTTGTTGATGTGTCTTTGTTTGCACTTTATCGGTGAAAACGTTGGACTGAACTCGATGATATTTTTTGGAGATATTTGAGATCTTTGGTCTCAGATCTGATGCGTTTTGTTTAAATAATTGGCACGATGCGTTGGTTGTGTTGCTTAACTTCGGTGATCTCACGAAGACCGGTGTTTCCAACACGCCAAACCGTTCGGTGGTCACCCATCCAATACCTGACCCAGCGCAGTGTTGCTTAACTTTCATCCCTCCAACCTCTCTCCCGAACAGAACTGGTCATGTGTATGATGGTCACCCATCCAATACCTGACCCAGCGCAGTGTTGCTTAACTTTCATCCCTCCAACCTCTCTCCCGAACAGAACTGGTCATGTGTATGATGGTCACCCATCCAATACCTGACCCAGCGCAGTGTTGCTTAACTTTCATCCCTCCAACCTCTCTCCCGAACAGAACTGGTCATGTGTATGATGATCACCCATCCAATACCTGACCCAGCGCAGTGTTGCTTAACTTTCATCCCTCCAACCTCTCTCCCGAACAGAACTGGTCATGTGTATGATGATCACCCATCCAATACCTGACCCAGCGCAGTGTTGCTTAACTTTCATCCCTCCAACCTCTCTCCCGAACAGAATTGGTCATGTGTATGATGGTCGCCCATCCAATACCTGACTCAGTGCAGTGTTGCTTAACTTCGGTGATCTCACGAGAACCAGTGTTTCTAACACGCAAAACCGATCGGTAAATCCCTCTTTCTTCCCTACTTTCTCAACTAAGTATTCGGAGATATTTCAATTCTTTTAAATTCACTTTAGTTCTTCTCATTTTATCACCAGTTAGACATTAAAATCCTCTGTCTCTTGACAACTTCTCAGAATCTCTTACAGAATCAACTTTCTTAGAATCAGCGTCCTAAAAAAAAAACACGAACTGAATGCATTTTCTTCGTCGCAGTGTCAAACCCATCTGTCAGACTCGTTCATTATTTCGCCGCTAGACAGCGCCAGGCGAGTTGATCAAAGTAACAAAGAAAGATTTGCCAGAAGTTCGTTACTTTCTCCGGAGATCGCACGCGTCAAACAATCAAGCAATGTTTTACTGACAGAAGAATCTGTGTTCAGTTTCTAGTTGGCACGGAGGACGTCACGTTTAAAACAAAAACAAGACTGCGTCACTTCTCAGTGATTCGAGCGACGTATTCATTTCAGTAACAACAAAACAGCTAAAGCAACTGAAATTAAATTATCTTTTTGTGTTAACTGTCAAAGAAAAACTTGTTTCGTGTTCGGCGAGGGCCGTGAGTTTTACTGGAGGTTAGACCGTTACCAGTTCTGTTCGGGAGAGAAGTTGGAGGGATGAAAGTTAAGCAACACTGCGCTGGGTCAGATATTGGATGGTTGACTATCATACACATGACCAGTTCTGTTCGGGAGAGAGGTTGGAGAGATACAAGTTAAGCAACACTGTGCTGGGTCAGGTATTGCATGGGTGACCATCAAACACATGACCAGTTCTGTTCGGGAGAGAGGTTGGAGGGATGAAAGTTAAGCAAAACTGCGCTGGGTCAGGTATTGGATGGGTAACCATCATACACATGACCAGTTCTGTTCGGGAGAGAGGTTAGAGGGATGTAAATTAAGCAGCACTGCGCTGGGTCAGTTATTGGATGGGTGACCATCATACACATGACCAGTTCTGTTCGGGAGAGAGGTTGGAGGGAAGAAATTTAGTACAGCAACTTCACTCGCCTTGCTTATTAACCTCTCGACAGCATGGATTTGTGGAGGAATCCTGTTGTTCGCGTTGTACCGTCCTTCGGAAGGGACGTTAAGCCGGTGGTCCCCTTGGTGCTCTTCGACAGGAGTAGGCTACATACCGGCATCGGGTGTCCCTGCCTCCCTTCTAGGCTAGTTTGGCTTCATCATTATCCTCATCATCATCCACTCATTTATCGACACCTTTAGACCAGAACCGCATGGCCAGATGTCAAAACAGTGCGTCGTTAAACACCACAAATAAATAGTCCGTGAGTTGTACTGGGAGTTAGACTGCGATGATGCTTTGCAAAATACGGCTTGTGACAGGCGCGGAGACTGGAGGGGAAGTGAGTTGTTTTTAAAATAATTATGCTTCCAATTTGAATGCCGTCGTTTGTTTGCACGTCCCCCCCCCCCACACGTCTTCACCGTCTCCACCGTCCCACTTGCTGAGAAACGTCAACTCTGTGCTCCTATAAAAGCTTTCGACAAAAGAAGACGTCCCCGGTTAGAGACCCGGCGGCTTTTGTCCGGGCAGAGTCACGTTGAACTAAAGCGTTGAGTTTACAACGCAAGGCTTAGTTATAGCGGAAAATATCGACTAGTCAACTAGTATAAAGTACAAATAATAAATGAGGCGGTTTTTGCTGGATGGCGTTGCCGTCGTTTCGATGTGTATATGCTTTGAAAAGAGCCACTGGTTTAGTCGTTCAGAAAAAAAACAACTTATACTCACAGGAATTCGATTTAATTTTAAGAATTGGCTTGTTTTTGCTCGTCTATTGGTTTTATGGAGTAAGTCGGAGTCACAGCGCTAGTGTTAAACGTTCTGCTGAGCAAACGAGGCCGGCAACACGTGGTAACGGTAGGTGCCACCCGATGGCGCTTGCTGCTGAGCAAACGAGGCCGGCAACACGTGGTAACGGTAGATGCCACCCGATGGCGCTTGCTGCTGAGCAAACAAGGCCGGCAACACGTGGTAACGGTAGGTGCCACCCGATGGCGCTTGCTGCTGAGCAAACGAGGCCGGCAACACGTGGTAACGGTAGGTGCCACCCGATGGCGCTTGCTGCTGAGCAAACGAGGCCGGCAACACGTGGTAACGGTAGGTGCCACACGATGGCGCTTGCTGCTGAGCAAACGAGGCCGGCAACACGTGGTAACGGTAGGTGCCACACGATGGCGCTTGCTGCTGAGCAAACGAGGCCGGCAACACGTGGTAACGGTAGGTGCCACCCGATGGCGCTTGCTGCTGAGCAAAGAGGCTGGCAACACGTGGTAACGGTAGGTGCCACCCGATGGCGCTTGCTGCTGAGCAAAGAGGCTGGAAACACGTGGTAACGGTAGGTGCCACCCTATGGCGCTTGCTGCCGAGCAAACGAAGCCGGCAACACGTGGTAACGGTAGGTGCCACTCGATGGCGCTTGCTGCCGTCCTTTTTAACAAACCTCTACAATTAAATAATAACGACTCAAAATATCGCGATACATGTTTATCAATCGTTGAGGTTAGCATTATATAAGATTAATTGAGTGTAAACCAGACTCAAATGCGAGTAATCTGCGAGAAATAACAAAATGAAATTTCTTTACACTCGAAACGACGGTGGTTTCACCTGGTGGCATCCTACATTTTTGTCGCTGTAAAGCAGTCATTTGGCGGCCATTTTTCAGCGAAGTTTTCTTTGCAAACCCAGGTGTACCAACCTCAGCATTTCAATTGCCTTTTTTTTTATTCACGCTCATTTAGTCCAAAAAAATAAAATTATGCAAATGTTGTTGACCTTTACCCGACGTCGGGGGGCAGGACCCTCCCTTTACCCTTCTCACCACTGAAATGTTGATAATGTGTTATTTCAAAGCCTACCTTCAATTCCAGAGGACATTTAATTGATTTATTTTGGCATTCAAAAATGTCTGTGGAATTTCTTTTAGTGAATAGGGAATGTTAGTTTTGGAGTTTTTCACTTTAATTTAAATAAAATTAAAGTATTTAATCCACAAAAGCTCCTTGGAACTCTACTTGCCTCAAAATAAATATTTTAATTTAATTTGAGTCGAATTCAGTGCTTCGTTAAGAACTTAACAGTTCGTTAACTTGTGATTATCTTGGCAACAGCCAATTAGAAGATTTTTTTGAGTTTTAACGGCCCGTTAATGAGCTAACGACTGCTGTTAACAGTGGGTTAGGGGTGGGGGAGGGGGGCGCAGGAAGAAATGTAACCATGACAACTGTTTAATGCACTTAACCGCTTAACAATATCTCTTTTCATGCACTTAATTGCACTGACAGGAAAACGCGTGGTTTAATTTGACAGCGCCGTGTGGTGGCAGGCGCCGGTACTTGAGCTGCTAATTGGATTTTTGCTCGCCTTTACAACTCGTCTTTTCTGCCGCGACGAGCGCTGCAATCGATAAAAAAAATAGTCTCTAATTAATTCAAAGATAGAATCGAGATGGACGTGAAATAAGACGGGACTTGATGATAATTTCAACTGTCTTGAAGACGAGGACAGACGAGGACAGACGAGGACAGACGAGGACAGACGAGGACAGACGAGGACAGACGAGGACAGACGAGGACAGACGAGGACAGACGAGGACACAGCCCTTAGTGCATATGCACCGAGAGTATTCTCTTAGGGCGTCCCCGTCGTCGACGTTGCCTCCTTGGCGTCGTTCCAACTATGCGTCGCGACGCCAGCCGAACCACTTTGCCGACGCCGATGCCTTGTTGTTATTGTTGCGAGCGCGTAGAAAAAGTGGCACCAACTTTTATTTGATCGTGTTTTTTTTTTTTTTGGTCTGCCGCCTTTCGTCCTCCTATTTGCTTCAATACATTTACTTGGTCGTTGACAAAGCGGATCTTTTGGGCGGTTCTCAAGGCTGGTTTAAAAGACTAAACATTCTAAACAGTCTTTGTCAATCCTGTCGAAGACTACGGGTCATGCGGCTCTGGTCTAATGGCGTCGGTGAATAAGTGGATGATGATGAGGATGATGATGAACTAACTTAGTTTAAATAGAAGGAAGGGAAAATCTGGTGCCGGCACGTAGCCTACTCCTGTCGAAAACCAAGTTGACCATCGGCTTAACGTCCCTTCCGAAGGACGGTACAACGCGAACAACAGGATTCCTCCACAAATCCATGCTGTCGAGAGGTTGATAAGCAAGACGAGTGAAGTTGCTGTACTAACTTTCATCCCTCCAACCTCTCTCCCGAACAGAACTGGTCATGTGTATGATGGTCACCCATCCAATACAGTGACCCAGCGCAGTGTTGCTTAACTTTCATCCCTCCAACCTCTCTCTCGAACAGAACTGGTCATGTGTATGATGGTCACCCATCCAATACCTGACTCAGCGCAGTGTTGCTTAACTTTCATCTCTCCAACCTCTCTCCCAAACAGAACTGATCATGTGTATGATGGTCACCCATCCAATACCTGACCCAGCGCAGTGTTGCTTAACTTTCATCCCTCCAACCTCTCTCCCGAACAGAACTGGTCATGTGTATGATGGTCACCCATCCGATACCTGACGTAGCGCAGTGTTGCTTAACTTTCATCCCTCCAACCTATCTCCCGAACAGAACTGGTCATGTGTATGATGGTCACCCATCCAATACCTGACCCAGCGCAGTGTTGCTTAACTTTCATCCCTCCAACCTCTCTCCCGAACAGAGATGGTCATGTGTATGATGGTCACCCATCCAATACCTGACCCAGCGCAGTGTTGCTTAACTTCAGTAATCCCATGAGAATCGACCGATTTGAATTTTCCTCGCGTTGCCATATTGTCGTCGATCTGTCAACTGACTTTTTTCTCAGCTTTTCCTCTGCGATTTTCCGCCAAACCTCGAATGCCACATTGTTTTCCACGGCGATTTACAAGCAGTCTTTTTTTGCTCCCAAAACGTTAAGCTGTTTTATTTGTTCGCGAACCAAACTTCGCGCTGCACACGTGAGGCATTTCCTTTTTATCTGTTTCTGAAAATAAAATTCGTGCCTTTTGAATGTAAAACACATGAAACAATAACTCGGTTTGAAAGAAAATGGTCCAATGGCAGTTTTACCAACTTTTATTCCTAAAAAAAAAAAAAAATAACACACGTAATCACTGTTTGGTGCTGCGAGTTGCTTTGAAAGAAAAGACTGTCGAATCACGAAAAGAGCTGACATTGCGACGCCGTTAGCACGATAATTTATTCCTGATAATAACGGTTATTCTCCCCAAATAACGAGATCAAAGCATCATGACAAAAGAGCTGGCGATAAATCAGTTGACTGGATCTTTTCACCTGAACTAAACTCCTTCATTTCTCTGTGTTTCAGGTATGAACACTTCGATGGAACTCATTCCCATTGGCTGACACCTCAGACAAGGTTGGAACCTGCTTTTTAGAAAACTAATTTGACAGATGTTTCAAGGCCACCTTCCTCTGAATTTAAATAACCTGGATAGAGCATAGGATCCAGCCAGCTGATCTCAAATAACCTGGATAGAGCATAGGATCCAGCCAGCTGATCTCAAATAACCTGGATAGAGCATAGGATCCAGCCAGCTGATCTCAAATAACCTGGATAGAGCATAGGATCCAGCCAGCTGATCTCAAATAACCTGGATAGAGCATAGGATCCAGCCAGCTGATCTTAAATAACCTGGATAGAGCATAGGATCCAGCCAGCTGATCTCAAATAACCTGGATAGAACATAGGATCCAGCCAGCTGATCTCAAATAACCTGGATAGAGCATAGGATCCAGCCAGCTGATCTCAAATAACATGGATAGAGCATAGGATCCAGCCAGCTGATCTCAAATAACCTGGATAGAGCATAGGATCCAGCCAGCTGATCTCAAATAACCTGGATAGAACATAGGATCCAAGCAGCCGATAAAAATTGAAGTCAGTCAATCTATTGTTGGCAACAGGTAGGAGTCCCAAAATCCACGTTGTCCTTTTGATGTACACGTTTTTAACCAATTTTCATCACTACAGCGGTGAAAACTACAATAATAACTAATAATACAGATAAAATAGTAAACATAGAAAGGAATCTTTAAGAGAACTCAAAAACAGAGACTCTCAAGATGGCGGCCTTGCCTTCAAAAGCTATCAGTGTTGAGTACCAAGATCCTGCACCGCGTCAGTTCAGACAAGCGATTCAATCGTTCGCCCCATCACCGCCAGGGCGACACGAAACCGTCTAAGAAAGCCAATATCAAGCTACGCCTTCTATTATTCACCCGGCACGGCTTGGAATGAAAGACTCCATAAACCTCCATCCCGTAACAAGCGAGTGCATAAAATTTACATTCCACGCCGTGCCGGTCTACTTAGCAGTGCGTTACCCAGGGCCCGGTTCGATGGTGCGGCGAGGGGGGGGGGGGGGGAGTCGATTACCATCTCTGCGAACAGCTTCTAGCAATCTGTAGCTCACTTTACACCGGCAGCCACCTTAAGCAGCCGGTAATACCTCCGTTGGAGGGCGGGGGTTATGCACGAGACGGGAAGACCGACTTAAAGATGATGGTCGGGTGATTGCGGTTTGATGGATGATTGCTATTATATGGAGGATTAGTGGGACTATGGAGGTGCCGATCTCGAATAACCTGGGGTAGTGGTAAGCATGGAAAGACTTCGAAGCCAAAGTCGCCATCTTGAGAGTGTCTGGTCTTCGGTTATATCAAATACCTCGTGCTGTTTTGAGTGTTTTCTTTTTAGTAGTTTACGGGGTTTTCGTAGTTTTCACCACTTAAATGGTCAAAATGGTTGAAAAAGAATTAAAAATACTGTGAAATTAGCATTGAAATCGTAAAGACGCCTCGGATTTAGGAACTCCTACTTGGTGCCAACAATTTTGATCAGCTGACCGAATCCTCTGTTCTATCTAGATTATTTGAGATCAGCTGGCTAGATCCTATGCTCTATCCAGATTATTTGAGATCAGCTGGCTGGATCCTATGCTCTATCCAGGTTATTTGAGATCAGCTGGCTGGATCCTAGGTTCTATCCAGGTTATTTGAGATCAGCTGGTTGGATGCTATGCTCTATCCAGGTTATTTGAGATCAGCTGGCTGGATCCTATGCTCTATCCAGGTTATTTGAGATCAGCTGGCTGGATCCTATGCTCTATCCAGGTTATTTGAGATCAGCTGGCTGGATCCTATGCTCTATCCAGGTTATTTGAGATCAGCTGGCTGGATCCTATGTTCTATCCAGGTTATTTGAGATTAGCTGGCTGGATCCTATGTTCTATCCAGGTTATTTGAGATCAGCTGGCTGGATCCTATGTTCTATCCAGGTTATTTGAGATTAGCTGGCTGGATCCTATGTTCTATCCAGGTTATTTGAGATCAGCTGGCTGTATCCTATGTTCTATCCAGGTTATTTGAGATCAGCTGGCTAGATCCTATGCTCTATCCAGGTTATTTGAGATCAGCTGGCTAGATCCTATGCTCTATCCAGGTTATTTGAGATCAGCTGGCTAGATCCTATGCTATATCCAGGTTATTTGAGATCCACTGGCTGGATCCTAGGTTCTATCCAGGTTATTTGAGATCAGCTGGCTGGATCCTATGCTCTATCCAGGTTATTTGAGATCAGCTGGCTGGATCCCATGCTCTATCCAGGTTATTTGAGGTTGGTGGACCCGCATGGGCAAGCAGGCAACTTCGGAGCCATAAATGACTTGATAAAACTCATTTCGAGTCTTGTCCACCCTTGAACGGAAAAAAGCCCAATAAATTTTCCACCGACTCGCTTCCAGATCATAAGAAAATGGCTAATTAGAAATTTAGAAGTACTTTTGCCCTTCAACCAAATCCAATTGCGAGACTTTGAAACGAAAGAAAGAACGCCAAGTAGAAAGAAAGCCGTAAAAGGAAAACTTTTTCCCTACTTAGCCTTCGCAAGTAATTTTCTTTCTGACACTTGAAAATCTTTTAATAACGTCTTCGCTGCATGAAGAACGCCCCCCCCCCCCTCCCCCTCCCCCTCCCAGGACCACTCTATAGGACGACCAAGTCTCGTTTAGTGCGCCGTCGATCTGTGTTATTTTGCGTAGGAACTAATTAGATTTCTTATTGCCAGATTTTTAATTGGCTTCTGCTCATTATGAATATTGTATAAGCGAGTAATTTTAAAAAGTTACAGGCAACTATTTGTAGCTTACAAAGTCGTAACAGTCTCGATGAGCCTCGTTATTAGGTTTTTCCATGTTTCGCTAAATTGCGGTTTTGATCGAGATGACTTTAGAGGGTTTGCGAATACCATGGACTGGTTTTCAAATCAGTGGGGTCTTCGATCTTCCCTATTCTACCTGTGTAACCCACTGGTCTGTACACACTTGCGTGGATAGCGCATACCGTGGACTGGTTTTCAAGCCAGTGGGGTCTTCGATCTTCCCTATTCTACCTGTGTAACCCACTGGTCTGTACACACTTGCGTGTATAGCGCATCCCGTGGACTGGTTTCCAAGCCAGTGGGGTCTTTGATCTCCCCTATTCTACCTGTGTAACCCACTGGTCTGTACACACTTGCGTGGATAGCGCATCCCGTGGACTGGTTTCCAAGCCAGTGGGGTCTTCGATCTCCCCTATTCTACCTGTGTAACCCACTGGTCTGTACACACTTGCGTGGATAGCGCATCCCGTGGACTGGTTTCCAAGCCAGTGGGGTCTTCGATCTCCCCTATTCTACCTGTGTAACCCACTGGTCTGTACACACTTGCGTGGATAGCGCATCCCGTGGACTGGTTTCCAAGCCAGTGGGATCTTCGATCTCCTCTATTCTACCTGTGTAACCCAGTGGTCTGTACACACTTGCGTGGATAGCGCATCCCGTGGACTGGTTTCCAAGCCAGTGGGGTCTTCGATCTCCCCTATTCTACCTGTGTAACCCACTGGTCTGTACACACTAAAGAGAGAGAGAGAGGATCGCATCTCTATTATTGTCACTGTTTTGTTTGCTACGTACTCACCGCACGCTGCACCCGATATTTGCGGTTACCGATTGTTTAACAGCTCGTCAAGCTTGTGTTCAAGGTCGAAGCCGCATTGCTTGCCGGGAAATTATTTGCGGGTTTGTCGCGTGGAAACCGTTATCATGTCGGAGCGGTTGGAAATACACGGTGGACGCGCTGGGGTGAAATTGAATTACTGCAGTTACCGGTTTAATGCACGCGGAAATATGTTTACATTGTGAAAGTTTAAAGCGTTGTTTGTGAACCATTTTCAATAAATAAACTGTGTCCTGGCGTCGGTTTGTAATCATCAAGTTGTTTCTATTTGCTTTGGTTGTAACTCATAGTGGGAGGTAATTGCATAAAAATAGTTTTTATTGAAAGATCTTTTGTTAATAAAGTAACACACAGCGCTTTGTTTTCAATGTGGCTACCGTTTTAGCGGCCAAAGGTGATCATTTCTTTCGATCTACATTTTAAACTACCGCAACTTTGTCTTCGTCAATAGGTTTTTTCCTGTTTTTTTGACAATTATTTTGTTGATTAATGTAAAAAATGTTGCTGAAAATTGGTAAAGTGCACTGAGAATGGATAATTCGTGTCGGATATGTACGTTTTAAAGGGACGTTTTGATGTGTTAGGTTTAACGACGCACTGTTTTGACGACAGGTTTTGTAGCACTGTCGATTGATATAGGTGAGTGATGATGAATATTGTGATAAAACTTCAAAATTTCTGAAAGAGAGGAGAGAAAACCCGGTGCCAGCACGTAGCCTACTTCTGTCGAAGACCAAGGGGACCACCGACTTAACGTCCCTTCCAAAGGACGGTACAAAGTGAACAACAGGATTCCTCCACAAATCCATGCTGTCAAGAGGTTGATAAGCAAGGCGAGTGAAGTTGCTGTACTAACTTTCATCCCTCCAACCTCTCTCCCGAACAGAACTGGTCATGTGTATGATGGTCACCCATCCAATACCTGACCCAGCGCAGTGTTACTTAACTTTCATCCCTCCAACCTCTCTCCCGAACAGAACTGGTCATGTGTATGATGGTCACCCATCCAATACCTGACCCAGCGCAGTGTTACTTAACTTTCATCCCTCCAACCTCTCTCCCGAACAGAACTGGTCATGTGTATGATGGTCACCCATCCAATACCTGACTCAGCGCAGTGTTGCTCAACTTTGGTGATCTCACGAGGACCGGTGTTAGCTTCAATTCGTTCGTCAAGCTGTAAACACTAATTGAAATTAGTTGCGAGTGACAGCCATGGTCGCTCTGTGCTAAATTTTATAAAACTCTGTTACCCCCACCCCCCCCCCCCCCCCCCACCCCTCACACTTCTCTTGGCAAACACAACACGGTGCTCGCTAGCATTACGCATGGTAATTACAACGCAATTAGTGGCGTAATTAGGAGTCGAAAACAATTGGCACTCGGTTGCACGGTTCGAGGTTCGAATCCCGGCGTGACGTCTGTTGCACATTGTCGGCGCAGAGATTTTGTTTTTAATTGTGTTTTAGAGATTTTTGAATCCTTCGAAAATGATTTTAAAACAAGTAACCCGTGCCCGGCATCGGACAGTTCATCACAATGTCATAACAATGGGTGGGTGAAACAAGGGTTGTCATGGCAATCTACAACAAGTAACCCGTGCGTGGCATCGGGCAGTTCATCACAATGTAATAGTACTGGGTGGGTGAAACAAGGGTTGTCATGGCAATCTAAAACAAGTAACCCGTGCCCGGGCATTGGGCAGTTCATCACAATGTAATAGTAATGGGTGGGTGAAACAAGGGTTGTCATGGCAATCTAAAACAAGTTACCCGTGCCTGGCATCGGGCAGTTCATCACAATGTAATAGTAATGGGTGGGTGAAACAAGAGTTGTCATGGCAATCTAAAACAAGTAACCCGTACCCGGCATCGGGCAGTTCATCACAATGTAATAGTAATGAGTGGGTGAATCAAAGGTCTACACTTTGTCTGCATAAAATGAAAAATTAATCTCTTGTAAATTTTGGGTTGTAACTCCACGTGATTGGTTCAATGTCTCGATGGGGCGTGAACATTGCGACGACCTTGATATCTGATTGGTCCGTAGAAAGAACCTTGAAATGATCAACGAATAGCGCAGTGACGTCCCTGTTGCTATTTTGCTGATCAATGTTGGGCAGTTATTTGAGTCGTCAACTTTCCGAGGAATTATTAAACCGCTACGCCTGATAAGAAACTGATAACTTCGCCTGTCCTCGATTCGTTCATTGTCTTCTGCTGCGACTCTAATGGACACTGGGTAAAAAGCGATGCTCGTTTCCAATTATTCAAGTGATAATGTTTGCAAACGACGGCCTGTACCGACCAATCCGTTGCCCGCTCGAGACTTGCGGAGGTTTTAATTTTCTGCACGAACAGTTGATGTCGTTGCAAGTCGACACCTAGATCGAACCAATGACGTCAGCGTGAAAGCGAAATTGAAAGCGAATAAAAAAAGAAATTCAAATGAGAAATCAATGAAGTCTGAAGGGACGTAATCTGGATTCAAATTCAATCCGGCGAGAGCTATTTTAAGAAAGAAAAAAAGATATATACGCAAAAGAGAATAGGAAAAATGTAAAATTGTCAATTAATTCTATGGCTTTGTTTTCTCTGAATTCACAATCTCGTAACGCTTTTCAATCCTCGCGATATCCAATTCGTATTTCCGTTCGTTTCGTTTCTGGAATATTTAATATTCATTCTTGAGAGACTGCCGTGCTACAACATGGACGATTGTGTGTTCCGCACGGTGGCTGCGCAGCATAACTCTCGGGAGATCTTCGAGCAAAATGCACCGGGCAATAAATAGCGGAGAAGCAACTTCACATGTGCACCTAGTTTTTTTTGTCGGTTTTGTTTACGAACCTGACCGCATGCAACTCGAGTTTGTGTCAATTACGCAACGCAATTACGATTTAGAATCACGCGTTACAAAATGTGTTTGTTTCATTAGCTATTCAAACATGGCTTACAACAATAACTTTGCGCTGGGTTATTTTCGATACGTATTTTCAGAAAATAACTAAATCAAGCAGAAGCGCAGATGAAAACGCCGGGAGGAAGTTTTGTAAATAAACAAAGACTGAGTTTGTTTTTGCATTGTACAGTTCGACTGGTACTGTATGGGCGGAACTTTCATGTGGGATTGTTGAAAGTCTACCCCCAATAAGCATAACAATAATCACAAGCAAAATAACAAGCACACCGAACGGTTTGCCGTGTTGGAAACACCGGAGTCAGGTATTGGATGGGTGACCATCATACACATGACCAGTTCTGTTCGGGAGAGAGGTTGGAGGGATGAAAGTTAAGCAACACTGCGCTGGGTCAGGTATTGGATGGGTGACCATCAAACACATGACTAGTTCTGTTCGGGAGAGAGGTTGGAGGGATGAAAGTTAAGCAACACTGTGCTGGATCAGGTATTGGATGGGTGACCATCATACACATGACCAGTTCTGTTCGGGAGAGAGGTTGGAGGGATTAAAGTTTAGCAACACTGTGCTGGGTCAGGTATTGGATGGGTGACCATCATACACATGACCAGTTCTGTTCGGGAGAGAGGTTGGAGGGATTAAAGTTTAGCAACACTGTGCTGGGTCAGGTATTGGATGGGTGATCATCATACACATGACCAGTTCTGTTCGGGAGAGTGGTCGGAGGGATGAAAGTTTAGCAACACTGCGCTGGGTCAGGTATTGGATGGGTGACCGTCATACACATGACCAGTTCTGTTCGGGAGAGAGGTTGGAGGGATGAAAGTTAAGCAACACTGCGCTGAGTCAGGTATTGGCTGGGTGACCATCATACACATGACCAGTTCTGTTCGGGAGAGAGGTTGGAGGGATGATAGTTAAGCAACACTGCGCTGGGTCAGGTATTGGATGGGTGACCATCATACACATGACCAGTTCTGTTCGGGAGAGAGATTGGAGGGATGATAGTTAAGCAACACTGCGCTGGGTCAGGTATTGGATGGGTGACCATCATACACATGACCAGTTCTGTTCGGGAGAGAGGTTGGAGGGATGATAGTTAAGCAACACTGCGCTGGGTCAGGTATTGGATGGGTGACCATCATACACATGACCAGTTCTGTTCGGGAGAGAGGTTGGAGGGATGAAAGTTAAGCAACACTGCGCTGGGTCAGGTATTGGATGGGTGACCATCATACACATGACCAGTTCTGTTTGGGAGAGAGGTTGGAGGGATGAAAGTTAAGCAACACTGCGCTGGGTCAGGTATTGGATGGGTGACCATCATACACATGACCAGTTCTGTTCGGGAGAGAGGTTGGAGGGATGAAAGTTAAGCAACACTGCGCTGGGTCAGGTATTGGATGGGTGATCATCATACACATGACCAGTTCTGTTTGGGAGAGAGAGTGGAGCGATGAAAGTTTAGACAGCAAATTCACTCGCCTTGCTTATCAACCTCTCGACAGCATGAATTTGTGGAGGAATCCTGTTGTTCGCGCTGTACCGTCCTTCGGAAGGGACTTTAAGCCGGTGGTCTCCTTGGTCTTCGACAGGAGTAGGCTACGTGCCGGCACCGGGTTTCCCCTCCTCCTTTCTAGGCTATGTTAAGCAAATCATCAGCCTCATCATCATCCACTCATTTACCGACGACATTTGACCAGTGCCGCAGGGCCAGTTGTCAAAAGAGTGCGTCGTTAAACACCACAAATAAATAAATAGCACTAGCACTAGCACTAGCACTAGCACTAGCACTAGCACTAGCACTAGCACCAGCACTAGCACTAGCACTAGCACTAGCACAAGCACTAGCACTAGCACTAGCACTAGCATTAGCACTAGCACTAGCACTAGCACAAGTACTAGAAAAGAAGCCCTTGGCTTTGGCAGTAATTTTTTTTTGTAGAGAGTGTGTGTTATGCTTGTGCTTATTGCTATGCCAATTGGGTGCAGTCCCATATGATAACCAAGTTTTAAGATCCTTGTGTGCTATGCTTGTGCTTATTGCTAAGTCAATTGTGTGCAGTCCCATATGATAACCAAGTTTTAAGATCCTTGTGCGCTATGCTTCTGCTTATTGCTATGCCAATTGAGTGCAGTCCCATATGATTACCAAGTTTTAAGATCCTTGTGCGCTATGCTTCTGCTTATTGCTATGCCAATTGAGTGTGGACCCTAATTCTGTGTGCTCGTTGGAAAACTCATATGAGAGACTTAATCGCCTATTGTTAGACCTAGGTCCAGGTTTCCAAGCCTCGTTTTGTGGAGCTCGACGGCACACGAGGAATGCTGACGTATGGCAAACTGAAATCTGCCAGGTGCACACAGAAAAAAAAAACATGACGAAAGAACAGTGTGATGAAAAACACAAGCGTGTAGAAATGTGGGCTGAAAGCCAACAGATTTATTGAAAGTAACTTGGAGGTGGGCCGAAGCGATGTGAAACTGAATTCAGAGCATCTTACTAAAATAAAATCTCTGATCACGGGGTCGAACCCCGTCTGTTGATCGCACTCGTCTATTGGCTGTCGGTGAATTAAAGGATAATAATGAAGCTAGCCTGAGTGGCAGGGAGCCGAGGGTGAACTATATGCCGGCTGCTCCTGTCCAACAGCACCAAGGACCGGCCACCGCTTAGCCTCGTCTCTTTGACACACTGTGTTGGCTGCTTCTGTCCAACAGCACCAAGGACCAGCCACCGCTTAGCCTTGTCACTTCGACACACTGTGTTGGCTGCTTCTGTCCAACAGCACCAAGGACCGGCCACCCCTTAGCCTTGTCACTTTGACACACTGTGTTGGCTTCTCCTGTTCAACAGCACCAAGGACCGGCCACCGCTTAGCCTTGTCCCTTTGACACACTGTGTCGGCTGCTCCTGTCCAACAGCACCAAGGACCGGCCACCTCTTAGCCTTGTCACTTTGACACACTGTGTTGGCTGCTCCTGTCCAACAGCACCAAGGACCGGCCACCGCTTAGCCTTGTCCCTTTGACACACTGTGTTGGCTGCTCCTGTCCAACAGCACCAAGGACCGGCCACCGCTTAGCCTTGTCCCTTTGACACACTGTGTCGGCTGCTCCTGTATGACCTGGTAGGGAGCCAACGATGAACTCGTCCTAAATGACTTGACAATTGATAAAGATTGTCATGATTTCTTTTGAGGATAAGCTTGTACATGTAATAAATTCAAATTCTTGTCTGATCTCAAACAAGGCAAGCATTTTTCTCATGAAACTCCATTTCCTTGATTTTCCTCGACTTTATTCGCAAGCCCAGCGTCGGAAAATCGCTTACCGGTAACCAGGCATTCGACGACTGCGATAAAAAAAAAGCTAACGCCGAAAAACCCCGGCGATGAACTCGCGTCGGTCGCCCTATCAATTTCCCCGTTCGAGTCCCGCACGCGGCCTTTTTAACAAAGACATTTTCCCCGGCGCCAGATATGAGAAGCAAACTTTGTCTTAGCTCAACACGGCGCCTCGAGTGCGAGTGAGAGGGCACGTTGGGCGTTTACCTCAAGTGCGACGGAGAGGGGTTGTGTTTGAGGGTGAATCGGGTTGATCTTATGACTTATACGTCTCGAGCATTAGATCGGGGCGTGTGAGTATGGGGTGTCTATGCGCTCAAGGAGGCTTTGAGGGGTGAAAAGAGGTAAACTGTCAATCGAGTCTGCGAGGCACTTGAAGACTCCGATGACTCGATCAGCGCGTGGAATCGATCTTGCCGCCTACCGCGAATCGATCTTCGAGACGTTTCACTTTAAACGCCGGGCGGGATTTTCGTGTGTGCGTTTTTCTTTATTTTCCTTCGCGTGACGCCGCTTATTCCGTTCCGCGTCGCGAGGTAAATGAAACTGATCGCCGTGCGTACGAAGTTTGTTTTATGGCTTTGGGAATGCGTCGTGATTGCGCTGATCGCCGCCAGGGGCGATCACGTGCGTGTCGCGTCACTTTCTCTTTTGCTAACGACGCACACGAGTCATCTGTTTACTTATTTAAAGGAAAGGCGCGGGAAGGCGTTGCTTCAAGTTGATTGTGTTCACTGAACTGTCAGTCAATTGTTACCCGAGTGCGTGACCGACAGAGTTATTGTTTTGATGTCATTTTTCTTGCGGCTATCAAATCAAATCGGTTCGCTTTTGTGGTAAACTTTGACAGCTGGACAAGCGTCGTGTTGGCCGTGTCGCGTTGAAAGATGAGCGCTTAGCGGGATATTACTGGCCGTTTCTTGCAATGTACGAATTTTAGAACAGTTGAAGAAATCAGTGCTTGATGGATCAATCTAGAAATGACCGCTTTGATGTTTAAAGAAGTAGATTGCTAATATTTCTTAAGTCGTTCATGTTCAGGACAAAAAAAAATAAGTATGGAGATTATTTCTTAAAATGCGTCTAATTTAAGTTGAAAGATTTGCAAAATCTGATTAAAAACTATTTTCTTTCGGACGTGAAAGAGAAAGAAAGCAATGAGAACCAACGAAATTACAAAAAAAAATTACCCTTTTGACTTTGAAGAGTAAATTGTACACTTTTCTTTGCTCGCCACGTTCAACCGGAAACCGAGTAAATGACCGGAAACCGAGAGATGCTGACGTCACGATTTAGCCGTCGCTTGTTTCACAATTTTCCTCCAAGTAAATTAGGTCAAATATAAAAAAAAAAACGCACGTGAAATTTCAACTTGAATAATAACCTTCTTAAGTATATAATCTCGCGGATAAAAGCGTTAATAAATTCGAGCGGAAAGTTCAATACGATGAATAATATGTGAGCGCGGTCTTATATGATAAACATGTCCCAAGCACTCGCGGCGCGTTGCCCTCGGCGCGGTAATCCGCATTAGCGGGCGAACATTACCAAGCAAAGGATGATCGATGGTGAGAAGGAACGTGGAAAGAAACCCATTAACCTGGCGCGTCTTAAAGAACATAATCTTAGAAGCCGGCAACTCGAGTCATAGCTCAAGCGATTCCATTTCGGAAAACGATTTCTGCCAGCCGAGTGGTAGCCCTGCACTGTGATTTCTGCCAGCCGAGTGGTAGCCCTGCACTGTGATTTCTGCCAGCCGAGTGGTAGCCCTGCACTGTGATTTCTGCCAGCCGAGTGGTAGCCCTGCACTGTGATTTCTGCCAGCCGAGTGGTAGCCCTGCACTGTGATTTCTGCCAGCAGAGTGGTAGCCCTGCATAGTGATTTCTGCCAGCCGAGTGGTAGCCCTGCACAGTGATTTCTGCCAGCCGAGTGGTAGCCCTGCACTGTGATTTCTGCCAGCCGAGTGGTAGCCCTGCACTGTGATTTCTGTCAGACGAGTGGTAGCCCTGCACGGTGATTTCTGCCAGCCGAGTGGTAGCCCTGCACTGTGATTTCTGTCAGACGAGTGGTAGCCCTGCACGGTGATTTCTGCCAGCCGAGTGGTAGCCCTGCGCTGTGATTTCTGCCAGCCGAGTGGTAGCCCTGCACTGTGATTTCTGCCAGCCGAGTGGTAGCCCTGCACGGTGATTTCTGCCAGCCGAGTGGTAGCCCTGCACTGTGATTTCTGCCAGCCGAGTGGTAGCCCTGCACTGTGATTTCTGCCAGCCGAGTGGTAGCCCTGCATAGTGATTTCTGCCAGCCGAGTGGTAGCCCTGCACTGTGATTTCTGCCAGCCGAGTGGTAGCCCTGCACGGTGATTTCTGCCAGCCGAGTGGTAGCCCTGCACTGTGATTTCTGCCAGCCGAGTGGTAGCCCTGCATAGTGATTTCTGCCAGCCGAGTGGTAGCCCTGCACTGTGATTTCTGCCAGACGAGTGGTAGCCCTGCACTGTGATTTCTGCCAGCCGAGTGGTAGCCCTGCACTGTGATTTCTGCCAGCCGAGTGGTAGCCCTGCACTGTGATTTCTGCCAGAAGAGTGTTAGCCCTGCACTGTGATTTCTGCCAGCCGAGTGGTAGCCCTGCATAGTGATTTCTGCCAGAAGAGTGGTAGCCCTGCACTGTGATTTCTGCCAGCCGAGTGGTAGCCCTGCACTGTGATTTCTGCCAGCCGAGTGGTAGCCCTGCATAGTGATTTCTGCCAGAAGAGTGGTAGCCCTGCACTGTGATTTCTGCCAGCCGAGTGGTAGCCCTGCATAGTGATTTCTGCCAGAAGAGTGGTAGCCCTGCACGCGGCCTGAGATCTGAACCGCTTGGCGAAATAAGCTCGGAGATTAGATCTAGACTATATTTACATCGCAAAAGCGAAGTGGAAAAAAAAACCACTCTTGCGCCCAAGCGATCTGACAGAGTCGATAATATATTTATACTGGGTTGTATAGGAGGCGGTGGTTTATTTTTATATTTTAAAGGAAGCTTAGAATTAAATGTTTATTTATAACCGGTCTTGTGTCGGTATTTCTGTCGCAAAGAGGCCGTGGTGAGAAGCGGTTGAGAGACTGCTAGTTAAAATGGCCGACTTTTACAGCTGTTTATGATCGGTATTGTTATGGCTTGTCTGCTAAAAATTTGACATCCGAGCAAATCTGTTTGCATGGCTGATATTCTGCGGGAAATTTGGGGAAACTCAGAAAAACGAAATTTTTGCTGTCGCCTTCGGTTTCCCAAGAGGTTATAGGGTCGAGTAATTCGCAAAAAAGTACCTCGCGCTAATAGACCAGTGCCACAGGGCCCGTTGTCACAACAGCACGTCGTTAAACACAATAATTGAAGGCCTAATAGTTATATAATTGATGTAAATAGTGATAAAACAGTACTGCAAAGTGATGACTACAAGGTAGTTCAATGTCCCAGCCGAAGTACCGACCCTTTTCATTAAGCGATTCATGTTTTCTGAAGTTACAGGTGTTTGCAGACAAGCAATTTAAAACAATGGCTGCTCGCTTTACCGACCGATGCATGCAACACCTCAATGAAGTAGTCTCGAGTCCGGCGGTCGAAGGTACTCGTTCAAATGACCAGCACAAAACACGGTGGCCGAGAACACATTTTTCACCTGTCAAAGCCGGCAAGCTAACAATGCCAGGTTTGCATTGTAATGTGAGTAATACACGGGTATTAATCGGCCGGTCCGGCTAATGTGACAGCTGCCTTGTGGACGAGCCACGTGTCCAGTGGCGGCGCGCGGAGCCAAACAGTGGAGAGGCACACGAAAACAAAACTCTTGTTTGATGTTGAAGTCGATCGCACTCTCTGTTGATGTATTTATTTGCTTGTAATCCTGCCAGCTGATCTCAAATAACCTGGATAGACCATAGGATCCAGTCAGCTGATCTCAAATAACCTGGATAGAGCATAGGATCCAGTCAGCTGATCTCAAATAACCTGGATAGAGCATAGGATCCAGCCAGCTGATCTCAAATAACCTGGATAGAGCATAGGATCCAGCCAGCTGATCACAAATAACCTGGATAGGGCATAGGATCCAGCCAGCTGATCTCAAATTACCTGGATAGAGCATAGGATCCAGCCAGCTGATCTCAAATAACCTGGATAGGGCATAGGATCCAGCCAGCTGATCTCAAATTACCTGGATAGAGCATAGGATCCAGCCAGCTGATCTCAAATAACATGGATAGAGCATAGGATCCAGCCAGCTGATCTCAAATAACCTGGATAGAGCATAGGATCCAGCCAGCTGATCTCAAATAACCTGGATAGGGCATAGGATCCAGCCAGCTGATCTCAAATAACTTGGATAGAGCATAGGATCCAGCCAGCTGATCTCAAATAACCTGGATAGAGCATAGGATCCAGCCAGCTGATCTCAAATAACCTGGATAGAGCATAGGATCTAGCCAGCTGATCTCAAATAACCTGGATAGAACATAGGATCCAGCCAGCTGATCTCAAATAACCTGGATAGAGCATAGGATCTAGCCAGCTGATCTCAAATAACCTGGATAGAGCATAGGATCCAGCCAGCTGATCTCAAATAACCTGGATAGAGCATAGGATCTAGCCAGCTGATCTCAAATAACCTGGATAGAGCATATGATCCTGCCAGCTGATCTCAAATAACTTGGATAGACCATAGGATCCAGCCAGCTGATCTCAAATAACCTGGATAGACTATAGCATCCAGCCAGCTGATCTCAAATAACCTGGATAGAGAATAGAACCCAGCCAGCTGATTACAATTGAAGTCAGTCAATTCATTGTTGGCATCCGGTAGGACTCCCTAAATCCGAGGTGTCCCTATGATTTCAATGCCTTATAGAGTTTTTAAAACATATTTTCAACCAATACTGACCGCTAGAGTGGTAAAAACTACGAAAATCTAAAATTAAACAGATAAAAACACTTAAAATAGCACGGAATTCTAAGAGAACTTAAAATCAAGGACTTTCCAGATGGCGGTCTTGGTTTCAACGTCGCTTTACGGCAAGTTCTATCCAGGTTATTTGAGATCATTTGGTCAGTCCTCCCGCACACCTTGACGAAACCCCATGTCCATTGGATACCCGAAATCGGGGTCGTGCCCAACGCAGCGCCACTGGTCTTCTATGACGACACAATCCCCTCAAAACCTGCTCCTGTTTCGGCAAGGCACGATCCGCCACTGGTTACCGGTTACTTACATTGAGTCGTCCCGGGCACTCGAGCGAAAGTTTCGGACTTTTTGAGTCGGGGATGAGGTGGATGCGAGATCATTTGTCATGCTCTTGGACGTGAAGGGCGGTCAGTGTGGCGGAGGGAGCCTAGGGGGGGGGGGGGGGCGTTTTGAGGCCTGTCGGACGTGGACAGATGAGACGGGCTAAATGAGGATCTTTAACAGACGGACTGTATTGTTTCTACGTGTCAAAGTTTACTGGGTCATCTGGTTCATTGCTAATGGGCTTCGTCTGGCAAACGCTCGAAAATACCGCGTTGAAATCTCATAGTTTATTTGATGTTCTGTTCGGGCAACATGGCGTTCTCAAAAGAATGTGCTTAACGTCGGCAAGTTGTTCGTTACAACACTTTGCTAACGGGCTGGTTCCGCTTAAAATGTTTTCTTTGATGATTTCACGGAGGGGGAGATGTTATTTTTGTAATAAAAGTTCACTCGCATGATTTTGAACAACTGACAAACTGTGCATTGATGATCGTCACACGTCATGAGTTTGGATTTGATTTCTTGCCAAAGAGCGGATAAACAAAGATGCATGGAAGAGGTTGCTAAGATACGATGCTACCAGTGGCGGAACTGGGTTTATCAGGGGTCTGGATTGATGGTCATAGACCGCAATGTTAGCTCGGGTTTTACCAAAATGTTCAACTATAAGTTGGAATTATAGCTCACAGAAATATCTGAATTTCACTGCATGTGATTGGAAGTCGTCATGGCAACAGTTTCAACAAAATGTGCAACTACAAGTTGGATCTCTAGCTCACAGAAACATCTGAATTTCACTGCATGTGATTGGAAGTCGTCATGGCAACAGTTTCAACAAAATGTGCAACTACAAGTTGGATCTCTAGCTCACAGAAACATCTGAATTTCACTGCATGTGATTGGAAGTCGTCATGGCAACAGTTTCAACAAAATGTTGAACTATAAGTTGGATCTCTAGCTCACAGAAACATCTGAATTTCACTGCATGTGATTGGAAGTCGTCATGGCAACAGTTTCAACAAAATGTTGAACTATAAGTTGGATCTCTAGCTCACAGAAACATCTGAATTTCACTGCATGTGATTGGAAGTCGTCATGGCAACAGTTTCAACAAAATGTTGAACTATAAGTTGGATCTCTAGCTCACAGAAACATCTGAATTTCACTGCATGTGATTGGAAGTCGTCATGGCAACAGTTTCAACAAAATGTTCAACTATAAGTTGGATCTCTAGCTCACAGAAACATCTGAATTTCACTGCATGTGATTGGAAGTCGTCATGACAACAGTTTCAACAAAATTTTCAACTATAAGTTGGATCTCTAGCTCACAGAAACATCTGAATTTCCCTGCATGTGATTAGAAGTCGTCATGACAATAGTTTCAACCAACACTTCAACTAGGAGGCGAGATTTTGTTAAAATTGGACTTTTGAATTTTTGTTGAAACTATTTTTAAAATAAATAATTTATATCGTGTTAGAAGTTAATCCAAAACTATCTTCATACTTGACTCTTCTAAAAGCTTTAGTACAAAAGGAAATGGTGGAAATCAGACGCGATTATCTGTATTTTTTTACTCAAAAAACGACCGATATGACCTCTGTCAGAAAATTAGTTGAATAGGTTGGCTAAAAAGTTCTACCGCTAGCGCCATCGTGTGGTACCTTCCACCAACACGGTTTGCCGGCTCGTTTGCTCAGCAGAAAGTTTAGCTTGACCACTGTGACTCTTGACTTCTCCTGTGCACCCAACGACGGACACGGTCAGACCTAAGATAAGCAACTCAGCCAAAGTTTGGGGTCTTAAAGCTGCTTAGTTCGGCCAAGAGATGAAAATAAGGACCGAAGAGATAAAAGCAGCTTTTCAAAGAAGCGCATGCGGGTTTTTTTTTTTTTTTGGTTCGCTGTGAAAATAATCTGCCTTGTATTTTGCTGTGTAAAAGGGTGGTCGGACAAATTTGATTTGCCTGGCCGTGTCAGTGAATGATCAAAGAGTGTCTGCAGGTTCTTCTCTGCGTTGGTCCATCGTATCTCTGTGTGTACAGACTCCGCACGGGATTGATTTTTTTTGTGCGGCACCACAAAGGGGACAGGTGCATTAGTACCTTGATGCAGTACAGTTTTTTTGTTGGTTTGTGCAGACCACACGTGATGGGTAACTCTGCTGATGTATTTAATGATTTTAGGTGATATTTTGTCATGAAAAAAGGTGGCAGCGAATTCCCAACAGGATTGAAAAGTTAATATAATTAATTATTATAATTTGTGGCGAGTGTGGGCAAAAATAAACAGATATTTGTAACGCTTAGTACATATTATAAAAGCTAATCTTTCAAAAATAATATTTTTAAAATATGAAAACTGTAATGCTTTTTTCCTTTTTCAATTTTTATGGTTACAATAATTAACCTTCAAATAAGCCAAATTGAGCCCCAAAACAGCACGAGGTGACATGCAGATTTCCTTTCAGTAAATACCATTTTTTTTTTTGTGAAATCTTATTTAAATTGCAAAAGCTTGCAATGAGCAGAGTATTTTATTATTATGGACACTAATAACTTCTCAAAAATTGATGCCCAAACGGGGACTCGAACCCTGATATCCACATTCGCAATTGAGTTAGGAAATCAATCCAATTTTGTCATTTGGTTAGAGCAACACCCGCCAACTGTGGATATCGGGGTTCATGTCCCCGTTTGGGCATCAATTTTTAAAAGGTTATCAGTGTTACTAAAAATAAAATCCAATAATGATTCTTTTTATTTAAATTTCAAATGCTAAAAAGTAGTCTGATTGGAAACGGCGAGTTGGGAGTCCTAACAATATCTTTGCGCAAATGGTAGTCCATCTCAACAAACCTTTTCAACGCCCCGGGCAAAAACAAGCAAATCTCCTTTCAACACTCTCTACAAACGCTTCCTTTCGTGCCTCTAATAATCCTGGCTCCTGCACGCCAGACATAACTTCCGGTTTGCCCCCCCCCCCCCCCCCCCCCCCCACCGGCCTCTTCCCCCTCGCGGCATGGCTTGCGAAACACAAGCGCGAAGTTAATAAAGTAGGTAAATAGCAAAGCACCAGAATCCTGCATAGCAACTTCATTACCACAAGACCGGGGTTCAAGTCTCCGTGGCGGGAACTGAACGGTCAGACGAATATCACAACTGAACTCAATTCGGGAATCGATCTTCTAGCACAGCGATTGCTTTCCAAGTAAACGTTTCTTATTGATTTTCTATTTTGAAATCACAGGATGCATAATTTCGTAGATCTCGTTCGGTTTGAAACAATTTTTATTTTTGTATTCAACTTTTTCACTTAGGCGTGTCGACAACAATCGTCTTTGTGAGATCACCGAAGTTAATCAACACTGCGCTGAGTCAGGTATTGGATGGGTGACCATCATACACATGACCAGTTCTGTTCGGGAGAGAGGCTGGAGGGATGAAAGTTAGTACAGCAACTTCACTCGCCTTGCTAATCAACCTCTCGACAGCATGGATTTGTGGAGGAATCCTGTTGTTCGCGTTGTACCGTCCTTGGGAAGGGACATGATAGCCAGCAAAATGTAATTGATGGTAAAAATGGCGTTGTAGTTTAATACTTGAAGAAATGCTTCTAATTAGATGTCGGCCTCTGCGTACGGTTGGTGACGTTAAACCCATGTCATCGTCCCCCCCCCTGCCCCCTGCCACACCCCTGTCCCACCTAACCCTCCCTGCGGAGCAGTATGATAAATAGCCCTGGTCCGGGAGACACCCGACAGACCTGCGAGCCGCGCGGCGGGAAATTAGCCCTTTGCTCGGCGGGAAAACACAAGGAAAACTCGCCGGAAAACTCGTGAAGTACTCGCGGCGACGGGTGATATATTGCAGAGCTAAACGAAGACCTCGTGCAGGTGGTTCTACCTTGTACTCTAGCAGAGAGGCCAGGCGGGGTGAACGCTAAATGGAAAATGTAATTTGGCTGGATTTGCTTCTTTTTTTTCTTCTTGTAATGACAATCGTTTGCAAGACTGGAGGCAATTGTAGTTTAGTTTGTACATTTCTGAGCACAACTTTGCCGTTCTTTTCAATGAAAAGCGTTTTTTTTTTTTTTTTTTTTTTTTTTTTTTTTTTTTTTTACAAAACGCTCTTTGTGATATTTTGCAGCGACTGCAAAAAGAAATGAAACAAATTTGAATAGGGATTCGTACGTTATCACGTGACGACAAATAAACGTCTGTAATTGGCTGGGTAACTTTTCAGGGAGAAATGAAAGCGAATGAAATGAAATGTATTTTCAATGTTACAGTGAAATTGTGTCTCGATTGTGTGTTGTGCACAGTTAATTACGATGACCGCATGCACACAGATCGCGGTCGGTACGTTATTTATCGACACGTACGAACGGTGTTGGGATTTATGATCGCCTATATCGAGTAAACATATCGCCGGGGTGCACACACCTCAAATTACTAAAATATTCAACTCCACTCCCCATTCCTACGTTCCCTTCCCGCTGCACCCTGGCTCCAAAAACTACCCACCGCCGCCCTCGTGTTCACGTTCCTACCGATGAGAATGTCGGAATATGGTGGGCTGTGGACGGATGTTGTGCTGCCTCGATTTACAAGCAATTTAATGAATTTAACATTTTTAGCAGTTTTTCTCCATTTTTTTTGAACAACTCAACTTACCCAAAAAACTTGCAACCACAATTCTTTAAACTATGAAACTTTCTTCGCAATTTTTAAAAAAATTACATTATCCTCATTCCATTCTTAAACACCTTTGTCTAGCAATCCAGCCATTTCATGGACATTCTTACCTTGCAATGACATTCTTGCCTTGCAATGATCCACTGGTTTTATTCCATTTAACTTCTATTTAAATGGAAAATATACATTACCAATGATTGTTTTTAGACTCATGTCTACTTGATTTATCCTTAGCACTAGTTTTGACAAAAACTATTTCAACTGGGTTTTGAATGCTAAGTGAAGAACAACTGAATTTCCCAACGTTTCGTAACTTGTACCTGTTACTTTATCAAGGGTAAAAGCAGTCCTGACAATTTTCCAATAACAAAAAAACTTCATAAAATTATAACAATTACCAAGTTCAAGCTTCCTAAATGCATCTAAATAAAATAATCAGGGTCAATAACTTAAAAACTAATATATTGTGTATTTTCTGAAATAAAATTCCGAACACATTTGCGTTTTTAACTAACTAACTAATTATGTGTATGGAAAAAACGCCAATTGTTAGTTATCAATAGTTTCTTAAAACACCTGCTTAAAAGTTCCAGGTTAAGAATTGCAAAAGGTAACCAATCAAAAATAAATATCAAAAAAAAAAACACTAAAAATGTTTAATACCAAAAACTATCTTTTAGTAACTTCTTAGTTCTCCCTTCGGGTTGTTCTCACCCAGATGGCTCTGTCCCGGGGATCACACCACTGTGCGTAAGATGCGTAGCACGCATGACACCAGCCAGAACAACCTTATTAATGAGAATGTGTACCCACGCACGTGCACGCACCACATTACGCAATTTAGACTGTGAATTTAGTGCCATGGAAAGTATATATGGTAGAATATGTTGGGATGTGACGCATGGGGCTTGGTCATAGCACATGTATTATAGAGCTGGTAACGCGATATTATTACCCCTAATTAAACACATTATTATCTTGGTATTGTTGTCTATTACATGCTATGTGCTGGTTCAGCTAGTGGTGGCGCTAGCAGGCGAGGAATGCGAGGACAGTGGCGTAGGGTGCGGTACCGTCCTTCGGAAGGGATGTTAAGTTCGATTGGCTGATTTAATATGCATGACCAGTTCTGTTCGGGTGAGAGGTTGGAGGGATGAAAGTTAAGCAACACTGCGCTGGGTCAGGTATTTGATGGGTGACCATCATACACGTGACCAGTTCTGTTCGGGAGAGAGGTTGGAGGGATGAAAGTTAAGCAACACTGCGCTGGGTCAGGTATTGGATGGGTGACCATCATAGACATGACCAGTTTTGTTCGGGAGAGAGGTTGGAGGGATGAAAGTTAAGCAACACTGCGCTGGGTCAGATATTGGATGGGTGACCATCATAGACATGACCAGTTTTGTTCGGGAGAGAGGTTGGAGGGATGAAAGTTAAGCAACACTGCGCTGGGTCAGGTATTGGATGGGTGTCCACCATACACATGACCAGTTCTGTTCAGGAGAGAGGTTGGAGGGATGAAAGTTAGTACAGCATCTTCACTCGCCTTGCTTATCAACCTCTCGACAGCATGGATTTGTGGAGGAATCCTGTTGTTCGCGTTGTACCGTCCTTCGGAAGGGACGTGAAGCCGGTGGTCCCCTTGGTCTTCGACAGGAGTAGGCTACGTGCCGGCACCGGGTTTCCCCTCCTTCCTTCTAGGCTAGGTTAGTTTCATCCAAATCACCCACTCATTCACCGACGCCATTAGACCAGTGCCACATGACGTGTTGTTAAAACCGACTTTATCTTAACCAAACTTAGGATTTAAATAATTCCTTAATAGCATTTATACTATAGTTCTGCTTGCAAATTAAAGAACACTTTAGTTTGTCTTTTCAAAAAGCTTTATATTTTGCAAAACGTTTCTACGATTTTCGAACAAAAGTCTATCGCCACGCTCCTCATTCAACGCGACCTAGATCGCAAAGGTCACGGCCGGATGTAGAGCTTATAGAAGTAGATTTCAAGTAAGCGCACATTTTTTTACCCGATGACAGATGTTTTGATATTAGCACTTTAATTAACGTGACTTTCATCTAATATTGAATTGAAATTGAAAATGCTTTGATATTAACTTGCTATTTTTTTGAACCGTTGTGCAAAGTGAATTAGAATTTCGGTTACTAAAAAAACACAAACGTAGACGCCCGCAAGGGAAAAGCTTACTGAATATATCTGTGATTTTTCCAGCGTGAATGATATTCAGCTCGTTTTATATTTGCTTTTATTATTAAGTTCTTGCCAACGTATCAAATCATATGCCATACATGCAAATTTAAATTATACATTTTATTACATTTTTCTTGCAATATTTTCTCTTAAAATAAAATAAAACTCTACTTTTAATTATATGTTTATAACAGATATACCGGCTCTTCATTAACATAAAGCAATGACCTTAAATAACTGGATCCAGTCAGCTGATCTCAAATAACCTGGATAGAGCATAGGATCCAGCCAGCTGATCTCTAATAACATGGATAGAGCATAGGATCCAGCCAGCTGATCTCAAATAACCTGGATAGAACATAGGATCCAGCCAGCTGATCTCAAATAACCTGAATAGAACATAGGATCCAGCCAGCTGATCTCAAATAACCTGGATCGAGCATAGGATCCAGCCAGCTGATCTCAAATAACCTGGATAGAGCATAGGATCTAGCCAGCTGATCTCAAATAACCTGGATAGAGCATAGGATCCAGCCAGCTGATCTCAAATAACCTGGATAGAGCATAGGATCCAGCCAGCTGATCTCAAATAACCTGGATAGAGCATAGGATCCAGCCAGCTGATCTCTAATAACCCGGATAGAGCATAGGATCCAGTCAGCTGATCTCAAATAACCTGGATAGAGCATAGGATCCAGCCAGCTGATCTCAAATAACCTGGATAGAGCATAGGATCCAGCCAGCTGATCTCAAATAACCTGGATAGAGCATAGGATCCAGCCAGCTGATCTCAAATAACCTGGATAGAGCATAGGATCCAGCCAGCTGATCTCAAATAACCTGGAAAGAGCATAGGATCCAGCCGCCTGATCTCAAATAACCTGGATAGAACATAGGATCCAGCCAGCTGATCTCAAATAACCTGGATAGAGCATAGGATCCAGCCGCCTGATCTCAAATAACCTGGATAGAACATAGGATCCAGCCGCCTGATCTCAAATAACCTGGATAGAGCATAGGATCCAGCCAGCTGATCTCAAATAACCTGGATAGAGCATAGGATCCAGCCGCCTGATCTCAAATAACCTGGATAGAACATAGGATCCAGCCAGCTGATCTCAAATAACCTGGATAGAGCATAGGATCCAGCCAGCTGATCTCAAATAACCTGGATATAGCATAGGATCCAGCCGCCTGATCTCAAATAACCTGGATAGAGCATAGGATCCAGCCAGCTGATCTCAAATAACCTGGATAGGGCATAGGATCCAGCCAGCTGATCTCAAATAACCTGGATATAGTATAGGATCCAGCCGCCTGATCTCAAATAACCTGGATAGAACCTAGGATCCAGTCAGCTGATCTCAAATAACCTGGATAGGGCATAGGATCCAGCCAGCTGATCTCAAATAACCTGGATAGGGTATAGGATCCAGCCAGCTGATCTCAAATAACCTGGATGGAGCATAGGATCGAGCCAGCTGATCTCAAATAACCTGGATAGAGCATAGGATCCAGCCAGCTGATCTCAAATAACATGGATAGAGCATAGGATCCAGCCAGCTGATCTCAAATAACATGGATAGAGCATAGGACCCAGCCAGCTGATCTCAAATAACCTGGATAGAGCATAGGATTCAGGCAGCTAATTGTTGGCAACAGGTAAGAGTCCCTAATTTCGGGTGTCCCTATTATTTAAATGAAAATTGTTTAACACCTTTAAAGTGATATCAAGCTTTCAAGTGGCGCAAAAATTACGGAAACCACAAAAACTACATATGAAAACACTTAAAATGTCGCGGTTTCCTTTAGAAAACTGAAAATAATGGACTCTCAATATGGCGGCCGTTATCCTGGTTTATTTGAGACCAGCGGTTACAAATGCACGCGTGATTTCTGCTCCCCTTCGCCGTGATCCTTCCCTAAACCAGGTCATTAAGCAGCCAGCGAGGTAATCCCAGCGTCCCACAGCCCCCTTGGTCACCACCCCCCGCGACCCAAGACGGGAGCCGCAAGCCGGACGATCCTAATCACAGAGATCAAAACATCGTTCGGTTGTTTTTATTGAGATTGGATTCATCCTCAGTTTGAACGGTTTTATATCCGCTATTGTGCACTAAGGGTCCTAAGCCGGTAGACATTTCTCTATTCTCTGCGCAGGCAAACTTTTTGTTTTAACCGAATTTCATTTTGTGGCATATCTTATAATTTGTAAGACATTTTCTTTTAATTGCTTTTTAACCAGCATTGCGATGCTGGTTTTAATTAGTTTCAGTGAAGTACGATTGACCTGAAGCATGAACGTTTGTGCAAAGTTGCCGATGGCCAAGTGGAAACACTTGTGAATTTAGGTCTAGTCGGAAAACCAGCGTTAATGTCAAATTTTCTGCTGAGCAAACGAGGCTGGCAACACGTGGTAACGGTAGCTGCCACCCGATGGCGCTTGCTGCTGAGCAAACGAGGCCGGCAACACGTGGTAACGGTAGGTGCCACCCGATGGCGCTTGCTGCTGAGCAAACGAGGCCGGCAACACGTGGTAACGGTAGGTGCCACCCGATGGCGCTTGCTGCTGAGCAAACGAGGCCGGCAACACGTGGTAACGGTAGGTGCCCCCCGATGGCGCTTGCTGCCGTCCTTTTTAACAAACCTCTACAATTAAATAATTATGACTCAAAATATCGCGATACATGTTTATCAATCGTTGAGGTCAGCATTAATAAAGATTAATTGAGTGTAAACCAGACTCAAATGCGAGTAATCTGCGAGAAATAACGAATGAAATTTCTTAACACTCGAAACGACGGTGGCTCCACCTGGCGGTATTCTATATTTTTGTCGCGGTAAAGTGCAGTCATTTGGCGGCCATTTTCAGCGAAGACAGTTTAACATCAGCGCTGTGGTTGCGTAGTTTAACTTTAAAAAGAAATGTAGGCTTAAGTACGCTTTCTTCGATGTCTTGATTTTCCGCATTAATTTCCCGGACGCCCGAAGCTGTGGAAAGCAAAACACAAAGCGTTTCTGGGAATGATTTAACAGCATGTCAAGATGTCGGTGTCCAGACTTTCTCTTGGGATTAGAACAGGAGACGTGACGTCAGCATTAGAGTGATGGGTGCAGTCTATCGGGTGTCGTACATACGGGTTGTCCACTTGGCGGGCTCGGGTCAAGTCTCACTGAGGATTGACGACCAGATCTAGATTGGGGTCTTATCTAGGGGATATTTTCATTTCTTGCGAGACTTGATCGACACACAGTTCCGCACTGGAGCAGAGTTGTGGCAGCCTTTTAAGAGATAACTTGATTTTATCTTGATTCAGATAGAAAAATGCATCTAGATAATTGTAAAAAAAAGACTAAAAAAAAATGGAAAATGCATGCATTTCCTGGTTTTGCTTCTTTATTAGCCTCTTTTTTAAAATATGCAATCTTTTAAGTTATTAAATTTAGCTATATCTCAAACATGCTCTAGCTTGAGGGCAATCTGCGATTGACATTTTTGTAATTTAATAATATTTCAGTTTTTAGTATACCATTTTAACTTGAGATAACTTTTTTTTTAGGTAACATAACGGTTTACCAAATTATCTAGATAAGATGAAAGATAGCGAAAATTTAACTGGTCAAATTTCTAGATTCTAGAAAAGTCTTAACTCTGCATATAAAAGGTGACAGTAAAATTAACTTGCAACTCTCAGACTTTGCCAAATATCTGGTAGCATTTTATTATTAACAACACTAGAACCGTCTCAAAAATCGATGCCCAAACGCGGACTCGAACCCCGATCTCCAGCTATCGCGGGTGTTGCTCTGAACTTTTGAGCTATTTGGACACTGGCTTTTTTAGACAATTTTAGTGTAATAGCTCTATGGTTCAGATCGGGGTTCGAGTCGGCGTTTGGGCATCAATTTTTGAGACGGTTATAGTGTTTTTAATAATAAAATACCCCGCGCATTGCAAGCGTTTGCAGTTTAAATAAGATTTCATCCTAATATCTGGTAGCATCCTTTATTTTTCTAGCGGTAAATCAGTCATTTGACGGACATTTTTAGAGAAAACGGTTCCACATAATAGCTATTGTAGCGGCCCGTAAAAACAAGGCTTATGATTATTGATGCGATTAGTTCGGCAAACACTTCCAAAGATTTGCCACAACAACAAATGGTGTCCCTACAGGAATTCCCAGCCAATAATTTTCATCGGTGACACAAAATAAGATCGATCTAAAGTCACATGTGGCTACCGAGCAAACTCTCTGATTCGATTATCGTCCACGTGACCTGAACCCAACGACCGAGTCCATCTCGTCTGGGTGCTGCATTCCTACCACCCCCAGGACACACACACACAATACCCTTCCGACCACAACGTCCGTTAACTACGTCATATCCTATTTATAGGAAGCGCTACGTTGGCGGCGGAGCGTAGAGCACGCACTGGGTACGCATGGTGCGTGTCCGAGCCAATGCATTCCCTTTAGTGTCCCGGTGACCTGGTGGTAGGGTGGGCGTCGACCTCCAGGGGCCTGGGGACGGGACCCAAGATAGCGGGGGTCGCGTTTCGGGAACATAGCATTGCTAATAGAAACCATTTCACTGTCCTTAGCATTTTTGTAAGAAAAAATTAGAAATAACTCAAAAAACAGCTGTGAAGTTACTTTAACATTCCCCGTTGGCAATTAAAAAAGATTCAATCTATTTTTTTTCTAAGTTTTTGAACCGTTTTAACTTAGAACAACAAAGCCATTGTCTGGTTTTTTGAAAACTTGAATGTGCCAATGAAACTGAAACGGAAACAAATCTTACCAAAGCTTGACGCATGTTTTGACCAGCATTTTTACTGTTGATGTTTCTGTCGAAGACCAAGGTGACCACCGGCTTAACGTCCCTTCCGAAGAACGGTACAACGCGAACAACAGGATTCCTTCACAAATCCATGCTGTCGAGAGGTTGATAAGCAAGGCGAGTGAAGTTGCTGTACTAACTTTCATCCCTCCAACCTCTCTCCCAAACATAACTGGTCATGTGTATGTTGGTCACCCATCCAATACCTGACCCAGCGCAGTGTTGTTTAACTTTCATCCCTCCAACCTCTCTCCCGAACAGAACTGGTCATGTGTATGATGGTCACCCATCCAATACCTGACTGAGTGCAGTGTTGCTTAACTTTCATCCCTCCAACCTCTCACCCGAACAGAACTGGTCATGTGTATGATGGTCACTCATCCAATACCTGACTCAGCGCAGTGTTGCTTAACTTTCATCCCTCCAACCTCTCTCCCGAACAGAACTGGTCATGTGTATGATGGTCATCCATCCAATACCTGACCCAGCGCAGTGTTGCTTAACTTTCATCCCACCAACCCCTCTCCCGAACAGAACTGGTCATGTGTATGATAGTCACCCATCCAATACCTGACCCAGCGCCGTGTTGCTTAATTTCCCCCAAACATGACATCGAAGCACAGTTTTTAATTTGATTTCAACAATGCCACATAATTACATCTCTGTCCGGTTTAACGATAATTCAAGTATTCATGAATTTGTCATGATTTGAGTCGCGGGGCTAATTCAGAACAATAATCTACGATTAAAAAGGGACATATGATATGTGCACTTGTTTTCCTTCTCTCTCTTTATTTCCCTTTCACTCTAAACACTCTGTTGACACAACTCCACGTTTCCCGGCTTGGAACGGGAAAGCGGGAAATCCTCGACTTGACATTCATCGGAAAAGTTTGATAGCTTCGAGGGAAAACTGGGGAAATTCTTACGAATGCAAGGACATCACGTGGTCTCGACATTGTGTTGTAGAGTTCGGCTTTAAAGGCGACCTGACCCTTGACAGGCACGATACACGCTCGCCGGGGACCTCACCCCCTCCGCACCCCCTCCGCACCCTCTCCTCACCCTCCAACCCTAGCCCGACATAGGGGTGTTAATGAATCATACGGTACCGTGCTCCTTGGGGCGACAGGGACCGTCTGTTAGGGTGAGGTGACATTTCTCAAGGGGGGGCAGGTGGTTTGTGTCGTCTTGTATGTTAGAAGAGCTAGAAGTACTTTATTATTTGTAAGCTGTTTTGCAGATATAGTGATGCTAAAGTGGTATTGATAAAGCATGATTTGTGCTCTAAGCTTTGACAGAAAAAGGTGCATTTCTTTTGTGTTCTTTCTTAAACATCTACATTAAAATGTTTGCTTAACAAGGGAAATCAATTTTGACCTAAAACCTCCCTGAAATCTTGAGCAAATAAAGGCAATAAGAACAAACAAAAGTTATGCTATAGTTATTGGATTCCAGTACTGAAACCTGATAAAATAGATTTGATTCTAGCCACCGTATCAAATTTATTTGATTTCAGTTCATTTCTAAGTACATTTTTGATTTGATTTGTTATATATTTTTTCCCAAGTTTATACGATTCTCTAGTTCCGGTACTGGATCTTAGAAAGGTAACAGCCCTTCAGTAAGGGATAAGGGGGAACAACGCCTCACCCTCCCTACGAGGGCGTTTAGCGGTGCTGTAGTTCTACGCTAATCGATTGAGTCGAGTGTATGTCAGGCAATTGGTTGAAATGTCAACCGCGTCGAGCAACCGGAAGTGGTGGGTGCACATCGTGGCATATCCGGTCGGAGCGAAGTGTTTCCTGCAAAGCACCCCAACAACTTTGCTTACTGTCTGATGGCTGATTTTAACAATGCAGTTTAAATCTTGCTTGATCGGCGTTTAAGGGAGGTTTTAGGCGAAATTGATTTTCTCCGTTTAGCCGACATTTTGAAAGATTTGAAAGAGGATGTTTAGATAAAAACACAAAAAATATGAAAATATAAATTTGAATTTGGTGATGATTCAGGAAGGCTTTGTTCTGTCACATAAAAGAAATTTAATTTAGCAGCCGTCACTATTTTCTCTCTGTCCAAATCACTGTTTAATATTTGAACCTGGAAGGATGGGGTTTAACTTTTCAACTGTCATTTGGAGGTCAAAGTAAGAAGTCACATTGATATTTTGTTTGTATTTCCAAGTCACCAAATATTCCGTTTCGAAGCAAACACATTGTTAAAAACTATTTTATTCTTGTTCTTCGTGTGTTGTCATAGTTTCTTGGTTTTCAATTATTAAAATATCATTGTTTTAAAGCTAATTACTGCGCCGGTTAAAATTAAACCTAAACAGCGTTAACCCTTATTGCGGTCGTTGAGAATATGTTTTTCCACTTTTAAAATCGCTGTGCTACGTTTTTATACGTTTTTCTTAATAATAAAAAACCCCGCGCATTGCAAGCGTTTGCAATTTAAATAAGATTTCATCCTGATACATCAACGAATCCAACATCAAATTGTAGTTACTGGAGATTGACAGGTTGTGACGTGATATAGCGTCACTAGAATCAGAGTGACTGTGAGTATTCACAGCCTCATGGTTCTACTCCTTGGAGATCTGTCATTCTCACCAAATACACTAAAATCGTCTCAAAAAGCCAGTGATCAAGTAGCTCAATTGGTTAGAGCAACACCCGCGACAGGTGAAGATCGGGGTTCGAGTCCGCGTTTGGGCATCAATTTTTGAGACGGTTATAGTGTTGTTAATAATAAGATATCCCGCGCATTGCAAGAGTTTGCAATTTAAATAGGATTTCTTCCTAATGCTGTGCTACGTTATTGGGATATATATTTTCAGGTTAGGAGAGCATTTCAAACGGCGTCTGAAACCGGCTTTCAGTTTTCAAAGCTTTTAAGATCGCTGGACAAACCCTGTTTCGTTGCGGCTTCAACATTATCACGCTCGCTACGTTCGTTCTTTTTCCTGTTTGTGATGTACAAGAATTCAACGCCGAGGAGCGATAATTTAAAAATAATTCAACCGAGAGGTTGAGGTTGAGGTCGCCCAAGTTGTTCATCTTGTTTGCAAGACACCTGTTCGGTCTGTCAGTAGGTATGTGGTTCTAAAAATAATCAGCAGCCGACCTAACAGCTGCTACCAGACATTCTGAGTTGACCTATTAATAAACCAGTACGTGTACACGTCACTATTACCAGTGAACTCATCGAATTCAGCTCAAATTCTGTACAATCCCAGAGAATGATGATATTTTTGTATATGTTTTAATGTTTAGCTTTTCAAACATGCAAATTCAGATTACATTTCTCCTAGATTTTCCCTACATTCTACTCAGGTCTATTGGAGTGGGAGCTTACTCAGGTCTATTGGAGTGGGAGCTTACTCAGGTCTATTGGAGTGGCAGCTTACTCAGGTCTATTGGAGTGGGAGCTTACTCAGGTCTATTGGAGTGGGAGCTTACTCAGGTCTATTGGAGTGGCAGCTTACTCAGGTCTATTGGAGTGGGAGCTTACTCAGGTCTATTGGAGTGGGAGCTTACTCAGATCTATTGGAGTGGGAGCTTACTCAGGTCTATTGGAGTGGGAGCTTACTCAGGTCTATTGGAGTGGGAGCTTACTCAGGTCTATTGGAGTGGGTACTTACTCAGGTATATTGGAGTGGGAGCTTACTCAGGTCTATTGGAGTGGGAGCTTACTTAGGTCTATTGGAGTGGGAGCTTACTCAGGTCTATTGAAGTGGGAGCTTACTCAGGTCTATTGGAGTGGGAGTTTACTCAGGTCTATTGGAGTGGGAGCTTACTCAGGTCTATTGGAGTGGGAGCTTACTCAGGTCTATTGGAGTGGGAGTTTACTCAGGTCTATTGGAGTGGGAGCTTACTCAGGTCTATTGGAGTGGGAGCTTACTCAGGTCTATTGGAGTGGGAGTTTACTCAGGTCTATTGGAGTGGGAGCTTACTCAGGTCTATTGGAGTGGGAGCTTACTCAGGTCTATATCTAGGCTTACTGAACTAATCGGCCAAACCACTTGTCCGATCGCGACGAAACAAAAACTAGGCGACTTATCACATTATTGCCAACCGATTGACGCTTTCCAAAATCAAAAATATTATTTTGTCTTAAAGTTACACGCCTTGTTAAAGAGCCTGTTTAAGGCGTTGTCCGGTGTTTTTCAGAATGAAAGTAGCAACTGTGGATCCCAAATTTCTTCAATCTGTTAACAATACCAAACTTTACATTAATACAATATTTGAGCACCAAACCTTTTTGAAAAAGCCTCCGTTCTTTGTTGTATCATCTCTATATAAATATATATTTTTTTTTTTGAAGAGATTTTCTGGAAAATTTATTAAAACAGTTTTTACTAACTCCAATTAAAGAATAAAAAAAAAAAAACGATTTTGTGCCCTGGATCTCTCAGTAAAAAATACTGAGCCGATATAAAGCCCTTAAAGCCAGAATGTGAACCACTTAAAATCCCAACACACAAAACACTGCGTAACAACGGATTTTCCAAGAAAAACACGCTCATCCCACGCCGAACTCGAAATAATTTAATAACTTTTCCAACAACTTTCCCACGCCCCACTTTTCCCGCCGGGAGGGATTGGAAAACAAAAACATTATCTCTTGTTGAGCAATCGTTTGTCCATTACAAACCCACATCACGGGACGCTTATTAAAATGTTACTAAGCCTCGTGCCACTCGCTGCAAACGACATATTAATAGCCGCGCGACCCGCAACGATGGACCGCACTGTGGGCCGCATTCAGGGACCGCACTGTGGGCCGCTGGATATACGATATTGCCGTGACAATTGGATGGTGATTGAGTGATTGGTGGACAGGGTTCGCTGCACGCTGATTGGCAGGCGATCCATCACGTGACCTCGCCGCTGGATATGATACTGGAGGGCAGTGGCGGATGTCAGGGCTTTGTTTGACAGATCGGATTTCTGACATTTGATTCAAGAGAATGAAGAAGAGCTAAATATTATCTTTGAGGGTAGCCAGAGATTCACTAAGCTAAATAAGCCAAATAAACTAAATTAGCTTAATGAGATAAATGATGTACATGACCAGTTCTGTTCTGGAGAGAGGTTGGAGGGATAAAAGTTAGGCAACACTGCGCTGGGTCAGGTATTGGATGGGTGACCATCATACACATGACCAGTTCTGTTCGGGAGAGAGGTTGGAGGGATGAAAGTTAAGCAACACTGCGCTGAGTTCGGTAATGGATGGGTGACCATCATACACATGACCAGTTCAGTTTGGGAGAGAGGTTGGAGGGATGAAAGTTAAGAAACACTGCGCTGAGTCAGGTATTGGATGGCTGACCATCATACACATGACCAGTTCTGTTCGGGAGAGAGGTTGGAGGGATGAAAGTTAAGCAACACTACGCTGGGTCAGGTATTGGATGGGTGACCATAAAACACATGACCAGTTCTGTTCGGGAGAGAGGCTGGAGGGATGAAATTTAGTACAGAAACTTCACTCGCCTTTCTTATCAACCTCTCGACAGCATGGATTTGTGGAGGAATCCTGTTGTTCGCGTTGTACCGTCCTTCGGAAGGGACGTTAAGCCGGTGGTCCCCTTGGTCTTCGACAGGAGTAGGCTACGTGCCAGCACCGGGTTTAAACTCCTTCCTTTTTAAGCTAGTTAAGATTACTAAAGTGCCAGTTGGCCTGTAGTCAATACAGTGCAAACACAACTTATCAATCCAACACCGTGTCGCATTTATGTAGATATTAACCAATTCCTAGCTTCGATTCCAAGCCAGGTCGCTGGGACGGACTCGACGCCACTGACCGACGCCGACGCCTTGTTATGGACGAACATCGACGCGCTCGGCGATTGTTTTCGAGCGTCGGCCCTCGGCGGTTATTAATATGTCGTTTGAAAAATAGTCTTCTTTTCGAAGCGTCGATGGCTCGACGAGTGGTTTGGGTGGAGCAGGGGGTGCAGGGCAGGGGGGGGGGGGCGTTTATTGGCGTTGCTTCGGCCAATTTGCGAGATGGGCGCAGGCGTAAAAAGCTTTCCCGGGAAAACTGCCACTTATTTTGGTTTTTCCGGCTATTTTGAGAGATGTCACAGTTTCCTGTCACCAGCCTTGCTTGGTGTTTTAAGAGGAAATAATTCTTATCTTTGCCTTCTTGTCTTCTGATCATTTCACTGAAAGTCATGTTCAGCTTGAGATAGAAAACCTGCATTTAGGCTAAAATAATAATAATAATAATAATAATTCGTTTAAATATGTGAAATCTAATTTCAATTTCTATACTAAAATACCCCACGCAATCAGATTTCAAATAAATAAAACGCATCCAACGTCAAATTGGAGTAATTCGAGTTTGACAGGTTGTGACGTGATATAGCGTCACTAGAATCAGAGTGACTGTGAGTATTCACAGCCTCTTGGTTCTACTCCTTGGAGATCCGTCATTCTCATCAAATACACTAAAATCGTCTCAAAAAGCCAGTGTCCAAGTAGCTCAACTGGTTAGAGCAACACCCGTGATAGGTGAAGATCGGGGTTCGAGTCCCCGTTTGGGCATCAATTTTTGAGACGGTTATAGTGTTCATAATAATTATAATAATTAGCTTATTTAGCGCATGCTCTAGGACGGTAAAACAATTAAATTACATTACATAATACTTTTGACATATCACAAAACATTTTTAAAATCGTGCCAGTGCGTCGTTAAACAATAAGGAAGAGTGTATCTTTAAATATCCCACGATTTCAATCATAGGCCGGCACAAAGCCCTACCCCCCCCCCCCCCCCCCTTAGCTGATATTACCAATATCCCAGCCTGTGACGTATCCCCCAGGGGCACCCTCTGTTCGGTGGTAGGGGGAGGGGGGTAGAGGCATCGGTATGTTGTGCACGTTCGACGCTAGGGGCGCTCGGGTCGCGTTATTAGATATGTGACCTTGGAATCACAGCCCAGTCGTGACAATTGGGTGGGGTAGGTTGGGCGGGGGAAAGATTTGATTTATTTTCTTGGAGTCGCTAGCACCCTGGGGCGTTTCACTGGCACCGTGCGGTGATACTGGATGGTTGTCGTCGTGCTGTGGAAAGATCCAAGGCAGTGATTGCAGGATAGTTTTTGTAAAGGTAAACTGGCCGTGTCTGGTAAGAAAGAATAAAATAATTGCAAATGTTTGCGTTGCCAGAGCATATTTTCAATTTTTCTAAACTTACAAAATTGTATTTTATGTTTTTGGGAACAGCCCACTAGGTAAAAGAAAATATTTTTTGGAAAAAAAAGCAAGGTATCCATGGAAACAAATTGTTGTTCGCTTTGTACCGTCCTTCGGAAGGGACGTTAAGCCGGTGGTCCCCTTGGTCTTCGACAGGAGTAGGCTACGTGCCGGCACCGGGTTTCCTCTCCTCCCTTCTAGGCTAGGTTAGGTTCATCAGCATCCACTCATTCACCGACGCCATTAGACCAGTGCCACATGGCTCGGTGTCAAAACAGTGCGTCGTTAAACACCACAAATCAATCGAACACCATATTTATAGCTAGATCGTTGTTGTCTACCAAATTTGGACAGAGTCTTTACTTTTCTATATAAAAATAATATTTTCAGAAGAAAAATTGTAGAATTTTCAACAATCATTTCTTGAAATCACTTTAAACGCTTGTAATGGGAGAATGCTACCTCAAAGCATATAACGAAGTCCACAATCTTGAAACGGTGGACTTCGCCAAGTTGATCTGCTTGGCAACGCCGAGATCATCATCCTCATCATCACCCACTCATACACCGACGCCATCTGACCAGTTCCACATGACCCGTTGTCAAAACAGTGCGTCGTCAAACACAATAAAATACGATTTCGACGGCAAAGCTTGCTTAACGCTGTACGTGGCAACATTGCCGCCGTTCCCAGCGCCTCCTTTGATCTTCGGTGCGATCAGACGAAGCACAAATTTGCCGCCCGATGCTCGGTCCCCAAGATACTTTGTGTGACATTCTCGTGTTTGTGCGCATTTTTTGCGAGTGATTTTCCGCCTTTGAATACCGGTCTATACAGTTACCACTGATCTCAAATAACCAGGATAGAGCATAGGATCCAGCCAGCTGATCTCAAATAACCTGGATAGAGCATAGGATCCAGCCAGCTGATCTCAAATAACCTGGATAGAGCATAGGATCCAGCCAGCTGATCTCAAATAACATGGATAGAGCATAGGATCCAGCCAGCTGATCTCAAATAACCTGGATAGAGCATAGGATCCAGCCAGCTGATCTCAAATAACTTGGATAGAGCATAGGATCCAGCCAGATGATCTCAAATAACCTGGATAGAGCATAGGATCCAGTCAGCTGATCTCAAATAACCTGGATAGAACAAAGGATCCAGCCAGCTGATCTCAAATAACCTGAATAGAGCATAGGATCCAGCCAGATGATCTCAAATAACCTGGATAGAGCATAGGATCCAGTCAGCTGATCTCAAATAACCTGGATAGAGCATAGGATCCAGCCAGCTGATCTCAAATAACCTGGATAGAGCATAGGATCCAGCCAGATGGTCTCAAATAACCTGGATAGAGCATAGGATCCAGCCAGCTGATCTCAAATAACCTGGATAGAGCATAGGATCCAGTCAGCTTATCTCAAATAACATGGATAGAGCATAGGATCCAGCCAGCTGAACTCAAATAACCTGGATAGAGCATTGGATCTAGCCAGCTGATCTCAAATAACCTGGATAGAGCATAGGATCCAGTCAGCTTATCTCAAATAACATGGATAGAGCATAGGATCCAGCCAGCTGATCTCAAATAACATGAATAGAGCATAGGATCCAGCCAGCTGATCTCAAATAACCTGGATAGAACATAGGATCCAGCCAGCTGATCTCAAATAACCTGGATAGAGCATAGGATCCAGCCAGCTGATCTCAAATAACCTGGATAGAGCATAGGATCCAGCCAGCTGATCTCAAATAACCTGGATAGAACATAGGATCCAGCCAGATGATCTCAAATAACCTGGATAGAGCATAGGATCCAGTCAGCTGATCTCAAATAACCTGGATAGAACATAGGATCCAGCCAGCTGATCTCAAATAACCTGAATAGAGCATAGGATCCAGCCAGATGATCTCAAATAACCTGGATAGAGCATAGGATCCAGTCAGCTGATCTCAAATAACCTGGATAGAGCATAGGATCCAGCCAGCTGATCTCAAATAACCTGGATAGAGCATAGGATCCAGCCAGATGATCTCAAATAACCTGGATAGAGCATATGATCCAGCCAGCTGATCTCAAATAACCTGGATAGAGCATAGGATCCAGTCAGCTTATCTCAAATAACATGGATAGAGCATAGGATCCAGCCAGCTGAACTCAAATAACCTGGATAGAGCATTGGATCTAGCCAGCTGATCTCAAATAACCTGGATAGAGCATAGGATCCAGTCAGCTTATCTCAAATAACATGGATAGAGCATAGGATCCAGCCAGCTGATCTCAAATAACATGAATAGAGCATAGGATCCAGCCAGCTGATCTCAAATAACCTGGATAGAACATAGGATCCAGTCAGCTTATCTCAAATAACATGGATAGAGCATAGGATCCAGCCAGCTGATCTCAAATAACATGAATAGAGCATAGGATCCAGCCAGCTGATCTCAAATAACATGAATAGAGCATAGGATCCAGCCAGCTGATCTCAAATAACATGAATAGAGCATAGAATCCAGTCAGCTGATCTCAAATAACCTGGATAGAACATAGGATCCAGCCAGCTAATCTCAAATAACCTGGATAGAGCATAGGATCCAGCCAGCTGATCTCAAATAACCTGGATAGAACATAGGATCCAGCCAGCTGATCTCAAATAACCTGGATAGAGCATAGGATCCAGCCAGCTGATCTCAAATAACATGAATAGAGCATAGGATCCAGCCAGCTGATCTCAAATAACCTGGATAGAACATAGGATCCAGTCAGCTTATCTCAAATAACATGGATAGAGCATAGGATCCAGCCAGCTGATCTCAAATAACATGAATAGAGCATAGGATCCAGCCAGCTGATCTCAAATAACATGAATAGAGCATAGGATCCAGCCAGCTGATCTCAAATAACATGAATAGAGCATAGAATCCAGTCAGCTGATCTCAAATAACCTGGATAGAACATAGGATCCAGCCAGCTAATCTCAAATAACCTGGATTGAGCATAGGATCCAGCCAGCTGATCTCAAATAACCTGGATAGAACATAGGATCCAGCCAGCTGATCTCAAATAACCTGGATAGAGCATAGGATCCAGCCAGCTGATCTCAAATAACCTGGATACAGCATAGGATCCAGCCAGCTGATCTCAAATAACCTGGATAGAGCATAGGATCCAGCCAGCTGATCTCAAATAACCTGGATAGAGCATAGGATCCAGCCAGCTGATCTCAAATAACCTGGATAGAACATAGGATCCAGCCAGCTGATCTCAAATAACCTGGATAGAGCATAGGATCCAGCCAGCTGATCTCAAATAACCTGGATAGAGCATAGGATCCAGCCAGCTGATCTCAAATAACATGGATAGAGCATAGGATCCAGCCAGCTGATCTCAAATAACCTGGATAGAGCATAGGATCCAGCCAGCTGATCTCAAATAACTTGGATAGAGCATAGGATCCAGCCAGATGATCTCAAATAACCTGGATAGAGCATAGGATCCAGTCAGCTGATCTCAAATAACCTGGATAGAACATAGGATCCAGCCAGCTGATCTCAAATAACCTGAATAGAGCATAGGATCCAGCCAGATGATCTCAAATAACCTGGATAGAGCATAGGATCCAGTCAGCTGATCTCAAATAACCTGGATAGAGCATAGGATCCAGCCAGCTGATCTCAAATAACCTGGATAGAGCATAGGATCCAGCCAGATGATCTCAAATAACCTGGATAGAGCATATGATCCAGCCAGCTGATCTCAAATAACCTGGATAGAGCATAGGATCCAGTCAGCTTATCTCAAATAACATGGATAGAGCATAGGATCCAGCCAGCTGAACTCAAATAACCTGGATAGAGCATTGGATCTAGCCAGCTGATCTCAAATAACCTGGATAGAGCATAGGATCCAGTCAGCTTATCTCAAATAACATGGATAGAGCATAGGATCCAGCCAGCTGATCTCAAATAACATGAATAGAGCATAGGATCCAGCCAGCTGATCTCAAATAACCTGGATAGAACATAGGATCCAGTCAGCTTATCTCAAATAACATGGATAGAGCATAGGATCCAGTCAGCTGATCTCAAATAACCTGGATAGAACATAGGATCCAGCCAGCTGATCTCAAATAACCTGAATAGAGCATAGGATCCAGCCAGATGATCTCAAATAACATGAATAGAGCATAGAATCCAGTCAGCTGATCTCAAATAACCTGGATAGAACATAGGATCCAGCCAGCTAATCTCAAATAACCTGGATAGAGCATAGGATCCAGCCAGCTGATCTCAAATAACCTGGATAGAACATAGGATCCAGCCAGCTGATCTCAAATAACCTGGATAGAGCATAGGATCCAGCCAGCTGATCTCAAATAACCTGGATACAGCATATGATCCAGCCAGCTGATCTCAAATAACCTGGATAGAGCATAGGATCCAGCCAGCTGATCTCAAATAACCTGGATAGAGCATAGGATCCAGCCAGCTGATCTCAAATAACCTGGATAGAACATAGGATCCAGCCAGCTGATCTCAAATAACCTGGATAGAGCATAGGATCCAGCCAGCTGATCTCAAATAACCTGGATAGAGCATAGGATCCAGCCAGCTGATCTTAAATAACCTGGATACAGCATAGGATCCAGCCAGCTGATCTCAAATAACCTGGATAGAGCATAGGATCCAGCCAGCTGATCTCAAATAACCTGGATGGAGCATAGGATCCAGCCAGCTGATCTCAAATAACCTGGATAGAGCATAGGATCCAGCCAGCTGATCTCAAATAACCTGGATATTGTTAGTGTTTTTTGTGGCTTTCGTAGTAAACTAGCATTAAAATCATAGAATACCTTGGATTGAGGGACTCAAACCTGTTGCCAACAATGGATTGACTGACTTCAAGGATTCGGCCTTGAGATCCCTTTAGCGAATGATGCAAACACAACGCCCCCCCCCCCCCCCAACCCCCTGCAACGACCTCTGCCTGTCATCTGTGCAACTCTAATTGGCCATTACGAGCAGTCGATTCAATAATGATCCTAGGCCATCAAAAGTATCGCACCATTATTTATTTATTTATTTATTTATTTACTCTTTTAATTTTACACAATTTTACAGGTATTTGAAACATATAGAATGTATACAAAATTGAGGAAGTGAAAAATCCCACATAAGATAGACTTGTGTGTGGGCTTGTCAAGAAAAAAATACATTTGTGCTACGAGCTAAACTATACTATATTACTATACAGGTTACTATACTATATACTAATATTAATATTAAACAACATTAATTTATAGTTTATTAGAATAGAAAGGATGGAAAGGGTTGATCTTTTTTGGTTATAATTTCAGTAATTTTGACTTTGTACTTATTTAAGTCTTTATTATTTCTAACTAGGAGTGGAAGGCTATTAAAGAGCTTAGGCGCCAGGAAAATAGTGTGTTGCTGTCCAAGAGTTGTTTTCATCTTAGGAACAGTAAACAGGTGGTGAGTATTTCTAAGGTTTCTAGTCAGTCCTTGATCTGTATTTTTTCTATGATATAAAGTGGAATTTTTAAATCTATGAAGAAGAAGAATTTTGAAGTACATTTTTCGAATGTCAAGTACATTAAAAACTAAAAACAGTTTATTTGAAGGATAATTACTATGCATATTACCAGCAACTTTGAGAATACCTTTTTGAGCGATAATAAGTTTTTTCATGGTTTTATTACTGCATCTTCCCCAGCCAATGATTCCATACTGTAAGATAGGTTGTGCCATTACTTTGTAAATTGTTACAATAAGTTTTTGACTGACCACATGTCTAAGTTTATAAAAGTAATGCATAATGCCTCTTGCCTTTGACAGCAGGCGAGTTATGTGTGGGTGCCATTTTAAATTATGATCTATTGTGATTCCCAAGTATTTAACAGACTTTTCATTTTTAATTTTGTAACAGTTGTGTTCACAATGTTTCTGACAATTTCTTTCATGTATCTTTAAGCTATAAATTTTATCAGGACGGGTTCTAGAATCATGTGTGAATGCAATGTAAGTAGTCTTATTTTTGTTTAAAGTAAGGAAGTTACTGTGTATACAAGCATACATGCATGTTTTTTGCAATTTCCCTTTATTTCTTTGATAACAGTTCGTTACGGTAGTGCTTAGTTTAATAAAATTAGACATTGGTGAAAAACCCATAACACTGCATTCTTCTTGCACGGAGCGAAACTAGGGTAGGTTAAGGTTCCTTATATCGGACGATGCGTCTTTTTGCTGCGTTTTCGACGGCCGATTGGAAAAAGTTGACGACGCATAGCGCGTGCGCCTGGCGACGCTTTTAACTAAACGATTTGACAAAACTTGTCGCAAAAACAACACGCGAAATCGAATCTGTCGCCTGCATCTCGTGGGTCGCGCGTGATGCGGTTATTAAAACTTAAATTTAAATATTCATCTTTTATTAATATTTATATTTTAAATACTTTAATATCTTACAATAAAACATTCAAGATCTAGTCACGTGACCACCGCATCGCTCATTTGTGGTGATTAACGACGCACTGTTTTGACAACTGGTCGTGCGGCACTGGTCTAATGACGTCGGTGAATGAGTGGATGATGATGAACCTAACCTAGCCTGGAAGGGAACAGAAGAAACCCAGTGCCAGCACGTAGCCTACTACTGTCGAAGACCAAGGGGACCATTGGCTTAACGTCCCTTCCGAAGGACGGTACAACGCGAACAACAGGATTCCTCCACAGCTGTCGAGAGGTTGATAAGCAAGGCGAGTGAAGTTGCTGTACTAACTTTCATCCCTCCAACCTCTCTCCTGAACAGAACTGGTCATGTGTATGATGGTCACCCATCCAATACCTGACTCAGCGCAGTGTTGCTTAACTTCTATGCTCTTACGAGGACCGGTGTTTCCAAAAAGCAAAACCGTTCAGTTTTTCGACATCTTTAGCCGCGAATTCTTGATTTGATTTTATTCCTGGGCTCGAATTTCCCAGCGAGCCTTTTCTTACTAAAAGTAAATTGCTCCGACATCAGATTTAAATGCAAAATAGCGCTGCTCGTGGAATCTTAATTTCTGGAATCGCCCAGCGAATCTTTTTAATATCGAGCCCGAGATGCGCTGGAAACCGAGCCGATATCAACGCATCCTTTCCTGGAAATCTCTGGATTCTCTGGACTTTTACAGGAATAAATATTTGAGAGGTTTCGAAGTGGTTGAAATTTGCCTGGCTTTACGACATGTGCCACGAATAATATTAAATATTGTCCTTCATTTCTGGTATCATAACTTCGTTTCATGCGAAGAGGTAATTGATCTATGTGGGTTGTTCAAGTTCCTGAACCAACCAAGAGTTCCAAATATTAAAAGGAGTTTTTCGATCATTTTTCTCTAAAAGGTCACGCGTTCCTTAGATGTTTTCACCAAAATGTATTTATTTATAGAAAGAACTGCAAGAAGATTAACCGTTTTGGCTATTTTCTTCATCTGATTACTGAGATTTTTGGTGAAATTCTTTGTATTTAGCAGCAATAGAAGTAATTAATCTTTTTTATTTTTTAAATATCTAATCTTTTTTTTTTTTTTTTTAAGATTTGTAATTTCAGAAGATTTTGTTACTAAAGCTTAGAATTGTTAAGCCTAAATTGCCTAATTGCTAAGAAGTTAAGACGCTTACACATTCGATTTTTCAAAATGGCGGCTTCTTCACCGAGCAAAGTACAATACCACTGACCTTGAGCGGATGATTCATCGCACTCTTAGGAAATCATCCGACGCTTATCACTGCACACCGACGCTGCAATTATCTCGGCGTCGCGACGCCCAGCGTCGTCCAATCGGAGCGTGCGAAACTAGGAGCGTACGCGCGTAGAAATCAAGATTTGGGTCTTGAATTTGAAGTCGTGCAGAGGACCACCAGATCGGAGGTAGAAACTTGCTGGGCATTGGACAGCAATTTCGAGATGAGGTTGAGATGAAATCTGATTTAAATTGCAAACGCTTGCAATGCGCGGTGTATTTTATTATTAACAACACTATAACCGTCTCAAAAATTGATGCCCAAACGCAGACTCGAACCACTATCTCCACGTATTGCGAGTGTTGCTCTAACCCATTGAGCTACTTGGACACTGGCTTTTTGAGACGATTTTAGTGTATTTGGTGAGAATGAGCCTCTTGGTTCTACTCCTTGGAGATCCGTCATTCTCATTAAATACACTAAAATCGTCTCAAAAAGCCAGTGTCCAAGTAGCTCAATGGTTTAGAGCAACACCCGCGACAGTTGGAGATCGGGGTTTGAGTCCCCGTTTGGACATCAATTTTTGAGACGGTTATAGTGTTCATATAAATACAATTTACCAAAGTTTATAATAGATTTCTTTAAGGAAAGAAATGGGTTTTATTTCGTTTTAAAATGTTTGAAATGGGTTTACAAACGCTTGGTAGAGTTTCCCACGAGGTTTTTCAAGTTGTATTCTGACTTAATAGAGGTTTTTCCAGGATCAGAGAGGTTAAGTGAGATGTTTAAAAGGTAGCTTCAAAAGAGACTCGAGTACTGGTTTTTGGGAAAGAATAAATTTTTTGTTCAGTTTTTTACTGGGCTTACGAACGTTTGCACAGTTGGGACAGAATAGAGTAGGGTTAACATATTATAGTCAAACGGTATTATAGGGTTTTTATTTGGTTACTTGGGGTTTCTACGAGGTTTAGGTTGAGAAGTGGGTTTACTAGAGTTTACTATTGGCTAGTAAGAAGGAAGGGGGGGGGGGTTGTAATTGGGGCTATATAGGTGCCATTTATGGGTTAAAATTGTTTTTCTAGTAACACAAGTGTTTGTCAAACTATTTATTGGCAACCATAGCAACAAGAGAATTGCCATGCAGGGATTGGTAACACGTATTGCCGATCTAATTAGGATCTTTAAGGAACAAAATATTAAAAAACATCCTTGAGCTCGATGAAATATTGACAAATGGCGATTTTTTTTTAACTGTCGACAGACAGAATTAAAAAAGTGACAGAAAATTAGTTTATTTTGTCTTCGAGCGCACGGCTTGTGCTGAAGTTTGCGCGAAGTTGTAATAAACTCTCCGAAGCACGCCATTAGCTGGACAAATCGCAAAACTAATTCGATTGCCATTCATTTGATAAGGTAACGATAAATCTTGTTGGCTGGCTATTACCAACAAAAGACTGTCGGTAGCAGCGCATAATTGAAACGGCCGCTCAGATCGGCGTGCCGAGCCCTCGTCCATTAACTCTGCGAAAATACAAATCAATCAGCATCAGCCTGGCTTTGACTGCCGATCGCACACTTTTCCAGGCGGCAAACCGTTTTCCCAAATGGGCGTGGTCTTTGGACGTGTTCAAAATAACATACTTACTGTATTTTCAAAACACGAAGCCGAGCGGAGTCGGCCGATGTGTGGGGGGAAAAACCGGAGTTTTACTAATTTCTTTCATTCCATCACTTTTATATTCAAATTGCTAGCGAGCACGAAGGGTGATTAATTATTAAATAATATTGTTTCTTTCAAAAGACGTGCAAAGAATGGTGGTAATTAATCACAATTCAGCGACCCTGGTCTGTTCGTAGTGCTTTTATTCGCGAGTTTTTTTCGACTCTGACAAAGGAGATCGTTAGTCGTGTTGGCCGTGGCTGAGATTTCGACTGATCGGTTAGTTAACGGACCGTTAAAGTCGGATGTTTGGTTTAAACATCGGTTATGTGATCATTTTAAGTGATAGCTGGCTGAAATTTTCATGATTCTGAGAGAAAATCGGTTAAAATCATCGCTCTTTGAGTCCTTATGACTCAACTTAAAAAGATACTCTTGAAAATTGCGGCGTTCATAGTGTTTTTCGTCGGGATTAGCACGAATTTAAAAGGGTCTTTGTATAGCAAAAAGCACAAAGAGCCTTTTTCAATGAAAATAAGTAAATAAAATAAAAAAGAAAAGAAGCTCTTCTAAAACGCAACTGAAATTAGGTTCGCGATGCCCTAAACAAAAGATGTCAACATTTGTAAATTAAATTTGCTAAAACAATTGTTTTTTCCACGTTGGCAGCATAAACCTATTGCTACTGATTAACACACATAAAAGCACACGCAAGGCGGTCGTGAAATCGATGACAGCGACGCGTCGGTCAATTCGGCCCCTTGGAGTCAATCGTTCTGTGAGTGCCATTGGAGACATTTGCATTCGAAATTTATTCAAATTCGAAATGACGGTCAGCGCGCTCTGGCGGATTTTCGGAGCAAATGACGCCAGTGAATAGGAGACCGCAGATGGAAAAGACGACGGCGTTTTTTACTTTGCTGAGATTTATTTACATTTTTATTGCCACGGGTCAGTTGCCCTCGATTGGCTAGGACAATGATACGGTGAAAGCATTGGGCTGGCTAAAAGAGGTCAGGTGGGATGGACACAGCTTTGCCAGCTTTTATACAACTAGGAGAAAAGTGAAGTTAGAGTGTCAGGATTCTAGATAAAGAGTTTTAAGGATTTGAGCCATCGCTCCAAAAAGTTTGAATATCGCTTAACCATCAAAGAGCGGTTAGAAAAAAATTCGGTTCTTAAAATACCATCACGTTTCATGGTAACAAAAGATCAGATATTTCTACTTTTTATCCGTAGCTCAAGTTTATTTCTAAATAAACATGTTTGGCATGTTGGAAACACCGGTCCTCGTGAGATCATAGAAGTTAAGCAACACTGCGCTGGGTCAGGTATTGGATGGGTGACCATCATACACATGACCAGTTCTGTTTAGGAGAGAGGTTGGAGGGATGAAAGTTAAGCAACACTGCGCTGAGTCAGGTATTGGATGTGCGACCATCATACACATGACCAGTTCTGTACGGGAGAGAGGTTGGAGGGATGAAAGTTAAGCAACACTGCGCTGGGTCAGGTATTGGATGGGTGACCATCATACACATGACCAGTTCTGTTCGGGAGAGAGGTTGGAGTGATGAAAGTTAATCAACACTGCGCTGAGTCAGGTATTGGATGGGTGACCATTATACACATGACCAGTTCTGTTCGGGAGAGAGGTTGGAGGTATGAAAGTTAAGCAACACTGCGCTGGGTCAGGTATTGGATAGGTGACCATCATACACATGGCCAGTTCTGTTCGGGAGAGAGGTTGGAGGGATGAAAGTTAAGCAGCACTGCGCTGGATCAGGTATTGGATGGATGACTATCATACACATGACCAGTTATGTTCGGGAGAGAGGTTGAAGGGATGAAAGTTAAGCAACACTGCGCTGGGTCAGGTATTGGATGGGTGACCATCATACACATGACTAGTTCTGTTCGGGAGAGAGGTTGGAGGGATGAAAGTAGGTACAGCAACTTCACTCGCCTTGCTTATCAACCTCTCGACAGCATAGATTTGTGGAGGAATCCTGTTGTTCGAGTTGTATCGTCCTTCGGAAGGCACGTTAAGCCGGTGGTCCCCTTGGTCTTCGACAGGAGTAGGCTACGTCCCGGCACCGGATTTCCCCTCCTCCCTTCTTAACTTGGTTAGGTTCATCATCATCCTCATACTCATCATCCACTCATTCACCGACGCCATTAGACCAGTGCCACGTGACCAGATATCAAAACAGTGCGTCGTTAAACACAACAAATAAATATAAATGAGAACTTATAAGGCCAAAAAATTGTCTAAACTATTTGCACGTAAGCCTGACCCGAAAACAGCGACTAAAGGAGTCATTCGCCCTTCTTCCTTCTCACCCATCCACCCCCGTTACAACCCCTCGTCGTCCTCTTATTTGCTGTCGCCCTCGGGGGTTGATTTCGCTGCGGCGTCGACTTTCTTTGCTTTTCAATTATTCATTTACGATGTTTGTTTGCTCGTCTGGGCGACTTGAATTATCCGGTTTATCTGCCGCACTAGTCCCGAGTCCCGCCGCGTCGAGCGCTCCACACGGCAAACGGCAAACAAGAGAAAGGACGCTTTGGCGACAGCAGCGCGACTGCGGTGGGATTGTTTACTTTCACCCACGGCCAGGTGGACTGGCGTCAGGCGGCCATGTTGGTTTTTGCTATCCTGTGGTACAAAATGTCAAATTTTTTTTTTGGTAACTTACCGAAAATATATCAGGACATTGAATAAAATTTTCAAAGAAAATCACTTTTTGATTACAAAATGTTTTACGCAAGATTAAACAACAGCGTTAATGTTACACTTTCTGCTGAGCAAACGAGGCTGGCAACACGTGGTAACGGTAGGTGCCACCCGATGGCGCTTGCTGCTGAGCAAACGAGGCCGGCAACACGTGGTAACGGTAGGTACCACCCGATGGCGCTTGCTGCTGAGCAAACGAGGCCGGCAACACGTGGTAACGGTAGGTGCCACCCGATGGCGCTTGCTGCTGAGCAAACGAGGCCGGCAACACGTGGTAACGGTAGGTGCCACCCGATGGCGCTTGCTGCCGTCCTTTATAACAAACCTCTACAATTAAATAATAACGACTCAAAATATCGCGATACATGTTTATCAATCGTTGAGGTTAGCATTAATAAAGATTAATTGAGTGTAAACCAGACTCAAATGCGAGTAATCTGCGAGAAATAACGAAATAAAATTTCTTAACACTCTAAACGACGGTGGCTCCACCTGGCGGCATCCTACATTTTTGTTGCGGTAATGCAGTCATTTGGCGGCCATTTTTCAGCGAAGATAGTTCTGTGAATTGTGAATTCAATTTCTGAATTCAAGCAAATATGCAATAAAAAAAAATGTAATTAGGGTGGATATGAAACATTTGAATCTAGTTTAACTTCAGCGCTGCGACTCTTACTCACTGCAAATTCAGTGGTTTTTCTCGGAAGTATTTTTGACGATTTAAACCTTTTTTTCAACCAATGAAACTTTCTTGATTGAAAACTGAAAACACTTGAACAATGATGAAAGAAAAAAGGTCAAAGTACGAAAGTCAAGCAACTTCTCTTTGCCATGCTACACTTACGCAGTGAGAGCGACCTGCTAAAGATTTTGAAACCAGCGAAATTCCACTGCCCCCTGGATGTCATAATTCTCAGGGCACCTCAAGAAGTCTACTTTGACCACGAAGGTAATTAAAGGGATGCACAAATGGCCGACCCCCCCCCCCCCCTCCATAAACCGCACATCCTCATATATCCTTGTCATCCTTCCCACCCCCCTCTAACGGGTCCAGTGGCATTCAAATCTCTCGGTGAGTTACCGATCTTGCCACCAGTGGCGTAATCACATGCTGCGTACACCCGCGTGCATCGATCACTACATCAATGGGTGGACTGCGTAGACCCGCGTGCATTGACCACTACATGACTGGGTGGACTGCGTACACCCGCGTGCATTGACCACTACATCACTGGGTGGACTGCGTACACCCGCGTGCATTGACCACTACATCACTGAGTGGACTGCGTACACCCGCGTGCATTGACCACTACATCACTGGGTGGACTGCGTACACCCGCGTGCATTGACCATTACATTACTGGGTGGACTGCGTACACCCGCGTGCATTGACCACTACATCACTGGGTGGACTGCGTACACCCGCGTGCATTGACGACTACATCACTGGGTGGACTGCGTACACCCGCGTGCATTGACCACTACATCACTGGGTGGACTGCGTACACCCGCGTGCATTGACCACTACATCACTGGGTGGACTGCGTACACCCGCGTGCATTGACGACTACATCACTGGGTGGACTGCGTACACCCGCGTGCATTGACCACTACATCACTGGGTGGACTGCGTACACCCGCGTGCATTGACCACTACATCACTGGGTGGACTGCGTACACCCGCGTGCATCGACCACTACATCACTGGGTGGACTGCATATACCCGCGTGCATTGACCACTACATCAATGGGTGGACTGCGTACACCCGCGTGCATTGACCACTACATCACTGGGTGGACTGCGTACACCCGCGTGCATTGACCACTACATCACTGGGTGGACTGCGTACACCCGCGTGCATTGACCACTACATCACTGGGTGGACTGCGTACACCCGCGTGCATTGACCACTACATCACTGGGTGGACTGCGTACACCCGCGTGCATTGACCACTACATCACTGGTAGTTTATATAAACGATTCTTTCAATATTTAGCCAGAACTGTTGTTGTCAAAAGTTACCGCGACCCTTTGTGATTTGCCAAAGTGAAAGGTAATTAATTTTCATTAATTTTACCAATTCCCAAATATGTGAATTATTTGGCCGGAGAGACTGACTTAAATCCACGACGCCGACCGCTTTGAATATTCTGACCGCACTCCACTCCTTGAAGATTCCCGAGCGGTCGCCTGTCTACTTCTTGCCCAACCGCCCCCGCTTTGAGAAGGTTATGTAGGAGGCGATCGCTCATCTCTGGGCAGTCGGCGTCGCCTCGGGCGGTTTCTTGCGGCTTGGTTGCAATCCCTACCGGCTCGTTCATTAGGCAGACGTGTCCAGGGGAGGCATGGAAGCTGCGTGAACATGGCCCGAATCGGAATGCCCCGGTACGGGCTAATTGCTGAATACTGGATATCATCTTCGTCAGACGATGATTTCCAAGAAATCTTGTCAAAATACTTTAAAAGTGATTGTTGCTATGTTACAAACTCGCTGACGGCAAACACATCATATGCTTTTAGAAACAGAAATATATTAAAAATATAAATTATAGTTTTAATATCAATAAATATTATTCAAATACGTTGCCCATTTCAAGCACTGGCAATTTGAAATCAGATAAAGAAATGCGCAAAAAAACAAAATGTCGGGCACGCGTGAGATTGGAAAGAATGTGCTCTGTTGAAATTGGAAGCCAAATGAGACCGAGCTCGATATAAAAGTCCATGTTTGTTTGGAATGTGTGATGTTTACATAGGGTCGCAAAAAGCTTCGGCTTTGGTTTACAAATGAAAAAAAAAGCCGTCACCAGCCGCTGCGTCGGTTTGCATTCGATTTGATTTTACAAAACTAATATCCGCGTGCATGAGCCGCTGGATGCATATTTACCCCATTGTGCAACACACGTGCGCGCTCCAATCAAAAATTTCCGGGAATCAAATGACAATTAAACTCAGTTTCTGGTTCAAAGTATGACATTGTTCGCGGTTGATTCCATAGAAACAAAATCGCGACGCTACTCGACGCTTCGATCGCGCGACGTCAACCACGTGGGGCGACGTCGATGCATGCTCGGTGCTGTGACTGCCGCAAAACCAAAACAAAGCGGGGAAAAACCGCGGAAAACCGCATCGGAAAATTATTTACCAAACGCTTTTCAAACGCCAGATACACGACCGATAAATAAAACTCGTCGGCGTTTTCCTGTCATTGCCAGTTATCCTGACATCAGCAGTTGTCCCGATGCAAGTGGTTTTCTATAATATCTTTTACAGTATTTCGTTTATGCCATTTTCCTGAAGGGCAATATTACAAATTTTTTTTAGAAAAACTATTTGAAATGGGTTTTGAATGCTGAGTAAAGGACACCGTTTTTTAGTTGGTACTGTTGTCACTGTAGTTGGAAATTTAGTTGTCGTTTACTTAGCATTCAAAACCCATTTCAAATAGTTTTTCAAAAAACTAGTGCTAAAGGTAAATCAAGTAGACATGAGTCTAAAAACCATCATTAAAATATTTTTTTTTCTGGCTTAGCTAAAAAGAAAAGCCACTAGCTTTTCTAATTTTCTTTGTGCTTGTTACGTCTCGTCTTTGCCAGCTACCACAAGGTGTAGACCGAGGCATCGTTCAATTCTTCTGCTTGCTTATTCTCAGCGTGTCTTCGCCAAATGAAAGCAACACAGCGTAATGTTGGACCAGCGAGCGAGCGAATTCAAATGTTGAGTTAAAATTCCCCTCGCGTGCTCGAGTATCAGGTATTAATCCCACGCGGTATTCGATAGAAGTCTGTCTCTAGTTAAAATGGCTGAAAACTCTGAACTCTTTGCTAAAAATCAAGATCAACTTGGTGGAAACGCGTTTAAGTCTCAATATTTTTTTATATGACAAAGACATTTTTGCTAACGTCAGGGAAGTCAATTTATTCAAAACACGTTAAAAATGTAGTTTTTAGCACAAAGTTAACAATCTAAATCCTTTGATATTGAAAAAAATTGTGGTTTTGTATAGGATTAGCTTCTTTGAGCCCAAAGAGCGGTTGAAAATTCAAAACTCTATTGATGTTGATACAAATTTAAATGGAGATTACAAAGCAAAAATATTGACGTTTACATAATTAAAATTCTTTTTTGTGACAGAACAGCGCCTTATGAATTAATACCACATCTATATATAGATATCAAGATATCAGAAAATCAGTACAATCAAAGTCAGTTGGTCAAATCGGACATAAATCGCAAGGGCGACGGAAGACTCGGCCATTTTAACAATTGTTTTAAAATATACATATATTGTTGGAACAGAAAAAAAGGAAAAAAAATTCACGTTTTAAAATTCACAAAATTAGGAGTGCGTTGGTTATAAGTAGTTTGGTAAGTAGACAATTTTGAGTAAGTTAGGTAAGAATTGTTAGTAAAAACGCATGAAAGTGCGTACTGCACGCTAGGCTAAAGACCGTGGGTTCGATTCCGTTTCACAACGAGACTTTGTTTTGCTAAAAACCAACTAGAAAGAGTCGCATCACACAATGACGCAACAATTAACTGAACCCCCCCGCCCCTCCTGCCTCTAGGATGCTTCTAATTTGCTCCTACAGAAACTACGTTGAACGCGCAAGGGCTAATTTGACTTCTCCTGAAGAGTATCCTTGCCCAATCCTTGGCTCACGAGTCTGCATGCTTAATAACTCCGAATTAATTAGACCCCTATCCTTGGCGGTGGTTGGGGGTGAAAGTTTGGGCAGCTTTCATTTCGCAGTATGAAAGTGAAATGAACGCCAGGTTTGGGTCTTTTTGGACGGCGAGGTTGAAAGTCTGGGAATAAATCGTGTTTTTTCGACATGGCAGTCTAGCTGGGGCTAGGAACTGAAGACTCTCCTAGTGTTTCAGATCACTAACTAGAAAACAATCAACATTTCCCAGGGTCATTTTCAAGTGGCTGTCTTGACAAAAACTTGCAATTATGCCCATAATTTGGCAATACACACTTTGATTTAGATAAGTTTTAGATGACCTTGAACAACTAGATCAACTAGATGGATGACCATCAAACACATGACCAGTTCTGTTCGGGAGAGAGGTTGGAGGGATGCAAGTTAAGCAACACTGCGCTGGGTCAGGTATTGGATGGGTGACCATCATACACACAACCAGTTCTGTTCGGGAGAGAGGTTGGAGGGATGAAAGTTCAGCAACACTGCACTGGGTCAGATATTGGATGGGTGACCATCATACACATGACCAATACTGTTCGGGAGAGAGGTTGGAGGGATGAAAGTTAAGCAACACTGCGCTGGGTCAGCTATTGGATGGATGACCATCATACACATGACCAGTTCTGTTGGGGAGAGAGGTTGGAGGGATGAAAGTTAAGCAACACTGCGCTGGGTCAGCTATTGGATGGATGACCATTATACACATGACCAGTTCTGTTCGGGAGAGAGGTCGGGGGGATGAAAGTTAAGCAACACTGCGCTGGGTCAGGTATTGGATGGTTGACCATCATACACATGACCAGTTCTGTTCGGGAGAGAGGTTGGAGGGATGAAAGTTAAGCAACACTGCGCTGGGTCAGCTATTGGATGGATGACCATCATATACATGATCAGTTCTGTTCGGGAGAGAGGTCAAGTTAGGGGACCACCACTAAAAAAACCTGGATAGACCTAGAAATAATTGATGTCAGGCTTTCCTCAATGGGCATCAGACAGGAGTACCAAAAACTGATGCTTACATTTGAATTTGTGAATTTTTCAATGACATTTTCTACAAATATTGATCATTAAAATTACGAAAACTACCGATAAGATACTGAAATAGTACAGGCTCTTTGAGATAACTCAAAATAAGTCACTCACAAGATGGCTACCTTGACTTCAAAGTATCTCGAAGACAACAGCTACCCAATTTATTCGTAAACAGTGAACCGGTTCTAAACTAGACAACGCCACATCATTTAAATTCAGTCTCGTTACCCGTTACACAATAACGTGCCGGTTACCTGGGCGTATTAACTCAAAACGCTGCTCATGCAAAGCACACGTCGCCATGGCAACCAACGGCCCGTTGGCATGGTGATCACGAGCTCTCAGTAACGTGACGCAGTATTACATGTGTTAATTAACAGCCCCCCCATCCCCTCCCCCACCCCACCAAGTCAATTATAAGTCGCGGTTTAATATACGGTACGGAGCATGCGTCTGATGCCAGGATGCTGTTTACTCATGGTACTCGACAAGGAGGTTGGGATCTCTCCGAGAAACTTAATACCATGTCTTGTGGAGGTTGGGGCTCGGTACACAAATGTCTTGTTCTCTGTTTGGTGTCGAGGGCGGCCGGGGGGGGGGGGGGGGGGGGTGAAGGGTGGGGGTACGAATTTTGTGGAGCACTTTGTGTTTGTTTTGGGAACGGTTGTGTTCGGGTTCGCGAGTGGGAGAGATGTAATTGATCCCGGTTTGAAAAAATGTCGGTTGAAGTTTGTATCTTAATCAGCGTTGAGTAGCACTTGAACGCAAATCGGTTGGTGGTTGTTAAACTGTTTCGGAACAATGTTGGGTCGATCCTAGAAAAACTAAAGTGTGTCGGTACGCAGTTTAATTTGCTGGCATCGTAGCATTGTCTCTCCAATGAGTCGTGAGCTTGGCGATAATTTTAAACTGTCTTACAGAAGAACAAGCACAAGTACAAGCACAAGAACAAGAACAAGCACTAGCACTAGCACAAGTACAAGCACAAGCACAAGCACAAGCACAAGCACAAGCACAAGCACAAGCACAAGCACAAGCACAAGCACAAGAACAAGCACAAGCACAAGCACAAGCACAAGCACAAGCACAAGCACAAGAACAAGCACAAGCACTAGCACTAGCACTAGCACTAGCACTAGCACTAGCACTAGCACTAGCACTAGAACAAGTACAAGGAATTGTGTGAAGTCCCATATGATAACCAAGTTTTAAGATCCTTGTGTGCTATGCTTGTGCTTATTGCTATGTCAATTGTGTGCAGTCCCATATGATAACCAAGTTTTAAGATCCTTGTGCGCTAGGCTTGTGCTTATTGCTATGACAATTGTGTGCAGTCCCATATGATAACCAAGTTTTAAGATCCTTGTGTGCTATGCTTGTGCTTATTGCTATGTCAATTGTGTGCAGTCCCATATGATAACCAAGTTTTAAGATCCTTGTGTGCTATGCTTGTGCTTATTGCTATGTCAATTGTGTGCAGTCCCATATGATAACCAAGTTTTAAGATCCTTGTGCGCTATGCTTGTGCTTATTACTATGTCAATTGTGTGCAGTCCCATATGGTAACCAAGTTTTAAGATCCTTGTGTGCTATGCTTGTGCTTATTGCTATGTCAACTGTATGCAGTCCCATATGATAACCAAGTTTTAAGATCCTTGTGCGCTATGCTTGTGCTTATTGCTATGTCAATTGTGTGCAGTCCCATATGATAACCAAGTTTGAAGATCCTTGTGTGCTATGCTTGTGCTTATTGCTATGTCAATTGTGTGCAGTCCCATATGATAACCAAGTTTTAAGATCCTTGTGCGCTATGCCTGTGCTTATTGCTATGTCAATTGTGTGCAGTCCCATATGATAACCAAGTTTTAAGATCCTTGTGTGCTTTGCTTGTGCTTATTGCTATGTCAATTGTGTGCAGTACCATATGATAACCAAGTTTTAAAATCCTTGTGCGCTATGCTTGTGCTTATTGCTACGTCAATTGTGTGCAGTCCCATATGATAACCAAGTTTTAAGATCCTTGTGTGCTTTGCTTGTGCTTATTGCTATGTCAATTGTGTGCAGTACCATATGATAACCAAGTTTTAAGATCCTTGTGCGCTATGCTTGTGCTTATTGCTATGTCAATTGTGTGCAGTCCCATATGATAACCAAGTTTTAAGATCCTTGTGTGCTATGCTTGTGCTTATTGCTATGTCAATTGTGTGCAGTCCCATATGATAACCAAGTTTGAAGATCCTTGTGTGCTATGCTTGTGCTTATTGCTATGTCAATTGTGTGCAGTACCATATGATAACCAAGTTTTAAAATCCTTGTGCGCTATGCTTGTGCTTATTGCTATGTCAATTGTGTGCAGTCCCATATGATAACCAAGTTTTAAGATCCTTGTGTGCTATGCTTGTGCTTATTGCTATGTCAATTGTGTGCAGTCCCATATGATAACCAAGTTTGAAGATCCTTGTGTGCTATGCTTGTGCTTATTGCTATGTCAATTGTGTGCAGTCCCATATGATAACCAAGTTTTAAGATCCTTGTGTGCTATGCTTGTGCTTATTGCTATGTCAATTGTGTGCAGTCCCATATGATAACCAAGTTTTAAGATCCTTGTGTGCTATGCTTGTGCTTATTGCTATGTCAATTGTGTGCAGTCCCATATGATAACCAAGTTTTAAGATCCTTGTGTGCTATGCTTGTGCTTATTGCTATGTCAATTGTGGGTGGACCAATGACAAGCAACACTAGTCTGAAGCCAACACCAGTAGGTTGTGTTCAATATTAACAAGGAGAGTAGCGTCGTCGTCCTTTTATCTTCTCATGTGTTCATGAATTAATCCAAGAAGCTGATCACAACTAAGGAAGTCCGCTCAGAAGATAACCAGCAAAAGGAGTGTCACTCAGAATCACGTCTCTCCAAGAGCAGCATCCTTAAGGAGTCCAATTTTCCTACGCGCTCAAAACTTTGTGAGGGGAAAAAACTTGGCTAAAGTTTGCCGGCAAAGCTCCACCCACAGCCCCCTTTGTAATGGAGCTTTGATTAGTTCGGCAATATTGCCGCTAGAGCGAGGCGGTGGATCGAAAAATGCACGTGTCCGTGTTTGCCTTACTGTGTTTAGATTTAATATTCTAGATGGCGGTGCTCGAAATAATTCGGAGAATTTAATTAATTCTTGCATCTAGTAGACCGATTGGTCAGCGTTTGTAGCGATGTTTCGGTGTAATCGAGCAGGCTGTGGAAAGTATCTTGCCGCTGGCACGGCGAGGTAGAGCAGTAATGTGATTTGATTGGTATGGATATATAGGACGCCATATTTGGGGGTGGATGGATGCTTATAATATAGATATCAACAAAGTTAATTATACTTATCTGTGTAATTCATATCTAACTAAACATGGTGGGTGAACTATAGGCGAAAGATTCAGATGCAAAATTGCTAGGTTATAATTGGCATGACTTCGAAATGAAGAGGAAAGGAATCAGAATTGTTGGAAATTCGAAAAAAACGAACAGAGAGACCAGAAAAGGCTAAAACTGAAAAGATAAATGATCGAAAATGAAAAGAAATCCGTCTATATTAAATTTTTTTTCACAAAACATCTCCATTTTCATTTAAACTCTTTGCCATCAAGTTTTTTTTTTCTTGTAAAACGTATTTCGTCTAATTTAATTACCAACTTCAGTCCGGTGCTGATCAAATCGCACCCCACCAACGACGAGCCGCAACAAATCAGCACAAGGCAGCGCATGCGTCGCCTTGCGCCGATCGCACGCCACTGCACATTGTTCACAAGCGAGACATGCATTATTAATAACTCAATTAGCCGCGCGTTTTAATTTTGTCTCCATCTTTGTCGGTCTCATGCTTGGCATGCTCGAGCTCCCTCACTCTCCTGTTTTCCGGATAGGTGCGGTTTTCTACGTAAATTAGAAGACTCTAGAACCCCCCCCCCCCCCTCCCCCCCCCCACCAAAAACCAAGCGTCGTCTTAGCAACGCTGACAAAATAATCCCTGAATGAGAACGTGGAGCGATCTTCAAGAAGGCCGTGCACTCGTTTGTAACTCGGGGCGCATTAAGAAATTGATTCTTGAAACCATATCTAAAGCTGATAGATAGCACGGCATGGTTGATACTCGAGGAGGAACTTTTTAAGTCTTGATGGTATTTATTATTGAAATTACTTTTAGAACGGCTTATGAACTTGTGCTCTTCGGAAAAAGCTTCACGACGCTTGCAACTTGTAAGCTTGCAAACGAATAATTAATGTTACTTCTTTATTACTCTAATTGTAGAAGAATTCAGCGAGTAGTTTAAGCGAAATACCCGGCTCTAATTTCAAACTGGCTTCGCACAAAATGGCCGCCAAATGACTGCACTTTACCGCGACAAAAATGTAGGATGCCGCCAGGTGGAGTCACCGTCGCTTCGAGTGTTAAGAAATTTCATTTCGTTATTTCTCGCAGATTACTCGCATTTGAGAATGGTTTACACTCAATTAATCTTTATTAATGCTAACCTCAACGATTGATAAACATGTATCGCGATATTTTGAGTCGTAATTGTTGAATTGTAGCTGGTTAAAAAGCTCAGCAGCAAGCGCCATCGTGTGGCACCTACCGTTACCACGTGTTGCCGGCCTCGTTTGCTCAGCAGCAAGCGCCATCGGGTGGCACCTACCGTTACCACGTGTTGCCAGCCTCGTTTGCTCAGCAGCAAGCGCCATCGGGTGGCACCTACCGTTACCACGTGTTGCCAGCCTCGTTTGCTCAGCAGCAAGCGCCAGCGGGTGGCACCTACCGTTACCACGTTTTGCCGGCCTCGTTTGCTCAGCAGCAAGCGTCATCGGGTGGCACCTACCGTTACCACGTGTTGCCGGCCTCGTTAGCTCAGCAGCAAGCGCCATCGGGTGGTACCTACCGTTACCACGTGTTGCCGGCCTCGTTTGCTCAGCGGCAAGCGCCATCGGGTGGCACCTACCGTTACCAAGTGTTGCCGGCCTCGTTTGCTCAGCAGCAAGCGCCATCGGGTGGCACCTACCGTTACCAAGTGTTGCCGGCCTCGTTTGCTCAGCAGCAAGCGCCATCGGGTGGCACCTACCGTTACCACGTGTTACCGGCCTCGTTTGCTCAGCAGCAAGCGCCATCGGGTGGCACCTACCGTTACCAAGTGTTGCCGGCCTCGTTTGCTCAGCAGCAAGCGCCATCGGGTGGCACCTACCGTTACCAAGTGTTGCCGGCCTCGTTTGCTCAGCAGCAAGCGCCATCGGGTGGCACCTACCGTTACCAAGTGTTGCCGGCCTCGTTTGCTCAGCAGCGGGTTTAACATTAACAATGGATCTCTGAATATAGACTTACCTTTACTTCTCACTTGAAGACGTCATTTAAGTAGATTGTTATGCGAATTGCAATTTTTATTCGTCTTTATAAAACGATATTAACTGAATGCAAAAATATAAATTTCTCAACAAGCTTCTGCTACAAAACATGACACAGAAAATACATTGACAAAAACTATTTCAACTGGATTTTGAATGCCAAGTAATGAAAAACTAACAACTAAGTTGTTCTTCACTTAGCATTCAAAACCCAGTTGAAATAGTTTTTGTCAAAACTAGTGCTAAGGATAAATCAAGTAGACACGAGTCTAAAAAACAGAAAATACACTAAACTTAAAACCAATGACAATTATATCTACCGAGATTACTTGCTCTAATTTAGAAAATTTGTGTTGCAACAAATTCTAGGTATACAACGTTGTTTTTTCTTTCTACTTTCATACGCGTAATTGGCCTCTCCTCGTGACATAGCCGATATAAACATGTTCTCCCATTCATTCCCGACTTCCTGGAACCTGCACAGAGCGCCCGGGACTCATTGCAAATGCATGTTATTCCGCCAGGCTTTTTTTCAACGGAATCCCCATTTCAGTCTACCCACCAGAGAGAGACTAATGCAATTGCGATCATCTCCCCAGAGGATGGAGAAATTTTTAATATAATTTCCAGACCCCGATCGATTTTGCGTGGATTCACAAATAAATATTCTTTTAATATTGTAATCAAGTTGTGTCCCGGCTTCGAGTCCACATGCAATGACCCAGTAACAGATAGGATGTCATCATAGGATGCTGCGAAGTTCGCCCCTCGGTAAGATCGCCCATCCAGAGAAGCACACCAACTCAATTACAGATTTCATGCAAATACGCAATGGAATATTTTTTTAGCTACCTTTTTTTTTCATGTCTGCTAGAATTTTTATTATTTTTCAGCACCACGGGTCGACTTCGAAAGGTCAAAGTGATCTTTCTCGAGTATTTCATAAGAAATATTTTTTAAAACTTGATGTAAATTGCTTTACGCAGCGATGCATGCTGATTTTGGTCTGCTGGTTACTTTATTTGCTAACACCCTTTGATAATGACCAAGCTACGTATTGACACCGTATTTCTCCAACTACCTTCTGGACTTGGTTAGATTCATTATCACCATCCACTCGTTCATTGACGCAGTCGGACCAAAGCCATATGGCCAGATGTAAAAACAGTGCGTCGTTAAACCCTAATAAATAACCAAACAAGTCTCAACCACCTCGTGCCCCTAAACGCAGCCCGCAGATCAGACTCGGCTCCTCCACCTCGTGCCCCTGAACGCAACCCGCAAAGCAGACTCGGCTCCTCCACCTCGTGCCCCTGAACGCAACCCGCAGAGCAGACTCGGCTCCACCACCTCGTGCCCCTGAACGCAACCCGCAGAGCAATACCATTCACAATTAATTTCTTATTTAAATAACACAAATGTTAATACCATCTTGTTTAATCTGTTTCTAAAGTCTGCAAAGTTTCGCTGGAAGAAAATGGCGGCTAAACACCTTTAAGATACGAATTGAAGGCCTACAGGTATCTAAACCTAACAGAAATAAAGTTCCTGTAGCAATAGCTTTACTATATTGCAATATTTAACTGAAAAGAGAAAAATATCTACAAAAGGTTACTGAGGATAATGTGACTTACAATTAATTCAACCATTTTGACAAAAACTATTTCAACTGGGTTTTGAATGCTAAGTGAAGAACAACTAAATTTCCCAACGTTTCGTAACTTGTACTACTTACTTTAACAAGGGTAAGAGCAGTCCTGACAATTTTCCAATAACAAAAGAACCACACAAAATTATAACAATTACCAAGTTCAAGCTTCCTAAATGCATCTAAATAAAATAATCAGGGTCAATAACTCAAAAACTAGTATTTTGTATTTTCTGAAATAAAATCCCGAACAAATTGGCGTTTTTTACTAACTAACCAATTATGTGTATGGAAGAAACGCCGATTTATCAAGGTTTTCGTCGCTCCTCGACTCCTAGGCTAAGGTTACATCAAGTAGACATGAGTCTAAAAACAATCACAATGCAACCAGCCATACTTCATTCTACTTTAACTACTGAACAACTACTTTCTACTTTCTAACGCAAGTATGATGCTTAAAAAACTAATTATAAGAAGTGATCCATCGTAAAGTAGCAATCTTAACCCGTGACCAGTCGCCAAGCTTTGTTAACTGCCAACCAGCGACCACTTCTTAACACGCGTTCAGCAGAGAAGCAAAGATTTTTAACAACTTACCTGCGCATATCATCAAAATCAGAAACTTCAGTACACAAGCTTTTAAACAATTGACAAAAAATGCTTTTAGTGAACCTTGCATTTTATATATTAAACGAATTTGAAGCTTCAAACCGAACGGTTTGGCGTGTTGGAAACACCGGTTCTCGTTGAATCACCGAAGTTAAGCAACACTGCGCTGGGTCAGGTATTGGATGGGTGACCATCATACACATGACTAGTTCTGTTCGGGAGAGAGGTTGGAGGGATGGAAGTTAAGCAACACTGCGCTGAGTCAGGTATTGGATGAGTGACCATCATACACATGACTAGTTCTGTTCGGGAGAGAGGTTGGAGGGATGAAAGTTAGTACAGCAACTTCACTCGCCTTGCTTATCAACCTCTCGACAGCATGGATTTGTGGAGGAATCCTGTTGTTCGCGTTGTACCGTCCTTCGGAAGGGACGTGAAGCCGGTGGTCCCCTTGGTCTTCGACAGGAGTAGGCTACGTGCCGGCACCGGGTTTCCCCTCCTCCCTTCTAGGCTATGTTAGGTAAATCATCATCCACTCATTCACCGACGCCATTAGACCAGTGCCGCAGGGCCAGTTGTCAAAGCATTGCGTCGTTAAACACCACAAATAATAATAATCAAAATCAGAAACTTCAGTACACAAGCTTTCAAACAATTGACAAAAAAATGTTTTTAGCGAACCTTGCATTTTATATATTAAACGAATTTGAAGTTTCAAGTCTAATTGTATTTGTAACTAATGTAGATTTTATTGCTTGACGATGAAAGTAATTGAAAATATCTATGTACATTAATGTAAATTTTAAGACATGTCTCATGCTCCTACATAATACCACTAGAGACAATACCCAAAACACAAGACCAGCTATCAAACCCATGCTGGTTGTAAGCTATAAGTATAGGGCATTGCCGGCGGATCTTCAAATTAAAAAAGGACAAGAAATTTAAAAGTTTTCTAAAAAAATTTCTAATTGAAAAATGTTTTAATAATGTAAAAGATTGTTTAATATATTAGGTAGAGACAATGTTCTAAACATGTAAATATAGTAGATATGCTTGTTTATATGTAAGGACTTTAGACTTTTCAAATGGCACAATTTGTTTCAACGGAATACAAACTAATATTAACATGTCATAACATGAACTAACAGTGTTTTCTTCAGAAAAATGCAAAAAAAAAGCAACAATCACAATCACACCTGAAGATTGTTACCACAATAAACCTCTTTGATAACAACTCACAACATTATTACCACTGCACCCATAAAACAATTCCGTTTACCATTGCCGTGTCGATGGCCTCGCATGCCCGTCGTAATTAACTGGCAGCCATCCGCCAATTAGCAGAACGGTTGAAATGGAAGCACGACCTATGTTAATTACACGTGTTCCTCGGACATTTTACTGCTATGCTGAGGCGTGCCGTTCGTAGCGTCACGCCACGGCAAGACGTGCCTTTAATTCCCACGCGCGGGGCACATTCACCGAATTCATCCAATTCAGTGACATTCCTCGCCTTTGTCCACGGTATTCAATATTAATTTATAATTTTTTTTTTCTTTAGTCTACTTTTCCCTGGGTTTTTCTACGTTTGTTTGTTCGTTTGTTTGTTTGTGTGCACGGCCAGGTTGATTATTTTCTCGGCGGGTGGCGCGTGGATTTACGTCTGGTCGGCGCATCGATCATAATCATGGTGCGCGTGATTTTGTCTCCGCGGAAAAGATATTTTCAAGTCACGCTGATCGCGAGGGGAATAAAATGAACGTGTGAAACTAGAGCAAAGGTATTGAGAGTCACGTGCGCATTGTCACGTGACTAGGGTTTCGCTTGTTTGAAGCACCGCGGCAGACACGACGCAGGATTAATGAGGACTTAACATGTCTTCAGCAGTGCACGCGTTTCTATTTGGTTGAACCGTTATTTCAGTTTTAAATCAATATCGTGTTAGATTCTAGTGCAGTTTTTGAGTTGAGTAGTAATCCGCTTGCTGAACCGAACGGTTTGGCGTAATGGAATCACCGGTTCTCGTATCACTGAAGTTGAGTAACACTGCGCTGGGTCAGGTATTGGATGGGTGACCATCATACACATGACCAGTTCTGTTCGGGAGAGAGGTTGGAGGGATGAAAGTTAAGCAACACTGTGCTGGGTCAGGTATTGGATGGGTGACCATCATACACATGACCAGTTCTGTTTGGGAGAGAGGTTGGAGGGAAGAAAGTTAAGCAACACTGTGCTAGATCAGGTATTGGATGGGTGACCATCATACACATGACCAGTTCTGTTCGGGAGAGAGGCTGGAGGGATGAAAGTTAAGCAACACTGCGCTGCGTCAGGTATTAGATGGGTGACCATCATACACATGACCAGTTCTGTTCGGGAGAGAGGTTGGAGGGATGAAAGTTAAGCAACACTGCGCTGGGTCAGGTATTGGATGGGTGACCATCATAGACATGACCAGTTCTGTTCGGGAGAGAGGCTGGAGGGATGAAAGTTAAGCAACACTGCGCTGGGTCAGGTATTGGATGGGTGACCATCATACACATGACCAGTTCTGTTCGGTAGAGAGGTTGGAGGGATGAAAGTTAAGCAACACTGCGCTGAGTCTGGTATTGGATGGGTGACCATCGTACACATGACCAATTCTGTTTGGGAGAGAGGTTGGAGGGATGAAAGTTAAGCAACACTGCGCTGAGTCTGGTATTGGATGGGTGACCATCATACACATGACCAGTTCTGTTCGGGAGAGAGGTTGGAGGGATGAAAGTTAGTACAGCAACTTCACTCGCCTTGCTTATCAACCTCTCGACAGCATGGATTTGTGGAGGAATCCTGTTTTTCGCGTTGTACCGTCCTTCGGATGGGACGTTAAGCAGAGTAGACTTCGTGCCGGCACCAGATTTCCCCTCATTCCTTGTAACATGTATAAGTTCTGTTAATCAGGATCACTCAAATTCACAGACACTTTTAAACCCGTGGTTCACAGACTACTTTTTTTTATTACACTTCTAAAGGCAAACGGTTTTAAGCATCTTAGCGGTCCAACAAAACAACCCAGCGCTTTTTCCAAAACATGAACCTTGTGATTCGCTGATTAAGAGCAAATCAGCTGAATATTAACTCCGGGGCAACGAGATGAGCGCGATGAGCTACACACGGCGCATTTCAGTTTGTTTCTTATAAAAAAAAAAAATTCACTGAAAGGCGTTTGACAACAAGCAAATCATATTTTTCCTGTTGAACAGCCAAATGAGCTCAGCCCTTGGGGGGGGGAGGCGTTGGTCGGCGAAGTGGCAACAAAGGTAGGTGTTGCTCGCCAAAGAAGCGATCAAAGGCAGCGCCATTTAATACAAGTTCGATTCCAATTTAAACAAGCTTGGATGTGTTTCCGTCGACATCAAAGGGAAGCTAATAAAATATCAATTATATTTGCGCCCTAGTATCAAACGTCCTTTTTTTTTCCTATTGTCAAGAAAGATCAGATTCGAAAGAGAAAATGCGAGGGAGGGAGAGAGAAGAGTTGGCCTGGGCGAAATAATTGCCTCTCTCAGGCCAAACGTAAAGTTTGGAAATCTAAAAAAAGAACGCACCCCGCTCTCCCCCCCCCCCCCCCCCCCCCCTCCCCTCCCCCCTCCCCGCGTTTCAACCTTCGATTACCGACAAAAGGAATCCATCATTATGTGAAATGAACTTCCACTACGCTCTTGGCTCCGCTGATTTTCCGAGCTTTCTGCCGACAACCGCAGAGTGGCTTGAAAATGATTTATAAACAAAATTAGTGTAAAGTTTAATTTTGGGCGCATTTTGATTGGTTGAGGTGTGATCCAGCAAGATGAGATTTCATCTAAAAATAAAACGTATCCAACGTCAAATTGGAGTTACTCGAGTTTGACAGGTTGTGACGTGATATAGCGTCACTAGAATCAGAGTGACTGTGAGTATTCACAGCCTCTTGGTTCTTCTCCTTGGAGATCCGTCATTCTCATCAAATACACTGAAATCATCTCAAAAAGCCGGTGTCCAAGTAGCTCAATGGTTCAGAGCAACACCCGCGATAGGTGGAGATCGGGGTCCAAGTAGCTCAATTGGTTAGAGCAATACCCGCGACAGGTGGAGATCGGGGTTCGAGTCCCCGTTTGAACATCAATTTTTGAGACGGTTATAGTGTTCATAATAATAAAATGACAAAAGCAATTCCGCCACTGGGAGTCCTGCCGCGTTGTAGTTTGAGAAGTGACCACTGGATGGCGTTCTCGGATTAGTTCCACCTGCCAAGGTGATTATGACAGAGCACTTGCTATGGAATTTAGTCAACGTGTTCAACACCGTTTTATTGTGACGTCATGTCCAGTTGTGCATTGCTAGTGTTAGGCGCATTCAAAGCTTTTAATAGCTTTTTTTACATGAAACTGGGAAAGTGATTTGTTTTAATTACAATATTATTTTCCCCAGGTTTTCTACTCAGATGAGAATTAGGGAATCCTGAAATTTAATATTTTACTCGTTCGTTGTTGGCCAGGACGAAAGTTTTGACAATTATTTGACCGGTAATTTTACCGCAAAGGTTTTTTCATATTTCTGCTCGATAGCTTTTTTGACAAATGGTTGAATCGAGGTTCACGTGTCTCGGCTCTTGACAGTGACAGTGACAGTGACAGTGACAGACCGACCATCTGTTTATGTTTAAATCAATTTCGAAATGTTGAAATATTTTGACGATTTATCAGCTTTGCTAACGGCTCTGAGTCCCGGGTTCGATTGTCAGTGGAGACCTTTTTAAGGTTTAGAATATAATTATTTTCAAAGAAATAAGTAGCTTGTCTTTGTATAACAAATCTTGTTAGCTCAATTAAATTTCTGCGCCAGCTTTGATACTTAGGTCCAGTCTTAACAAAATCTCGCCTCCGTGTTGAAGTGTTTGTTGAAACTGTTGCCATGACGACTTCCAATCACATGCAGTGAAATTCAGATGTTTCTGTGAGCTAGAGATCCAACTTATAGTTGAACATTTTGTTGAAACTGTTGCCATGACGACTTCCAATCACATGCAGTGAAATTCAGATGTTTCTGTGAGCTAGAGATCCAACTTATAGTTGAACATTTTGTTGAAACTGTTGCCATGACGACTTCCAATCACATGCAGTGAAATTCAGATGTTTCTGTGAGCTAGAGATCCAACTTATAGTTGAACATTTTGTTGAAACTGTTGCCGTATGACGACTTCTAATCACATGCAGTGAAATTCAGATGTTTCTGTGAGCTAGAGATCCAACTTAAAGTGAAAATAATGAACCACTTTGCGAAATTAAAAGTAAAAAAGCTGGCTGAACCAATGAAAAAAACCAACGAACCACATTTTTGTTGATTAGTGTTCCAATATTTGTGAAAATTTCAAATACAATTCGAGAATTTGAGTCTGAAAACTTGAAAAGGAATGACATTTAGTGTCGTTACTTATGCTTCGTTCAGATTTGATGACAAGAACCAATAAAATCACAAAATGGAGGTCAGTTAACAACAAAATGGCGGTAAATTTACAACAAAATGATGTGCTTCAGTAAGATACCACACACCTATTCTCGAATGTACCTCCCATCAAACGAGACCGCCGCATGCGGATTAATATCTGTGCCAACTCTACGATAACGGTTATAACCCAGCATTGAACATAACTGCAGGCTACTTGCACATGACCGCCTCCGAGCGATATGCATTCACTCACTAGTATTTATCCGATATGCGATTGCGGCCGCGTCGAATGCAACGAACTGCATTGAATATTGCTGGCTAGCGTCGCGTGCGACCGAATGGTTTATTGCTCAAGCATGGTATCAGACGCATATGTGTGCGAGGGGATATTAATTATTAATTTGTTTTAATCATATCAGTCGAACAAGAGGTTGATTGATCTGATTGGTCAATGAGGCTTGGGGCGATTCATTGGTTTGCTCGGGTGATAGGGACGTTGTTGGTTGCGTCGAGGGGTGGGAAGTTCTAGGTAAACAGCAGTGAATTAGCTAATTATTTGTAAGTGAATGGTTTGTAGCTCTAGGGCCAGGTATGTTTCGTTTCGAGTGTTGAGAGATGTTTTAATTTTCAATGTTTTTTATATCATTGTGTATACGTTTTGAAATTACATACACGTTCCAATAGAAGTAGTAAATAACACCTAAATACACTTCGGAGCAAAGAAATATGTCAGTTGAACTCGTCAATTGTGTTAAAATATTTCACAAACTGGACTTCTTTTAAGATTTAAATCCTACATGTTGTTGTTTGAATTAGCTTTATCTGTTAACAAAAACTATTTCAACTGGGTTTTGAATGCTAAGTGAAGAACAACTGAATTTCCCAACGTTTCGTTACTTGTACCTGTTACTTTATCAAGGGTAAGAGCAGTCCTGACAATTTTCCGATTACAAAAGAGCCACATAAAATTATAACAATTACCAAGTTCAAGCTTCCTAAATGCATTTTAATAAAATAATCAGAGTTAATAACTTAAAAATTAATGTATTTTGTATTTTTGGAAATATAAAAAAAAATTAGTCATGAGTCTAAAAACTATCACAGCTCAATCTTTTATGAATATTTTTGCAAGAAAAAAGCTAAAAAAAAAAGTTTTTTGTTGCCTTTTACAACACCTTTCAGAATTTCGATTGGTAGAAACAATTCTCGCCCACTTTTTGTTACCTTAGCAGAAAAATTCAGTTTTCCTTGAAGTTCATTGGTCGAAATTTTTTAAAGCGTTTTATTAGACATTGAAATCTCATTTAAAATGCAAATCCTTGCAATGGGCCAAGTATTTTATTGCGAGTGTTTCTGATAATAATAATAAAAAAATTAAAGTGCATCATTTCCACACATACATTTAAAAATTCTTTAAAAATGTATCTTTATATTTATTAAAAAGGATGCGAACCAGGGACCTCCCAATTGCCGGCCGGTCTACTAACTGAGCTATCCGGCCACACACATTCTAGGCTCACACATTTGGATATTGAATTCCTTTTAGGGGGAATATATTTATTTGCAAGAAAACAAGGTCCACTATTTCTTAGCAATATCTAGCCACGTGGACAGGTACATCATCGGTATTTTCACAACATATTTCACTTAAGTCGTAAATTCCAAGAGATATGACAGTTGTCAACAATACATGAAACCCAGACAGAACATCTTGAACTAATTCAAGATGCCATGTCTGGCCGGGCAAAGCTGCAAAGTGAAATTAGGAAAAAAGACAAGGAAAATGTGAAAAGTTAAGTGCTTGTTTCACGAAGAAACTAACCACTCCGACGCTGTAAGAAAGTTAACTAATTTCCTCTTCAATCAGCGCGTCAGACAAAAATCACGCCGGCTAGGACGTGAAATGGAAACTCAATTTTCTTGCTCGGAAAATCCTGAGAGTCAAGTCGTGCGTTGGCCTGTGGAAAAGTCGCAAAGTCAAGGCGAAGAAAATTCTAGATTTTGGTTATGAAGTGTTTCGAGGACTGCAAGTTCCATAAGAAAGTGGTGCTAAGCCGTCGGGAAATTTCATCTTATGGGGGGTTTAATAGCATCAGAGGCGGATACAAAACAGAACAAAACATTTCCCTTTTGTCGAACTTTTCTTAACTCCTAGTTAAAGTGGGAGTTAATCAAAAGACACGGCAACAATCAATCAGAGCCGGTGTTTCCAGATGTTCAGTGCTTTTTACCAAGATGATATCAACCTTCTGGCTCCGGCTCAAAGCGACTAAGCAAGAACAATCCAATGTCACCTAGCTGTCAAAATTGCAGACAAAATCAACAAAACGTCCATTGAAAAGCCTCAGCAAACGTTTAACTGAATCAAACAGAATCCCACGATGCTATTTCAATCCTCTCTGGCCTGCAGTTATAAACCGCCTCGATTTGAGCGGCCATCTTGGCAACAAGCATCTCAAAATGTCGACCACCGAACAGAGACCAACAAAACCCAAGTGACCACTCATTTGCGGAGCCCCATAACAACCAAAAAAGCAGCCGGTTCTAACGCCTTCTCAAGAAAACGCTACGAACTCCTCAATAAATCTTTGTTATAGCCTAAGCTTTGACCACCCGCGCGAACAAAGTAGCCAAGTCGAACCCTGGCGGCCGGCGAGCGAATCAATTTGATTGCTGGCATTTATTTGCCCGCTTTTGACGTGTTTTCTGATTGATCACGTGACTCTCCCGTCATCGCACGCGGGGTGGGTTTAAGGGGAAAGGGGGAGGCGGCAATAAATCGCGAATAATGCAACTTGGAAACTGCCAACGGTTATTTTCTTTTGCTCGCTGCTTCGTTCCCCATCCCCCAATCCTGGCCATAGGTTTGTGTCTGGTTATGTTTGCTTTTTGTGTTCCTCTCTTTCTCTTGGTAACAAATCGTGGCATGTTCAATTTCTTGAACTGTTGTCTTGTTTGTTTCCCAGCAAGCTAGATATCGAGAACTCGCTTGCGAAATCCTGGGATTCCCATCCTTATGTCAGTACACACGTGAACACAGGCGACCTGGTCGTTATGTAATAAATAATAGCGCATTGCATTTCATTTATGCAATTTATTTGGAGTTCAAACCCGAGTTGAAGAATGAAACTACATTGTCGATGTCAACAAGAATATCTCAGGTTTTTTTTTTAAATTATACCGCTACATTTCAATTCATTGCTATATATTGTTTATCTGTCATGACATCTCCTGTGTAAAGGTTAGCTCTCAATCGATTGCCCCCTATGGCGGTGGAGGTCAGTAGACTCTGACATCAATTAGGACGGCCTGGTGCGTGGGACCGGCACTACGCATGGCAAGTAATTATAGATGAGGATGTTCGCTTGGTGATTATTGTCAGTACAAATTAAAATGATATGCGGCTGATATGAGACGTAAGTAATGAGGTCGACATGCATCAATGGTTTTAACGAAATTAAGAAGCCAATGTAATTTAAAATAACAAGTACTGCATCATACTGGAAGGGTGGCAATAAGTTGAGCAACACTGCGCTGAGTCAGGTATTGGATGGGTGACCATCATACACATGACCAGTTCTGTTCGGGAGAGAGGTTGGAGGGATGAAAGTTAAGCAACACTGTGCTGAGTCAGGTATTGGATGGGTGACCATCAAACACATGACCAGTTCTGTTCGGGAAAGAGGTTGGAGGGATGAAAGTTAGTACAGCAACTTCACTCGCCTTGCATATCAACCTCTCGACAGCATGGATTTGTGGACTAATCCTGTTGTTCGCGTTGTACCGTCCTTCGGAAGGGACGTAAAGCCGGTGGTCCCCTTGGTCTTCGACAGGAGTAAGCTACGTGCCGGCACCAGGTTTCCCCTCCTACCTGCCAGGCTACAGAAGGTTCATCATCATCCTCATCATCATCCACTCATTCACCGACGCCATTAGACCAGTGCCGCATGGCCAGATGTCAAAACAGTCCGTCGTTAAACACCACAAATCAATCGTTATTTGAACATTCATATATTTGTATTCAGTTTGTTATGGATTTTTAGGCCAAGATTCACAAAAAGGAAATTGAAACAAACTTTCTAAAATGCAGCCCTCAAGTTCAAGCTTGGTCCTGTGTTTGGCTTCATGGCACTGCGTCCCAAAACCTTAAATTAAATTCCGATGCCTTGTGTTTGGTCCTGAGCATCTACATAGGGTACATTGCCTGTGAAATTAAGACACGTCCGAGAGTGGGCAAGGACGTGACCCCTCCAGGTTTCGTGTCCCCCAATATCTTAATGGGATTAAATTCCTTTGAAAACGCACGAGGACTAATCCGTTGTGAATGATTTGCTTGGAATCTCCCACGCACTGGACGCTCGTGTTCTTGTCTATTCTAAATTAAATTGTCTTGCGTAATATGACAGCATTGTCTCAGTGCAAACTCTGGAAGCCAAACATCTTGTTGTGGGAAACCCAAGTCAGCTCTTGTTGAGTCGGTGTTTCCAACACGCCAAACCGTTCGGTGGTCACCCATCCAATACCTGACCCAGCGCAGTGTTGCTTAACTTTCATCCCTTCAACCTCTCTCCCTAACAGAACTGGTCATGTGTCTGATAGTCACCCATCCAATACCTGACCCAGCGCAGTGTTGCTTAACTTTCATCCCTCCAACCTCTCTCCCGAACAGAACTGGTCATGTGTATGATGGTCACCCATCCAATACCTGACCCAGCGCAGTGTTGCTTAACTTTCATCCCTCCAACCTCTCTCCCGAACAGAACTGGTCATGTGTTTGATGGTCACCCATCCAATACCTGACTCAGCGCAGTGTTGCTTTACTTTCATCCCTCCAACCTCTCTCCCGAACAGAACTGGTCATGTGTATGATGGTCACCCATCCAATACCTGACCCAGCGCAGTGTTGCTTAACCACAATACACTTTGGTACGCCACTGCCCAACTCTTTGGTCGCCGGAAGTTGTATATAAAGAGCGTAACGCGTCGGACAAAGTTGACGCCCGGGTCCCGAGACTGCTGTTACTACATCGCCCTGGCTGATTATTTAATCAAGGTAGAAAACAGTCGCCAGGGACCGGGCTCCGATTACCATAGTAACGGCGTCGACCCCGGCTTTGTGTGGAGACCGCGACACCGCCCGTGTTAGAGCTAAGTTGCCATAGCGCTTGTTTGGGGTAAAACGCCCCTAGGGGTGTGGGATGGGACGACTTCGATGGGACGCCGCCTACGAAGTTGAAGCTTGCTAAATGTGCGTGGACCTCCTTGGTGCTCAAACGGGATCTGTTTGCGGGTGGCTATCTCGGTTTGGGACAATATCTTTGTTTTGACAGCATTTAGATGTCTCTGAAAGTAAGTCGCCTTTAAAAGCTTTCTGCGCGAATCTGGAGACTGAAGCTTGCTGAAAAGTACGAATTCTTGTCTTTAGGACGACTTCGATCGCTAGCTTTTGTGTTTAAAAAAATAGTAATGCCTAGTTTTAACAAAAATTATTTCAACTGGGTTTTGAATGCTAAGTGAAGAACAACTGAATTTCCTAGCGTTTCGTAACTTGTACCTGTTACTTTATCAAGGGTTAGAGCAGTCCTGACAGTTTTTTTGGTTTTTTTGCTATCAGAAAATTGTCAGGACTGCTTTGACCCTTGATAAAGTAACAGGTACAAGTTACAAAACGTCGGGAAATTTAGTTGTTCTTCACTTAGCATTCAAAAACCAGTTGAAATAGTTTTTGTCAAAACTAGTGCTAAGTTTACATCAAGTAGACATGAGTCTAAAAACTATCATAGTTCCCTAACTTAGTGTTGAAAGCATTGTTTCAACAACCTCGAATAACCAAAAGCTCCCAAATTTAGCAAAATCTGCAATACAAAAGCTCATCTATAAAATCTTTAAATTAACCTTACATAAATCCTCATAAAAAATCTCCTGTGAGGCAAATAACCTCATGCAAATCCTCATACAAAACCACAAAATAACCTTCTACAAAACCTACACATTGTTTTACAAATCTTTCAATACAAAAAGTCCCACACAACGTCGAACATAACCTTACTTCCAATTCGTCGACAACTTGTACTGGTATCAGGTCTTTATTCCCACACGAGAAGTAAGGAGTTTCTTTGCCCCTATGCCACCGACAATCGCATCAAAGTGAACATAAAACAACGCTTGCCAATGAACGTCATCGGTACACAGTTGCAACCTCCTCGGCTTTCCACATCCGAACAGAAAACGTTCAATCTGAAAATAAAATAAACAAATCTTGATCGGTAAAAGAGTAAATCACTGGCACAATTGTTAGAAGGCGCTGGCCATGATTTCTCCCGAGATGTTCCAGGACAATGCAGGCGTTCATCCTTAGGGAACCCCTTAGCGAACCCGAGATAAATCGAGCCACTTTGCGCGGAATCAAACGCGAGCTACAGCTGTCGATGGCTATTTCCCATGCGGTAGGTTTTTTGCCCGAATTAGGCCGCCTATCCCGGGACCAGGAGCCGCTCATTTGAATAAGCCTCGGCCAGCGACGAGGATAAAACAGGGGAAAGATTAGGGAGATGGAAACGTGTGGACGTTAGGTAAATGTATCGCCTTTTTGTGAAGAGAAATAAGATTATCTTTTGTTATTCTACGATTTTGTCCCTGACTTTGTCACTTATATGCAATGAAATTTATAATTTCTACTATTTACCTTAAAAATATTTAATTTAGTTTATCAAGAATGGATGCTCCCCACTAAAATATCAGGGACTGAGGAAAATATTTGCGTTAGCACTCTTTTTAAAGTCTTGACCATGTTTTTTTTTGTAAGATGTACTTAGGAAGTCTAAGCAAAGTTGCTGTTGTCACAGAAGTCTAAGCTAGTTGAGCTTTCACCCTCAATACAACTGTCAGATATTGTGAAAAGTTGGGAAACACATTTCGGACTCGACAAGCTTGGAACTGGACTATAAATAAGATCGATATTGCAATAAATGTTCATTGGTTTTATTCGTTGCAGTTTCAGACCAGAGCAATATAATATCATTATATCAAGCCACTTTAACCAAAGTTAATAAATATAAGGAAAAACAATTCCATCTCAAGATCAGAGGTTTTGCTACAGTAAAAATAAATGAATCGGTCAATGTTTTGAATGCACCATCCAGTAATCGAGATTGACGTCCATCAGAATAAGTCGCTTAGCCATTGCAGTCGAAATCATTTCATAAATCGAGTCTTCGTCATATCCCACAAAATCAGCCGTCGCTGCAGTTCCCGACTGGGCCCCTTGGAGGAGGTACAAGGGGGCAAAACACAAGTCCACGTCGAGTCCTTCTCAAAGCACGTAGTGCATATAAAAATAGAGCTAGACGGAAAATTGGACGACGGCATCGTCTAGGATGTCCCAAGTATCGCACTATGTTGGCTAGTCTGACCCCGTATAGGGGGGGGGGGGGGGCAATAAGTCCCCGAGCCGGCTTTCTGTTCGGCGATCCACTTTGTTAGGAGCCGAAGGGTTAAGATCTGTCTCCGGGGGCCAACGAATGGTCAGCGCTGTTCGGATGTTTCTTGGCGTAACTTTCGATGACCCGACACGGAATGCGAGACGGCGACGTTTGTTTTCAATCGGCTGCAGCTCGTCGTGACCTAGGTTTTGTCGAGGACGAAATCGCGATGCGTCTTTGTTTCAATCGATGCTCGATGTGTTAGACGATTTCACTAACGCCGTTTAAAACGCTATTAAACGCCGTTTGTGATTTTAGCCGACGCAGTAATTTGCTTTAAAACAATGATATTTTAATAATTGCAAACCAAGAAACTATGACAACACACGAAGAACAAGAATAAAATAGTTTTTAACAATGTGTTTGCTTCGAAACGGAATATTTGGTGACTTGGAAATACAAACAAAATATCAATGTGACTTCTTACTTTGACCTCCAAATGACAGTTTAAAAGTTAAACCCCATCCTTCCAGGTTCAAATATTAAACAATGATTTGAACAGAGAGAAAATAGTGACGGAAATTGTGGAAATTGAATTGTTTTGTTTGAAAATTAATAAAATCTTCTTCTTATTTCCAGGTACGTCTCTGCCGTGAGCTGACTGGCTCAAAACAAGCCAAGTGATTGGCTAGAAGGTAAAACCATTTGAAGTATATGAGAGCCATCTTGCTCTGAGGAGGGACAGAACTAGGGTAGAACTGGGAGAGAACTAGGGTAGAACTGGGACAGAACTAGGGTAGAACTGGGAGAGAACTAGGGTAGAACTGGGACAGAACTAGGGTAGAACTCGGACAGAACTAGGGTAGAACTCGGACAGAACTAGGGTAGAACTGGGACAGAACTAGGGTAGAACTCGGACAGAACTAGGGTAGAACTGGGAGAGAACTAGGGTAGAACTGGGACAGAACTAGGACAGAACTAGGGTAGAACTCGGACAGAACTAGGGTAGAACTGGGACAGAACTAGGGTAGAACTGGGAGCTCTCTAACGATTCTAAGAACATTCTAAGGTCATGTGGCTCTGATCTAGCTTTGTCGGGGGATGAGTAGATGACGAAGCTAACCTAGCCTAAAAGGGAGGCAGCAGTGTAACACGACGCCGGCTCCTGTCGAGGAGCACCGAGCGGACCACCGACTTTACGTTCCTCCACATACCGATGCTGTCAAGAGGTTGATAAGCAAGGCGAGTTTACTGTCAGTTAGAAACTCAAAATTAAATAACTTTATTGACTAAACTTAATCATTTTAAGGTCAAATTTTGACGGCGAGGTTATTTTTCCAACATGCGTTGTGCAACGCGCAGTTAAAATTTGATTTTGTGCCAATAAATTCTTCTTCGATTGTGCTTTAACCACCAGGCCAGTTCATTGAACTGCGATTTATCATCAAGCTTTATCATCAAGACGTGGATTAATTCGAGGTCTGATCGACAGAACCAACCGGTTCTCGGGACAAGAGTTCTATAGGGAAGAACTTGCTGAAAGCGCCTATTTTTATTAGAAATTTAATGGTTTCCAAATGACGTGTCTAAAAGATAAATAGCATTTCACTTCCTGGGAAGTAATCATCGCACGGTTTGCAATTCGGTATTTATTTTCGTATGACTCGGAACTGGAAATGTAATAAATACAATTGAGGTAATAACGATAATATTTCTTTATTAGTCCAGCAGCCGGTTGAACAAAACGTCGAGCAAAAGTTATTCAACTCAACTCATAAAATAAATTTGCAGCTCAGGCATTGCAAGCGTTTGAATGTAATCGCCGGCCAATCGTTAGCTAGCGATAACATGCACCTCTGCTTTGACATATTATGATAGATAGCATTTCAAGGACTGCACTCGGATATTAAATCAACTCACAACAAACGACTGCACTGACTGCAGTTGCGAGCAACGCGAAGCTAATCATTTATTTGTTGCAAAAAAACTCGAGCCAGGTTTGTGTACTCTCGACCCAGTTTTGAACGAAATCGCGCATCAATTTGCGCAAACTATTTGATGAAATAACAAGACAAATCCATTTAAAAGTTACTATCTCTTTATCAATCATTCGCAAGAATCAAACACTGATCTCAAATAACCTGGATAGAGCATAGGATCCAGCCAGCTGATCTCAAATAACCTGGATAGAGCATAGGTACCAGCCAGCTGATCTCAAATAACCTGGATAGAGCATAGGATCCAGCCAGCTGATCTCAAATAACCTGGATAGAGCATAGGATCCAGCCAGCTGATCTCAAATAACCTGGATAGAGCATAGGATCAAGCCAGCTGATCTCAAATGACATGGATAGAGCATAGGATCCAGCCAGCTGATCTCAAATAACCAGGATAGAGCATAGGATCTAGCCAGCTGATCACAAATAACCTGGATAGAGCATAAAATCCAGCCAGCGACCCAGTTCCGAACGAAATTGCAGCAAAATTTGCCAGAACTTTTTGATGAAATTACAAGACAAATCTATTTGTAAGTGAGTTGTTTGCATGATTTCTTGTCAAGGATGAAGCCGCAGGTTCGGGCTAAGTCCTGGCACGTGTATTGTGTCGGTAAATCGGTTATGCAAGATCGACTCGATGCTTGTTTTGCTGGTCGTGTTGCTTGGTCGTAGTGGATAAGTGTTAGAGGCATGCAACCCCTCGAGGGTACAGAGTTATCCATATCGTCGGCATCGAGGATCGAACCTGGGACCGTCTGGTTAATAATTAATTTCTACCCCGAGCGATGACAATCAACAATCGCAGAGATATCATCGACACGGTCTTCTGAAGCGCACACAACATTCTCTAATTACTCGCCACTAGGGCAGTGGCGTGCGGCGCGCTAGGCCAAGAATAGCCAATGTATTTAAAGAAAAATTTGACGTTATATATTTAATTAAGCAACAGTCATTTATTGAGGTCAATTAGAAAATGATGATGAACCTGTCCTATTCTAGAAACGAGGAGGGAAAGCCCGGTGCCGGGACAACGCGAACAGCAGGATTTCTCCACAAATCCATGCTGTCGAGAGGTTGATAAGCAAGGCGAGCGAAGTTGCTGTACTAACTTTCATCCCTCCGACCTCTCACCCGAACAGAAGTGGTCATGTGTACGATGGTCAACCATCCAATACCTGACCCAGCGCAGTGTTGCTTAACTTTCATCCATCCAACCCATCTCCCGAACAGAACTGGTCATGTGTATGATGGTCACCCATCCAATATCTGACTCAGCGCAGTGTTGCTTAACTTGCATCCCTCTAACCTCTCTCCCGAACAGAACTGGTCATGTGTATGATGGTCAACCATCCAATACCTGACCCAGCGCAGTGTTGCTTAACTTTAATCCCTCCAACCTCTCTCCCGAACAGAACTGGTCATGTGTATGATGGTCACCCATCCAATACCTGACCCAGCGCAGTGTTGTTTAACTTTCATCCCTCCAACCTCTCTCCTGAACAGAACTGGTCATGTGTATGATGGTCAACCATCCAATACCTGACCCAGCGCAGTGTTGCTTAACTTTCATCCCTCCAACCTCTCTCCCGAACAGAACTGGTCATGTGTTTGATGGCCACCCATCCAATACCTGACCCAGCGCAGTGTTGCTTAACTTTCATCCCTCCAACCTCTCTCCCGAACAGAACTGGTCATGTGTATGATGGTCACCCATCCAATACCTGACCCAGCGCAGTGTTGCTTAACTTTCATCCCTCCAACCTCTCTCCCGAACAGAACTGGTCATGTGTTTGATGGCCACCCATCCAATACCTGACCCAGCGCAGTGTTGCTTAACTTTCATCCCTCCAACCTCTCTCCCGAACAGAACTGGTCATGTGTTTGATGGCCACCCATCCAATACCTGACTCAGCGCAGTGTTGCTTAACTTTCATCCCTCCAACCTCTCTCCCGAACAGAACTGGTCATGTGTATGATGGTCAACCATCCAATACCTGACCCAGCGCAGTGTTGCTTAACTTTCATCCCTCCAACCTCTCTCCCGAACAGAACTGGTCATGTGTATGATGGTCACCCATCCAATACCTGACCCAGCGCAGTGTTGTTTAACTTTCATCCCTCCAACCTCTCTCCTGAACAGAACTGGTCATGTGTATGATGGTCAACCATCCAATACCTGACCCAGCGCAGTGTTGCTTAACTTTCATCCCTCCAACCTCTCTCCCGAACAGAACTGGTCATGTGTTTGATGGCCACCCATCCAATACCTGACCCAGCGCAGTGTTGCTTAACTTTCATCCCTCCAACCTCTCTCCCGAACAGAACTGGTCATGTGTTTGATGGCCACCCATCCAATACCTGACTCAGCGCAGTGTTGCTTAACTTTCATCCCTCCAACCTCTCTCCCGAACAGAACTGGTCATGTGTTTGATGGCCACCCATCCAATACCTGACTCAGCGCAGTGTTGCTTAACTTTCATCCCTCCAACCTCTCTCCCGAACAGAACTGGTCATGTGTTTGATGGCCACCCATCCAATACCTGACTCAGCGCAGTGTTGCTTAACTTTCATCCCTCCAACCTCTCTCCCGAACAGAACTGGTCATGTGTATGATGGTCACCCATCCAATACCTGACTCAGCGCAGTGTTGCATAACTACGGTTATCTCTCAAGGACCGGTGTTTCCATCACGCCAAACCGTTCAGCACTTTGATCTGTAAAGATGGAATTCCCAGTGGTGTTCAAAATCATGATAGCACACTTGAAAGAATGTGAATCGCTGATGCACTTTAACATTGCAGTGGCTCTTGTCAACCGCACGCCACATCGAGATGCCCTCAATAATGCAGCTTGTGGCGAGCAGCGTCGTCGACCACCAAACAGATGTTTCGTCGGCCGCGTGTTTTTCCCTTCGTTCCATAGCGTATTTAAATTCATGGAAACATCAACGGCAGTTCGATGTTGCCGGGTTCGACCCCCGGCACACTCGGAGACGCCCTAAATTATTCATTATTGAGATTTGATCGATTTTATTTTCGTGTCCGACGATTTGTGTTCGCCTTCTTTTTGACATGCTTTGTGTTGGACAAGTTATTTGGGGGTGCAAAGATTGTAACCACAGTTTGGAGGTCATAAAAAGGTCATAGACTCAACGTACAACTGAAACTGTAATCAATTACGTTGACTTCGAAGTCATCAGAACAGCGTAACGAAGCCAGTTGCCAAATAAGTGCGTCGTTAAATACCACAAAGCTAGCATCGAACGGTTTGCCGTGTTGGAAACACCGGTCTTTATGAGATCACCGCAGTTAAGCAATACTGCGCTGGGTCAGATATTGGATGGTTGACCATCATACACATGAACAGTTCTGTTCGGGAGAGAGGTTGGAGGGATGAAAGTTAAGCAACACTGCGCTGAGTCAGGTATTGGCTGGGTGACCATCATACACATGACCAATTCTGTTCGGGAGAGAGGTTGGAGGGATGAAAGTTAAGCAACACTGCGCTGAGTCAGGTATTGTATGGGTGACCATCATACACATGAACAGTTCTGTTCGGGAGAGAGGTTGCAGGGATGAATGTTAAGCAACATTGCGCTGGGTCAGGTAGAGGATGGGTGACCATCATACACATGAACAGTTCTGTTCGGGAGAGAGGTTGGAGGGATGCAAGTTAAGCAACACTGCGCTGGGTCAGGTATTGGATGGGTGACCATCATACACATGACCAGTTCTGTTCGGGAGAGAGGTTGGAGGGATGAAAGTTAAGCAACACTGCGCTGGGTCATGCATTGGATGGGTGACCATCATACTAATGACCAGTTCTGTTCGGGAGAGAGGTTGCAGGGATGAAAGTTAAGTAACACTGCGCTGAGTCAGTTATTGTATGGGTGACCATCATACACATGACCAGTTCTGTTCGGGAGATAGGTTAGAGGGATGAAAGTTAGTACAGCAACTTCACTCGCCTTGCATATCAACCTCTCGACAGCATGGATTTGTGGACTAATCCTGTTGATCTCGTTGTACGGTCTCTCGGAAGGGACGTTAAGCCTGTAGTCCCCTTGGTGTTCTTCGCCTATTTTCCTTAACCTGGTTTTCCCTTTAGCTTTTCAAAATCACCCACTCATTCACCGACGCCATCAGAACTTAGCGCCTATTGTCAAAACAAGGCGTCGCCAAAAACAACACATTTATAAATAACAACCTTAATCGGAGTTCTGAAAAACGGTCCACTATACTTAAAATATTCATCGCCTTTGGCCAGCTTCTCTAGCATCGAGGCGAGAGATCAGATTTGCCGAGAACCGAAAGCACGTGAAGTTGCAAACCATTTCCAAGCAAATATCTTTCACGATTAGTACCTGAAACAACCGCACTAAACGCTAACAACCGCTCGAGGAGAGCACCTCAATGCTACCTGCGTTAGTTTATAAACTTGCCCCGGAAAGCAAGTCGTCTGCCTGGTGGATAATACACTTCCCTATCCCCACACAATCCACACACAATCCACACACAATCCACAGCCGAGTTTCTATCCTTTTGTAGGCTCCATCCCGCCCACCTTGGCCACAATATCGCTAATTCCTCGCCCAAACTTTGGCAGCTGCTGGCTCAAAGACTCTTCCCACCCCACGCAGATTTCAGCTGGAAAAGCAACTTGAGAATTGTCGGTTGTATTGTTGAGTGCCACGCGCTAAAAGGCTTATCGCCACCTTATCTAGTCTCGGGATTGTACTTTTAGGGGTTGGTAAGGTATAGCTATGTGATTCGACGTTTAGGAATTGGTAATTTTAAGGTATGTGATTGAAAATTTAGGGATTGTCAACGCATAGGCTTGGGATTGGAAGGTAAATGATTGGCTATATCTTGACGTTGGATTGAAAGTTCAGAGATGAACAATACCTAGGAGTTGGATGTGATGTCTGAGTATTGGCAAAGTCTTGGCGTAGGATTGAACGTTTGCTTGTGATTTTGAACATGCAAAGGGACTTGTGCACCGCCGCTTGTCCTTGCAACATGATTGCCGGTGGTAGGAGCCCTCTCAAATTCGCTGTTATCGGCCCTCAGGTCGTCCAAAGGACCGCTCGTTAACATGCAAAGGGACTTCTGCATCAATGAACTTCCCACGCACGCGCTACTGCACGCTGATTGGACTAATTAGTCATCATTATGCTGGACCCGATTGGTGGTTTGAGGGTTGGCGGGGAGGGGGGGAGGGCACTGACCTCAAATTACCTGGATAGCGGTTTGCCATAGAAGCCAAGGCCGCCATCTTAAGAATTCCTGATTTTTCGTTCTCAACAATAGTTTTAAAGTTCCTTTTTCCTAGAAAGGTACCCGAAACGCTTACCTAGATATGCCAGCTTTTCATTTCACGTCTGCAGCCAAAATATCACACATTTTTTCTTTATTAATTATCAATGATTTTCAAGATGAATTTACTTTTTAAGTAGTTTTGGATCGTAAACATTAGCAGAAGAGCGCAATTGTTCAAGATTTCAAAGCTCGGATGAGTTTTCTTGGGTGTTTTCAATGCATTTCAAACTAAATCGTGTGCATTTACACCCAAGCCATGGCATTGCCATCATATTTCAAAGACCGCCCTACCTAAGAGAGAACACCGAACATCCAGGCGCTGTTCCGGAGACGTGGAAACGGCGTCCTGCATATTACACCTCGCGACTCGGCCTCGTAAATTCTCGATATTGCAGAAAGAAGACTTGCCGCAGAAATTGCCGAAATAAAAAACTTTCTCCCAGAATTCTCTCACTCGCTCGCCCGCCCGCCTTTCGGATCGAATTCAAACAAAAGCCAATCGTAGTGTTCACAAAGTTTTGTAATTGATTTCAAAGTGGTAATGGCCTTCTCTGATAACAAAGTCCCGGCCCCGAAAAGCCCGCCTATCCCGCTCGACGCTAACCCCTTTAACAGCGAACCACCCTCTCTATTCTGGCAGCGCGTGTACTTTTTTTGTACTACCTCGCCGAGAAGTCGAAGTCTGAAACTCGCTAAGGAGAAAAGTTTCTACCATCAATCTCTTTGTTGAAGCGTCTGTTTCGACCGTGGCGGCGACGTGCACTTTATGGCATCGCTGGGTGTAAAAAAACACGGTGTAGGTACCTTTATACTAACATGTTGCTGTCGCCGTCGGTCCTCGATTGTCGATGGTCCCCCGTAATGGAGGGACGCTTTTTGTCCGCCGACTTTTCGGGACTTTGATGGCACAAAAAGGCTGGCTTGATGCTGCGAAGGGTCGGAATTATTAACTTTGGTTTATTGCTACTGTTTCGAGGGGTGGCTAAGCTAAGTTTGTATTTAAGCGGTGTCTTAAGGCAAGTTATGAAGTGGGTTTGAGGGGAAAGTTTGGGGTGCGTGTTTCTGGCACGGGACATATTGTGGCGGGAAAGTCGAGTTTGTTTAGTTTGTGCCTGTTTTTTCTTGCTTGAAATACGAGTGTGCGAGGTGACAGAAGGTCATGGATCATCGAGGTTTACAACGTATTGTCACATTTCTGCTTTGGGTTGAACGTCTCACTAGGATTGAAGCGGTGGGAAGGACGGAGCAGGACCAAGACTTGCCAGTTACCTACCAAGAAGGAGGCTTTAAGTGATTTAAACAGGTTCTACTCATTAGAGATCCGCCATTCTCATCAAATACACTAAACTCATCTCAATAAGCATGTGTCCAAGTAGCTCAATTGGTTAGAGCAACACCCGCGACAGATGGAGAACAGGGTTTGAGTCTTCGTTTAGGCATCAATTTTTGAGATAGTAGTAGTGTTCATAATAATAAAATGCCCCCCGCATTGCACGCGTTTGTAATTTAAATACTATTTCAAATAATTTTTAAGAAGTCCAGCAGGTACTGGAATTAAGAAATTAATATTGAAGATTTCAGCTGGATCGCAAGGCACCTCCATCAACGTGAAAATAGCACAGGCATTTATTCACATATCTGATTTCTGAACCAAACTTGCGACTTAAAGTAGCATTTTATGTTGTGTTATTGGATGATCAACGGAGAATGCATGTATCAACGGTTCAATAAACTAGGTGCTAGGGGTCGAAAAATGCCCCTGAACTATTTCTAAAAGCCATGATTTTTCGTAGAACCTAAGTTTCAAATAAAAACGTACATTTTGATATTTTTGCTTAAGATTGTTGGTGGCGAGCTGTCAGAACATTTCCTGAGACTCATTAATTGCATGGCAGAACAAAAGATGCCAATTGGAGCAAGCGGACGATGCGAGACTGGTATCTATCGCACTTAGCTAACAGCACCTAGAAAAGTTGGAACGGACAGGTTGTAAAGTAAGGGTGTTAATCAATATTATGTTGACATAGAGAAGGAAGGAAGTTTCAGTCACCCAAGAAACACCGTCCAAAGCTCCGGCATTGGCTGCCTAAATATCTACCCACAATTAACATATCAAGAAGCACAAGCATAGCACACAAGGATCTTAAAACTTGGTTATCATATGGGACTGCACACAATTGACATAGCAATAAGCACAAGCAAAGCACACAAGGATCTTAAAACTTGGTTATCATATGGGACTGCACACAATTGACATAGCAATAAGCACAAGCATAGCACACAAGGATCTTAAAACTTGGTTATCATATGTGACTGCACACAATTGACATAGCAATAAGCACAAGCATAGCACACAAGGATCTTAAAACTTGGTTATCATATGGGACTGCACACAATTGACATAGCAATAAGCACAAGCATAGCTCACAAGGATCTTAAAACTTGGTTATCATATGGGACTGCACACAATTGACATAGCAATAAGCACAAGCATAGCACACAAGGATCTTAAAACTTGGTTATCATATGGGACTGCACACAATTAACATAGCAATAAGCACAAGCATAGCACACAAGGATTGTACAACTTGGTTATCATATGGGACTGCACACAATTGACATAGCAATAAGCATAAGCATAGCACACAAGGATCTTAAAACTTGGTTATCATATGGGACTGCACACAATTGACATAGCAATAAGCACAAGCATAGCACACAAGGATCTTAAAACTTGGTTATCATATGGGACTGCACACAATTGACGTAGCAATAAGCACAAGCATAGCACACAAGGATCTTAAAACTTGGTTATCATATGTGACTGCACACAATTGACATAGCAATAAGCACAAGCATAGCACACAAGGATCTTAAAACTTTAATTACCTCTAGTTTCTGCGTTTCAACTTCACTAAGAACCAATTTGACTGCAAGCCAAATAAGAGGACGGAAAAAAAAATCCGATCCAACAAAACACGAATGAAAATTAACGTGCACCGGCCTGTGCATATCGCCCACAGACACAAACCTGACAAAACTTAAACACAAAGTAGAATTATAAAAGCGAGAGTTTGGCTCACTTTTAAACCTGTTTATACAAATAACAACACCAAAAAAAAAAAAAAACTAAATATCTTTTGCACGCCACGGCAGTGCCAACATTGCTAGTAGAAAATTAATTAAAACAAAGTTTGGTTCGTTGCTTCTTTGCACATGGCGAGCTGGAAAGCGGCGTGCCTTGAGCGGGCAGAGCGCCGTCTTATCGCTTATCAATCATCGGTCGACGCAAGCGCAGTGTCTCTTTGAAATAAGTAATTATTTCCAGGCATGCAAACTTTGCGTCCACCTCGCGCGGGCGATAATTAAAAGGTAATTGACGTTTTGAGCGATATTTTCGTGTTAAGGAGGGTTGGGGGGGCGTTTTGGGATCTCGGAAACGCAGGTTTGTTGCTGGCACGAGTAAACCGGACGAGAAGGGGGCGTTCGGTGCCCTATTTCTAGAATTAATGTCTGGATTTGTGAGTTTTAGCATCAGTTTAACTGGTTTCTTGTCTGAACATCTGGAAATTGAAAGTTTCTTGAAACAGAATGTGTCGGCGTGAAGATTGAAATGAATTCTGTTGGCAACAGTTCTCGATTTATACTTCCCAGACAGGTCTTCAATGGAGATCACCCCCAAAAGCTCACCCAGCTCTCTAAAAATTATAGAAATTCATAAAAAAAAAAAAAAAATAATAACTTTATGCATCAATTTTTTCCAAAATAATAATTTTGTCAGCCGGTGTTATAGGTTTTTCCCTATACTTGCTTCATCTAAACTCAATGACTATGCAATTACATAGTGAAGTGGTGCTAGCGTGTATCGATTTAATCATTTACTTGCCCTGTTATCTTCCTCACGTGTGTCGAAAATAAAATTACAGTCCACACAAACGCCCCGAATTTCTACGAAGCCGTCCAAACATGCCGCCAACACAGGCGACAATTGTGTGTTCGACTCCCCCCCCCCCCCCATCTAATTACCAGCCTAATTACCGGATATCAAACAAGCAGCACAGTCAATTTCTTTCCCGCCTCGCTCGTTTTTCACTGCCGCCTAGACACGCGTACGATCGACCGGTCACTGCCTACTCGATGGGGATTCAAATTAGTGACGTACTTAGTATTATCACCGCCTTGTTAATGCGCACAGACAGTCTAGAATTTATTGAACAAATTAAGCGCATTTAGAAGGCAGTTTAATCATTAAAGAACACAAATAAATCGTTGGTACCGTGTTTTGTTCACCATAGCAACAACTGCTAAGTTCTAAAGAGCAACATTTGGCTGGACCACATCTCAATCAATGATTTGCAGCCACAAAACTAGCATTAGAAGAAACAAAAGAATACCAAGCTTCAAAATATTGCACACTGGACTGAAATCTAACGGTTGTTCATCGTGAAAAGTCACTTCGTATTAACCAATTTCACCTGACAGCGCAACCAACCAGTCCGCCATCTTGATTTCGATCTCGTTAACTAACGCCATCTACCAGCTTTAAGTGGAACTTAGTAAATACATTTTGAATCACGTTGGCTTTGGTTGTGTCCAGCAATCACTTCTCTATGGTAAAAACTGTCACGGACAAAACACTGCACGCCACTGGCGTCAAAAAACACAACCAAAAATAAAAACAAGCGAACAACCACCCGTCGCGTTTCACGTCACTCGAATTTCCCGCGAATAATGACGTCATCGTGAGACGCACGCAATTTTCCCCGACTTTTCCAGACTCTGCGTGGGGCCCACGTCCACGGAAAAGCGCACCGGGAAAGTCTCCCCCCCCCCTCACCCCCGCGCCTTCCACTTCTGCACGCCCGCTACGCTAAGGAATAGCAATTTTTTGATAAGCACATTTGATAGATGGTTCCTCTTTTTCGAGGAGAGTCAGTTGGAATGCATGATTTCAAGCGTCTGTTTCGCCCTTTATTTAGCAGAACGCACCCAGATCTAAGGGTGCGCGCGTCCCGTTCTTCGAGACCCTTAAATTTTATTCCCCCCCAGATAGTGTCCGGGCGTCGTTCCTGTATCTGTCTCCAGACATGGATCAAGATTAGGGATGATTTTCGACGCACGTTTTACAAGCGTAGTCCTGTTTATTTACGGCCACGTTGGGAGCTTGTTGGATACACAACTTTGTGCGGGGGGGGGGCGGGGGGGTCAGGGGGGGGGACAGGGGGGACAGGGGGGCAGGGCGGTACAGGGGGGGTTGTTGCTATGCGAAGAGTGAACCGATTTGGGGAACGCGATATGTTGAAAGTTTAACTGTTTCGCACTGAAAACACTCTGCAATGCAAATATCAAGCCCACGTATGTTTGGTGTCAGTCAGGTATGCGGTATTCGGAAGAAACTTGGATCCTTGTTCCCGAAAGCCATTAACAGAGCGGTAATAATTTAGCAGTTATTCAAATGCTAACATTATTTTTTTTCAAAAGATCTAGGAGATATTTGATACCAATGCTCAGTGCGTTGAGTCAGAAGGCCAATGTTCTGCTGAGCAAACGAGGCCGGCAACACGTGGTAATGGTAGGTGCCACACGATGGCGCTTGCTACTGAGCAAACGAGGCCGGCAACGCGTGGTAAAGGTAGGTGCCACCCGATGGCGCTTGCTGCTGAGCAAACGAGGCCGGCAATACGTGGTAATGGCAGGTGCCACCCGATGGCGCTTGCTGCTGAGCAAACGAGGCCGGCAACACGTGGTAACGGTAGGTGCCACCCGATGGCGCTTGCTGCTGAGCAAACGAGGCCGGCAACACGTGGTAACGGTAGGTGCCACCCGATGGCGCTTTCTGCTGAGCAAAAGAGGCCGGCAACACGTGGTAACGGTAGGTGCCACCCGATGGCGCTTGCTGCTGAGCTAACGAGGCCGGCAACACGTGGTAACGGTAGGTGCCACCCGATGGCGCTTGCTGCTGAGCAAACGAGGCCGGCAACACGTGGTAACGGTAGGTGCCACCCGATGGCGCTTGCTGCCGTCCTTTTTAAAAAATCTCTACAATATCGCGATACATGTTTATCAATCGTTGAGGTTAGCATTAATAAAGATTAATTGAGTATAAACCAGTCTCTGTGAAAAATAAGGAAATGAAATTTCTGAACATTCAAAACGACGATGGCTCCACCTGGCAGTAGGTGGTATTAAGTTTCTGTCAGTCTCGTTTTCATACAAATAGATTTAAAAAAGGTTAAGGTTAAAAAAAAATTTCTTTTGGAAGCGATATTTTTTCTCTGCAGTTTTTTTTTTATGCAGTGTTTTTGAAATAATTTCAATGAATTTCGCGCACCAAGAAACCTCTCTCCAGGCAAGACAATGCGATGCTCCATCCCGTTTATCCAGGCATCTTACATAACACACACATAAAAGTACAGAAGCTCATATCTGCATTGCACAAGAACCAGATAACGATAAAACACGACCGAACGTAGTCTCCTGTAAAAAGTGTTATGGCCACCAGTAATAGATCGCGAAGCAGGCACGCGCCCTGATCTGGGTTGGGAAACTGCTCCCAGATCGACGATCCCTTACACCCATTTGCCCTCCACCAATCCACCTCACCCCCCAACATCTCCCTTGGTTCCTCACGGGTGATGGAAGGGCCCGAAGAGATGTGAAGATCCTGCTACCGCCCGAAGCGCTAGCATCGATTTCAAATGCAAAAAGGTAACGGAGCGAAAGTGAAATAGTTCCCCTTCCTAATAGTCTTAGAGGATATTCTTGGTTGGCGTTGTTTCCAGTGAAAAGCGTAGCTTGAGGTCGTAGCTTGGAATGAGGTCGTCGGGTGGGGATTAAAGAGGCTTGCAGTCTAAACTGTGAAGCGTTTATTTCATAGCGATCTCAGGGTAATTCCGGTTTATGCAGCTGGCGTTTGTTTTGCGTTGTCTTTTATTTCACTGCTGATTCACTAGTTTCTTTGTTCTCGATTGAGCTCTGGGATGAAATACAGTGGTTGACTTTCAGTTGATTTGATGTATGATTTACAATAACAGGATTCATATACTTAATCGAATGACGTTAGAAACACATTTGTAAGAAGAAGTTACTTAAAAACTGCTGTTAAAATTGATTGCATTTAAATTTAAATTTAAATTTGTATTTTTTTTATAAATGATACTAATAAATACCGATATAATAATTTTTTTACTGTGCTTTTCGATTGTTTTTTTGTGTTTCTTGTAAGGAATTCATCCCGGAGATGGAGACACCGTCGTTTCGAGTGTTAAGAAATTTAATTTCGTTATTTCTCGCAGATTACTCGCATTTGAGTCTGGTTTACACTCAATTAATCTTTATTAATGCTAACCTCAACGATTGATAAACATGTATCGCGATATTTTGTACAGTAATTATTTAATTGGAGAGGTTTGTAAGCGCCATCGTGTGGCACCTACCGTTACCACGTGTTGCCGGCCTCGTTTGCTCAGCAGCAAGCGCCATCGGGTGGCACCTACCGTTACCACGTGTTGCCAGCCTCGTTTGCTCAGCAGCAAGTTTTACACTAGCGCTGGGTCTCTGACTAAGCTTGTAAACTCAATGGCTGCTCAATTGCGATTGTAACAGAAGTGCGTGAGGTTGCGGATCTGAAACTTGTGCGTGTGTGTGCGTGGATCCTGCGAACTCTAGACGTTAATTGGGTGAACTTTGCTCGCGGCACACATTTTTGGGTGTAACATGAACCCCGCGGTACGGGCGAGGGGTGGGGGGTGGGGAGGGGGGGGGGGGGGGGGGACTGGAGAGGGGGGGGGGGGTTGCACCTGCTTCCACGCACCACTAGCCTCGTCGTCAACGCTCACGTCCTGTCAGTGGCGGAATCAAGGACCTGGGCTCTTTTTAGGATGGAAAGGATTTAGTAATACAAAGGTTTAACATTTTATTCGAAGAAAAAAAATATCCAT
>OX387610.1:3792500-4065000 GCA_947568835.1 Protonemura montana
TAATACCTGACCCAATGCAGTGTTGCTTAACTTCGGTGATCTCACGAGGACCGGTGTTTCCAACTCGCCAAACCGTTCGGTCTCTGAATGAAACCTAGTTAAGTTCGATTTCCTATTATTTTTATGTCAATAATCGTTACTGAGATTGTGAAACATGTTTGTAAATAATCGCGAGGTTTGCGAAGTTGCAACTCATCGAAGTTTATCTTCTCATAATATTGTGTAATGACAGTGTGTGTAATGAACAGTAATAACATTTTAAAAATGTGTACCGCACCGGGGACTCGAACCCCGATCTCTGCCTGTCGCGGTGTCGCTCTAACCAATTGAGCTAACTGGACAAGTCATTTTTGAGAGGATTTTAGTGTATTTGATGAGGATGACGGATCTCCACGGAGTAGAACCAAGAGGCTGTGAATACTCACAGTCACTCTGATTCTAGTGGCGCTATATCACGTCACAACCTGTCAGTCTCGAGTAACTACAATTTGACGTTGGATAGATTTTATGCTATATCATTTTAATTGAAATAACGACTTTTTTATTTGGTACTAAAAATTGTTGAATCTAATAATGAATATCTTATTTTTCCGTTTGGAGTAGAATTTTTGAATTTCTCATATGCAACTTTGCTTTAAAACTGTTAGGCTATTTCCAATATTCCAACAATAACTGTCCAGAATAGTAAAGTAATTAGCCTTGTAAAACCAAACTGGTTTTCTAGAAGATACATTTCTACACCGTTTACGATTTTGAGCGTATTTCCTTATTCTTCTTGTGAATAAAACCCTCGACCATGCAGCGTCCCCATTCACATTTAGTCATGAACCTTGATCACGTAATTTGAAGCTGTATTATGCAAGAACAATTAGACCAAAAACCTTTCTACTTTTTATTTTAATGTGCTCTTGTGTTACCAAAGTTTAAGCACCACAAGACTTCTTGCAAACATAAGGTTTCTAGTGCGTGGGTTCTATCTGAATGTGTCTACCAAATTTAATTTCTCTGATGGCCGATTTCACCAAAATCAGGTTAAAATTGATTTAAATTCGGTTTCGGCGCAATGATTTTCCCGAAAATCAACGACTTTTTGTCTACGTGAAACGAGTAAATTTAGGCAACAATCGTAAAACTAGAAACTAGCTTTTAGCACAGAATTGACATCAAAATTGAATGTTTTGTGATATGGAATTACGTTAAAACAGTTAGGTCTAACACTATTTTCTTTGAAATCGTATGGCAGTAAAAATTTAAGACAAAATTGCTATAGTAATTTTAAGCTGAGATTAGCACAAAAAGAAAATATTGACAGCTACAAAATTAATTTTGTTTGATTTGACTAAACAGTGTCTTCTTGAATCAATATCCCATTTCCATGTAAATTACCATCTATATTTTTGAGTATTTGTGTAATTATCTTCTGTGAAATCTTTCAAAATATAAAAAAAATCATGAAAAATAGTTCGACCTTACGACCAAGTTTAGCTCGGTGTTGGTAAAATCACATGCAATCCACAACAACAATACCAACCTCATATCATAAATCCATTACACAGACTTATCTAAGTGTAATTTTTCACCAATACGTAGGTACTCATTGCATGACTTATGTAATGAAGATAAAACACTATCACCGCCTATTACGCGCATGCACGCAAGAGCAGACAAAACCATATGCTTTTGACAGCTGACTGACAGCTGTCATGGAGTTATCAGAAGTGCAAAGTTCAAAATAAGGCACGGTCCGGGTGAATTTGGCAAACTCTTCAACAGAGTTATGTGCTAGAATATTAAGGCTTCTCTGATAATGTCACTCAATTGTATCTGGGTTTATATAAGTTTGTCTGATTTCTAGATGTTTAATCATTTGCTGGTCGATTCGAAGCCTGTTTATCAGCTGAAACAGATGCTAAATACTTTCCGGGAGTGAGGTTAGTGGAATGAAAGTTAAGCAACACTAAGCTGGGTCAGGTATTGGATGGGTGACCATCGTACACATGACCAGTTCTGTTTGGGAGAGAGGTTGGAGGGATGAAAGTTAAGCAACACTGCGCTGGGTCTGGTATTGGATGGGTGACCATCGTACACATGACCAGTTCTGTTTGGGAGAGAAGCTGGAGGGATGAAAGTTAAGCAACACTGCGCTGGGCCAGGTATTGGATGTGTGACCATCATACACATGATCAGTTCTGTTCGGGAGAGAGGTTGGAAGAATGAAAGGTGCACTCACTTTGCTTATCAACCTCTCGACAGCATGTATTTGTGGAGGAATCCTGATGTTCGCGTTGTACCGTCCTTCGGAAGGTACGTTAAGCCGGTGGTCCTTGTACTCGTCTACACCACTACCGACTACGTGCCGACACCAGGTTTCTTCTTTTCCCTTCTACGTTAAGTTAGATTCATCATCATCCGCTCATTCACCGACGCCATTAGACCAGTGCCGCATGGCCAGATGTCAAAACAGTGCGTCGTTAAACACCACAGATCATCTGTTATGTGACCGAGACAGGTTTATTATCAGAATAAATGCTTTCTAAGGATTAAGTAACGAGCCAAACTTTGAAGAAAAACAATTTCCCATTCAGTTAAAGACAACCAATTTCCCCGACATTTCGTAGCCAACGCCTTTTTTTCTATTGTTATTTTCTTTGCTACATTTATCTTGTCAATATTGCTAATTTCTTAAAACTATTAAAATAAAATGGGTCAGTTATTGGTAATTGACAATATTTCACGCGAGCTGCAAACAATTGAAAGAGATATCTGTCAGTGTGCCATCTGGAAAGAGGAAATCTATTATTTGCTTTCAGCAATCGCACGATAAGGTTACACGCGAAATCAACTAACCCAAATAATCACGATTACACAAATAAGTCTGAATCAATCTTAGGTCTATTTGAGTCTTCATGGTAACGCTTGAATTGTGTACTTCTCGACCAATCACGGTTAGTTTCTAAGAAACTCTGTCCGAAATGGGGTTTGAATTATAAAATTCCTACGCTTAGCAAACAATAAAAATAGTGACAGACCTAACCGTTTTAACGTATTTCTATATCACAAAAAATTCTATTTGAATTGGGAAGCAATGATTGATTTTGAAAGGAATGGGTTAGCCAAGCTAAGCACTAACCTAACCTAACCTAACCACTCCTTTCTCAAAGCTTAAACCTCTCTTAGCGTTTAAATCTTATTTTAGGAACAGTTTTATCGAATGTGTAATGCTTTTCTTGATGCTACTACAGTCTAGCTCGTGAGAGAAACTATTGATTTGAGTTAATTTCCGCTTTTAGCGCAGATAGTTTTAGAATGATTTAAAACGGAACCTTTTAATTAATGAGGGTTGTCACGGCAATCTAAAACAAGTAACCCGTGCCCGGCATCTGGCAGTTCATCACAATGAAATAGTAATGGGTGGGTGAAACAAGGGTTGTCATGGCAATCTAAAACAAGTAACCCGTGCCCGGCATCGGGCAGTTCATCACAATGTAATAGTAATGGGTGGGTGAAACAAGGGTTGTCATGGCAATCTTAATCAAGTAACCTTTGCCCGGCATCGGGCAGTTCATCACAATGTAATAGTAATGGGTGGGTAAAACAAGGGTTGTCTTGGCAATCTAAAACAAGTAACCCGTGCCCGGCATCGGGCAGTTCATCACAATGTAATAGTAATGGGTGGGTGAAACAAGGGTTGTCATGGCAATCTAAAACAAGTAACCTTTGCCCGGCATCGGTCAGTTCATCACAATGTAATAGTAATGGGTGGGTGAAACAAGGGTTGTCATGGCAATCTAAAACAAGTAACCCGTGCCCGGCATCGGACAGTTCATCACAATGTAATAGTAATGGGTGGGTGAAACAAGGGTTGTCATGGCAATCTAAAACAAGTAACCTTTGCCCGGCATCGGTCAGTTCATCACAATGTAATAGTAATGGGTGGGTGAAACAAGGGTTGTCATGGCAATCTAAAACAAGTAACCTTTGCCCGGCATCGGGCAGTTCATCACAATGTAATAGTAATGGGTGGGTGAAACAAGGGTTGTCATGGCAATCTATAACAAGTAACCCGTGCCCGGCATCGGGCAGTTCATCACAATGTAATAGTTATGGGTGGGTGAAACAAGGGTTGTCATGGCAATCTAAAACAAGTAACCTTTGCCCGGCATCGGTCAGTTCATCACAATGTAATAGTAATGGGTGGGTAAAACAAGGGTTGTCATGGCAATCTAAAACAAGTAACCCGTGCCCGGCATCGGGCAGTTCATCACAATGTAATAGTAATGGGTGGGTGAAACAAGGGTTGTCATGGCAATCTATAACAAGTAACCCGTGCCCGGCATCGGGCAGTTCATCACAATGTAATAGTTATGGGTGGGTGAAACAAGGGTTGTCATGGCAATCTAAAACAAGTAACCCTTGCCCGGCATCGGGCAGTTCATCACAATGTAATAGTTATGGGTGGGTGAAACAAGGGTTGTCATGGCAATCTAAAACAAGTAACCCTTGCCCGGCATCGGGCAGTGTAATAGTAATGGGTGGGTGAAACAAGGGCTTACTTATTGCTTACTCAGTTGACGATTTTCCTTCTGCTTGTCCTACTCTCGAATGGTTCACCAAAAGCCCCCTTGTAGCAGCAGCGTCGCCCCTGGCTGTAAGCTCGCACGCTATTGGTCGTTGTTATTGTGACGTCACTCCCAGCTGATGGTTATTTGAGCGGCGACAGCGCGGTGACGGTCAGTTTGTTTCACGGTCGGTTGGAGTGTACGTTCGTCTGACGTTTGTTACCTGTAGCTCACGGTGCCGATAAACGCGTCAAGAAGACCGTACTTAGTGACTTCGGTGAGTTTCATGATTTTGTTTTCTAGTTTTTTGGTAATCGGCTGTTTTTTGTTGCGATCCAAAATTGTGTGGTAGTACCAAAAAAAATTGGGGATGGATTCGTTTTTTTGATCACGACAGGTAAATTTCTCGGAATTAGGTATGGTTAGAGATAGGGGATGGATCGAACAAGGGAGAGTTTAAAGGTAAAAGTGGACATGAATTGTCCATTGTTACACTTTTCTAATTGCCCATGAAATGGAAAAATCTGTTGAAAAATCTAGTTTCTTATAAGATGTTGGGTCAAATTTGGTCCAGTAGCTTTTGTTGGTTGAATTAGTGAATCAGTTAATCTAGAACGTTTTGAAAAGATGTATTTCAATCAAGCTTTTTGTCATTTTTAATGAAATCTTATTTAAATTGCAAATGCTTGCAATGCGCGGGGTATTTTATTATTATAAACACATATAACCATCTCAAAAATTGATGCACAAACGGGGACACAAATACATAAATCATACATCAAATCAGAGATCAAATACACTAAAATCGTCTCAAAAGCAAGTGTCCAAGTAGCAACACCCGCGAAAGGTGGAGATCGGGGTTCGAGTGCGCGTTTAGGTATCAATTTTTAAGACGGTTATAGTGTTCATAATAATTTAAAAAAAAAACTTTCTGTCAAGTTCTAAGATTTAAGACCCAGCTTTTGGATATCTTGACGTGCGTCAATCACTAAATAGCATCTTAGAAAAAATTCCGCCTTTTTTAATATTTTTAATATTTCATATCAAAGTGGGATAATTTGTAATTTCGTGCCCTTAAAGTAGGCATCCTAGTTTTTGAAGCCAGTTCCCGTTTACTGAATTCCGTGGTTGCCCAGATTGACAACGTTTTTATATAATTTGTGTGAAAAAAATTTCCAGAAAACTACAGATACCATGATACGAAGAATTTATAGGAAAATTTTGCTAAAAAAATCTTGTATTTTGCGCCCATGCTAAAATAGAGCAGGGAATTACGGTGAGAGGAAATTTATCTCCTGGATTTTAATGCAAATTTTTTTTTCAGAAATTTGTAAAATTCTACTTGTGCTAATGTTGGCTGTGCCAGTTGTGAGAAACGATCAACAATTGGACTGATAATTTCTGGTATTTTAGACTAATTTATACCTGTAAAGTAAGGGCAGTGTACTAATATGTTTCGGAAATTAAAATCGGACGTAGCTAACCTAACCTAAAAAAAATGCGGACACAAATAAATTAAATTAGATCAAAATGATTAAATCAATCGTAAAATATCAATTGAAAAATCATCGCTATGAATGGAATTATGTCAATCAAAGAAAAAAAACCAACCAAGAATCCAACAGGTTTATAAAAGGGAAAAAAACCAGTAAACATCTTGGGGCTTGCGTACAACTGCAATTGTTTGTTGTCGCAAAAAAAAATGCTTACCAAACAAAACTGCAAATAACAAAGTACTGCATTGTCTTCGATGTACAGAGAGCATCCGAGTGTGATGCAACGAAATATTGGATGCCGATTACAGTGGAATTCTACAGAAACTGAAAGTTGTTGACGAGCTATGCTCAGAAAAATGTTGCAGAAATTTGAAAATTTCTTGTCAACAAAATTGCACAAAGTTTTTATTTTCAAGTTTTGTTAGAAATTGGATGAAGGTTGTCCCTAAAAGCCTGAGGGCATATTTGGTGATTGTGAGAAACACCGGTCCTCGTGAGATCACCGAAGTTAAGTAGCACTACACTGAGTCAGGTATTGGATGGGTGGCCACCTAACGGTTTGGCGTGTTGGAAACACCGGTTCTCGTGAGATTACCGAAGTTAAGCAACACTGCGCTGGCTCAGTTATTGGTTGAGTTACCATCATACACATGACCAGTTCTGTTCGGAAGAGAGGTTGGAGGGATAAAAGTTAGTACATCAACTTCACTCGCCTTGCTTATCAACCTCTCGGCAGCATAGATTTGTGGAGGAATCCTGCTGTTCGCGTTGTACCGTCCTTCGGAAGGGACGTTAAGCCGGTGGTCCCCTTGGTGCTCTTTAACAGGAATATGCTACTTGCCGGCTCCGGGCTTCATTTCCTTCCTTTTAAGTTAGGTTCGGTTTGTCAACATCTTCATCAACACCCACTTATTATACCGGTGCCGCATGACTCGTTGTCAAAACAGTGCGTCGTTAAACAACCACAAATCAATCGATTAATTAATAATCTATGAAAAGCTCGTAGGCTTTCTTCTAAGTACACTCGCAAGTATCTAGAACACCGTGAACAACGCAAATCCCCGAGCAAACAAATTGCATTGAATCACACAAAACAAAATTGTCACCTAGAATTTATTCCATTGTTCTGCCTACACACGAAAAGAAGAGTGTTTTATTTCCTAGCGACTTATACCAGCTACATCACTGGAATTTCCAGCAAACAACAAGGAGCCTAATTTGGCGAAATATCCGATCTGTGACGCGAATCAGACGAAAATAGATCCACCTTGTGAGCTGCGAGGTCCGCATCTGACAAGCACTCGATTGTCACAGCTTTCTCAACTGAAACTGGATTTAACCGAAATTTCAATTTGTGTCATCTTGGAATCACTGTCAATAGTTCCTGTTCTATCTCATTCTGTGGCAAACTGCTCTGGTCATTGATTAAGTTTCAAAATGTTGGTCTTACTTTTCAAGAAAGCTACAGGAATTATTTTCTATTGGTAGTGATTAGTATTAGAATTAGATTAGTACTATATTACTACCATTATCACTACTATTACTACTATTACTACTACTAGTAGATATCACAAGATGTTTCTGAACTGTAACAGTTTTTATCGGTTGTTTTTAGATTTTAATTGCATTCATGATATTAAAAAAAAACTACATATGACTTTTTTTTTTGATAGCCGAAAAAGAGATGCTTTCACGGGACTTTTTATAGTTGCGGGCCGTGAGGTTAGAGGTCCGAAACAATTCACAACATAGGAATTTGCGGACAGAAGGGCAAAATATACAGTGAGGCGGTCAATTTAGCTTCGGTGCGAAGAGATTTGGTTGAGAAATGTGTGAACTAGGAACCAAACCAAGAGATGTTGTTTAGATTTGGCGGGTTGGATAAGAAAAAGGTTGGAGTTTCTAAAAAAAAATAATCATGCTGTAAGTTTCGTGTAAATCAACGCATTTTACACAAAACATGTCGGCGCTGTCCAGATCGCTAAGTTTCTTAAATTAAAGTCGGGGATTTAATGAGCGTTTGCTTTGATTGCGTTTGCGTTTGCCTGAACCACTGCACTGGTTTTTACTATAAAACCCAAATAACTTTGGTTCAATTTCTCAATTGACTGCTTAGCAGAAGTGACACATTCCGCTTATCAAAATTCAATTCAGGTTCAATTTTTTTCACATATTTTTTTACAAGACGACCCGCTAGTGGTCAAATTCGCCGAATGCCCCGGGTAAGCGATTCTTACCGCTATGTACCGGGCCAGTCCACTTCTAAAAATCGCCCTTTCCACAGAACCCAAACAAATTCACAGATAAAACCGCTATCACAAGATTAAAACAAACATAATATCAAACTATGCGATCAGATAAGGTTCTCGTTGGACCTGTGCCGGATATATCGAAGAACCTCAGATTTAAATTTCTCAAGTAGCAAAATGCGATAAGATTCGCGGTAAAATCCGTCAGCTGCCTTTTCAATCAGGTCGCTTCGTAACGAACTAAACTGTAATCAGGCCTGGATTAAAAAATCAACACCTTTTCACTTAAACAATGCACGCGATACGCCTTGAGCTCAGAACGCGTTGTGGAAGGTTCAGGTTTATAGAATCTGGGTACAAGAGCTGATCGTGGTGACACAAAAGAAGGTTGATGATGAAATGGACTCCGGAGAGTAATAACGGCGTAGTAAAACGCCAACCTCTTGTCTGGCATGACTCGTTGTTGTCAATAACTCATATGGCAGCTTATCGCTAACCTCTGAGACATAAGACCACTCGACGTCTTGCAGCGGTTCAAGATTTAGACAGGCAAAGCTAGGACACGAGACATGGGACATGGGGGCAGGGTCCACGTTAGGCAGGGTGCGATAGGACAGGGTAGGTTCTTGGCACGCTGCAAACACACCCATGGTGTGGTTCATACCCTACGACCTCCAGGCAAAGCTGGGACACGAGACATGGGACATGGGGGCAGGGTCCACGTTAGGCAGGGTCCGATGGAACAGGGTAGGTTCTTGGCACGCTGCAAGCACAGCCATAGTGTGGTTCATACCCCACGACCTCCAGGCAAGGCTGGGACACGAGACATGGGACATAGGGGAAGGGTCCACGTTAGGCAGGGTGCGATGGGACAGGGTGGGTTCTTGGCACGCTGCAAGTACAGCCATGGTGTGGTTCATACCCCACGACCTCCAGGCAAGGCTGGGACACGAGACATGGGACATGGGGGCAGGGTCCACGTTAGGCAGGGTGCGATGGGACAGGGTGGGTTCTTAGCACGCTGCAAGCACAGCCATGGTGTGGTTCATATCCCACGACCTCCAGGCAAGGCTGGGACACGAGACATGCGTCTGTTACGTTATCTATGAACCAGTGATACTTTTTAGTAAGGATTCAAGTCCAAATGCTACGTGATTATCGCCACTTCGTGAGGTCACTTCTCGAAAGCTAGGTACGCAATCGCACGCAATTTTTCCAGGTTTTTATAAAGCGTCCGTCTCCCATTTCCCTGAAAGGGTTCGTAGAGGTCGCAGATACCTTGGGTATTTAAAAACCCAAAGTTTTAGATAAATTCTGTTTGATATCAGAATGATTCCAGGTATAAATAGCTTGAAGTTTGCAACTTACACGGGTGCTAAAAAGGTATGTGGGTCGAGTGCCTTGTTCTTGAACTAAATGTTTCTCGGAGTGGCGAGACAATGATTTTGCAAAGATGAGCACTTGAAGACGTTTAGAGGCGACTTGAAGGCGCCCTTCTCCCCACCCTTCTGTCGCCGCCATGACGTACTTTGATTGTAGGAACTACTTTAGATGTCAGCACTTTTCAAAAATTGTCAGCGGAAGAAAGAAAAACTCACAAAACATTTTTTTCTTTTGGCTAGCGTCCTCAGAGCAAGCAAATGGCCAACCGACATTTGACTTTTGGCCAGAAATTTGAGGCTTGGTTGAGAAATTTGAAGTTTGGTTGGTGTAAATGGCAGTAGATTTGTATAAATCTACAATAACTCTTCGAAACAACACACCTCCCCAGTGCGGCAACATTTAAGGGCTTAAAGCAAGATTGCGTCCTCGAACGCTTTCGGTTTCAAAGCTGGCTTTTGGAGTAAATCTACGATCGTGAAGTTAAAATCGTGATTTTAGCGGCGCGAACCGCTCTAGCATGTGAGTAAATCAATGGCTGCTGTCGCGACTTCTTGTGATACTTGCCAGTTAAATAGGGAGGGTGCTGGAAGATTATTCTGGTGCGGGCAGGACGGGTGCAGGCAGCAGACAGCGGCCACTGAGATACCCAGGAGTCATTTCTTATCAAACTCGGTCATGGCGGTCCAGATAACAAAGAGTTGATGTTTGCTGCGTAACAGGTAATCGATCTCGCAGCATTCCGATCGATCTTCGTCTGTCATCGATCATCAGACGATCAGAAGGCGCATTGTTGTATCCTAGAGGCTTTGATTGGACTTTAATGCAGACAGTAATCCCTCAGCTTAGCATGCTGCTGATTTATTTTTATTGATTGATGTTAGGTATTAGGTGTTGATATCAATAGGTACATGTGTGTGGATGTGGAAAGTGGGGCTTAAATGAGTGGAAGCAGCGGAGTTGAAATTTTTAGAAGTATGGAAGGAGTCTCGAAGATGTAGAGAGCGATGTGGATGTCAAATGCAGAGAGATTAGGATGTAGAATTGGAAAACAAGATTGGAATTAATTGAAAAAGTTAGGAAGATAGGCGAGGAAAGATTGCAAAGAAAGATTTTAAGCATATAATATGAGAGAAGAGGTCGAGACATATTAAGAGAAAGTTGGATGAATAAAGTGCAAGCTTTTATGGAGAAAATTGGAATGAAATAGAAGAAAAATAAAGTTGGGTAGACAAAGGAGTATGAAAAAAAGAAGAAAAATTATTTGACAGATAAGTTTTATAAATTCTTGTTCCTTGAATGTTGTTTTCTACCCGTTTGATAAAAAAAAGCAAGTATGAAAAATAAAACAATAACAATAATAAGTTTCTCGGTGCGTCATGCGGAAAACCATGATGTTTTTGTCATTCATTCGCGCCTGCGTAACCGAGGTCCTACGCTGGTAAACGCACTACACGTCAATCACAAGTAATTTCCAAAAAAAAAAACACATTAAATGGCTTCATTAAATAGTGGGCTATTACCTGTTTCTCCTCATTAATTCGCAGCAATGTTCAATTATCAAAAAAAAATAATTTAAAACAGACAAAAAAATACCTAAAAATTACAAAATCTGCGAAATTAAATGTTAATGCTAAGCAAACTACGCACAATTTGTGACCCCCCCCCCCCCCCCCCCCCCCCACCCCCCACGTCACACTCAGTATTCCGACCACAAACGGTGACCAATCACCTCGTTATGACACACGACAATTGACTTTTGTTTTCAAACCGCCGCGAGGAACGACCGGAATTCCCCGTCGGAGTTTACCCGACGACCGCGTCGACGCCAACGTCATCAGCGTGTCTAGAACCCACCCTGTCCCATCGCACCCTGCCTAACGTGGACCCTGCCCCCATGTCCCATGTCTCGTGTCCCAGCCTTGCCTGGAGGTCGTGGGGTATGAACCACACCATGGCTGTGCTTGCAGCGTGCCAAGAACCCACCCTGTCCCATCGTGCCCTGCCTAACGTGGACCCTGCCCCCATGTCCCATGTCTCGTGTCCAAGCCTTGCCTGGAGGTCGTGGGGTATGAACCACACCATGGCTGTGCTTGCAGCGTGCCAAGAACCCACCCTGTCCCATCGTGCCCTGCCTAACGTGGACCCTGCCCCCATGTCCCATGTCTCGTGTCCCAGCCTTGCCTGGAGGTCGTGGGGTATGAACCACACCATGGCTGTGCTTGCAGCGTGCCAAGAACCCACCCTGTCCCATCGTGCCCTGCCTAACGTGGACCCTGCCCCCATGTCCCATGTCTCGTGTCCAAGCCTTGCCTGGAGGTCGTGGGGTATGAACCACACCATGGCTGTGCTTGCAGCGTGCCAAGAACCCACCCTGTCCCATCGTGCCCTGCCTAACGTGGACCCTGCCCCCATGTCCCATGTCTCGTGTCCCAGCCTTGCCTGGAGGTCGTGGGGTATGAACCACACCATGGCTGTGCTTGCAGCGTGCCAAGAACCCACCCTGTCCCAACGTGCCCTGCCTAACGTGGACCCTGCCCCCATGTCCCATGTCTCGTGTCTCAGCCTTGCCTGGAGGTCGTGGGGTATGAACCACAACATGGCTGTGCTTGCAGCGTGCCAAGAACCTACCCTGTCCCATCGCACCCTGCCTAACGTGGACCCTGCCCCCATGTCCCATGTCTCGTGTCCCAGCCTTGCCTGGAGGTCGTGGGGTATGAACCACACCATGGCTGTGCTTGCAGCGTGCCAAGAACCCACCCTGTCCCATCGCGCCCTGCCTAACGTGGACCCTTCCCCTATGTCCCATGTCTCGTGTCCCAGCCTTGCCTGGAGGTCGTGGGGTATGAACCACACCATGGCTGTGCTTGCAGCGTGCCAAGAACCCACCCTGTCACATCGTGCCCTGCCTTACGTGGACCCTGCCCCCATGTCTCGTGTCCCAGCCTTGCCTGGAGGTCGTGGGGTATGAACCACACCATGGCTGTGCTTGCAGCGTGCCAAGAACCCACCCTGTCACATCGTGCCCTGCCTAACGTGGACCCTGCCCCCATGTCCCATGTCTCGTGTCCCAGCCTTGCCTGGAGGTCGTGGGGTATGAACCACACCATGGCTGTGCTTGCAGCGTGCCAAGAACCCACCCTGTCCCATCGTGCCCTGCCTAACGTGGACACTGCCCCCATGTCCCATGTCTCGTGTCCCAGCCTTGCCTGGAGGTCGTGGGGTATGAACCACACCATGGCTGTGCTTGCAGCGTGCCAAGAACCCACCCTGTCCCATCGCACCCTGCCTAACGTGGACCAAGCAGTAAGCTTTGTTTGCTGCTTTAGAATAAACTATTTATACCGTCTAACAATTTTTTTTAATTCATTGTTAAACTTTTAACTATTAAACTAATCACCTATACGTCTGTCACAAACAGTTTTTTTTTGTGTTCTTCTTGTGAATTCTTTATGAAAGTAGGCGTTAGCGATCAATCAAAACTAGACAATTCATTGGACTCTAAATTGTTTCGCGAAACCATATACAGTAAACAATTTTGATTTATTGACATTTTAGTCATTGAAAGTGCAACGTTTCGCGTGAAGTGGCCACGCACTTCATAAAACATTCTGATAAGAGCTCGAATCAAAGTAGTACCGACTTTTGTTCTCTGATCACGTTGATTTCGGCTGGGTAGAGATATTGGGGCCGTGATTGCTTGCGAGACTAGCAGCTCTGAGACCGCCCGGAGATTGATTCGATGCGATAAGTGATAACTGATAAGTGATAACTGATGACTGATCATTTTTAATTTTGATGATTGGGGAAAACTTTTATTACAATTAAATTGAAGAAAATGTGATTAATGTGATTAAAGTTCTAAATACATGTTCAAAAACCTTGCGGAAAAATCAAATTATTATTAATATTATTTGTGGTGTTTAACGACGCACTTTTTTGACATCTGGCCATGTGGCACTGGTCTAATGGCGTCGGTGAATGAGTGGATGATGATGAGGATGATGAACCTAACCTAGCCTAGAAGGGAGGATGGGAAACCCAGTGCTGGCACGTAGTTAAATTAATATATTTTGGGTTACTTTCAACTTTTATCAGGTTTTGGTATACACCCAAGCTTGCAAACCGCTCTTTGGCAGCCGTTGCTAGAATCCGCAAGTGTACGGTAGGTATTGAGCAGAAGTCATTAGGACTTTTAGTTTTGTATTTAAGTTCTTATTTTTCAATAGAATTAGTTTCCCATAAATAAACTGATCAATTCACAAATTGATTTTGTGCGAATTTAAATGCGAGATGTATTGAACCTTTAAAATTGCATGGTTAATTTTCAAACTCCCCGGTGAAGACTGGCTTTATTTTGCATTCTAAAGTTGGCAATATCTAGTCAGAGTCCACCAGGCTGTGGCAAGGTAAGGCTAACACGGCTGTAGTCAGAGTCCACCAGGCTGTGGCAAGGTAAGGCTAACACGACTGTAGTCAGAGTCCACCAGGCTGTGGCAAGGTAAGGCTTACACGACTGTAGTCAGAGTCCACCAGGCTGTGGCAAGGTAAGGCTAACACGACTGTAGTCAGAGTCCACCAGGCTGTGGCAAGGTAAGGCTAACACGACTGTAGTCAGAGTCCACCAGGCTGTGGCAAGGTAAGGCTAACACGACTGTAGTCAGAGTCCACCAGGCTGTGGCAAGGTAAGGCTAACACAACTGTAGTCAGAGTCCACCAGGCTGTGGCAAGGTAAGGCTAACACGACTGTAGTCAGAGTCCACCAGGCTGTGGCAAGGTAAGGCTAACACGACTGTAGTCAGAGTCCACCAGGTTGTGGCAAGGTAAGGCTAACACGACTGTAGTCAGAGTCCACCAGGCTGTGGCAAGGTAAGGCTAACACAACTGTAGTCAGAGTCCACCAGGTTGTGGCAAGGTAAGGCTAACACAACTGTAGTCAGAGTCCACCAGGCTGTGGCAAGGTAAGGCTAACACGACTGTAGTCAGAGTCCACCAGGCTGTGGCAAGGTAAGGCTAACACAACTGTAGTCAGAGTCCACCAGGCTGTGGCAAGGTAAGGCTAACACAACTGTAGTCAGAGTCCACCAGGCTGTGGCAAGGTAAGGCTAACACAACTGTAGTCAGAGTCCACCAGGCTGTGGCAAGGTAAGGCTAACACGACTGTAGCAACGGTAGCTAGTTTTTACAGACTGTCATTAAACACTGCATGAGATTACGACCTGTAATCACCGCCCCGTTAATCTGCATCGATTATCCACTGCATGCCATGTCATCGATCATAAAACACGGCGGCTTGGAGACGCTTTCAAGCAAGATTATCATGTCAACATTAAGATGAATCTGGTACTCGTATATAAGTGTCGACCTTTGATTGATTTTTAAATTGACAGTTCGTCGGTTCTTACAATTTGCGGCTACGTGTGCGAAATGTGTGAGACTTTGGAAATGCATTCAGAGGAAGTTAAAAAATCCTGACGGTTTGGCGTGTTGGAAACACCTCGTGAGGTCACCGAAGTTAAGCAACACTGCGCTGAGTCAGGTATTGGATGGATGACCATCATACACATGACCAGTTCTGTTCGGGAGAGAGGTTGGAGAGATGAAAGTTAAGCAACACTGCGCTGGGTCAGGTATTGGGTGGGTGACCATCATACACATGACCAGTTCTGTTCGGGAGAGAGGTTGGAGGGATGAAAGTTAAGTAACACTGCACTGGGTCAGGTATTGGATGGGTGACCATCATACACATGACCAGTTCTGTTTGGGAGAGAGGTTGGAGGGATGAAAGTTAAGTAGCACTGCGCTGGGTCAGGTATTGGATGGGTGACCATCATACACATAACCAGTTCTGTTCGGGAGAGAGGTTGGAGGGATGAAACTTAGTACAACTTCACTCACCTTGCTTATCAACCTCTCGGCAGCATTGATTTGTAGAAAAATCATGTTGTTCACGTTTTACTGTCCTTCGGAAGGGACTTTAGGCTGATTTTCCCCTTTGTGTTCTTCGGTAGGAGTAGGCAAAGTGCCGGCACCGGGACCCTCTTACGTTCTAGGCTAGGCAAGGTTCATAATCATCCTCAAATATCACCCACTCATTCACTAACGAGGACATCTAGCGAGAAATTGTCTAACTCGTCCGATACATATTGCCCATCCTTGGCCCACTACCAGAAAGAAACAAACCATCGAACTCGAAAACACCTTTCTCACGTTTCAGTTCACCCACCGCAAAGCAAATTGCAATACCAAACAAACAGTCACTTCAGAAATGCGCGAAAATTTCACAATTTTAAAAATCCTACGTTAAACTTTTCTAGTTTATTTATCAAGAAACTCTAACCTATTATCTCGTAGTTTGTTTATTTGAATGTGTCACCATAGCAACCATAGCAACCATGGCAACCATGCGTCCAAACAACCATCTGTCAGCCATTTCTATTGTGAATCAGCCAACAAGCTGTCAAATTAGCACGAGTTTGCAAGAAGTTTCAATTAGACACCTTAATTGCAAGATCAAACATCAGAAATTACTGAACCACCTTGCCTCTAGAGTAATCTAATAACCCTATACCTAGCACTTCCGGGTTTACCGCCATTTTAAACATTACCTTGTTTTGCTGTCATCTTTTTAAATCGTAACTGTCACCTGTTGTGTAACTACAACTCCAGCCAGCCGTGGTATTTAAGCAGTGTTTTATTTCATTCATTATTAGCCATCGTAATTATAGACTCATTTGAATGGTGACTGTTCTGTTTTTTAAAGTAATTGCGTTTTAAACTGTGTATGTTGCATAATACGCACATCAAATTGTGCTGCACGAAACGTTATGTGCAGTTGATATGTTTTATTTTGCTAGCAATTGAACCATTGAGCAAGATTGATTGATTTGTGATTTGACGCACTGTTTTGACACCTGGCCGTGCGGCACTGGTCTAATAGCGTCGGTGATTGAGAGGTTGATGATGAGGATGATGATGAACCTAATGTAGCCTAGAAGGGAGGAGGGGAAACTCGGTGCCAGCACGTAGCCGACTCCTGTCAAAGAGTACCAAGGGGACCACCGGCTTAACGTCCCTTCCGAAGGACGGTACAACTCGATCGGCAAGATTCCTCCACAAATCCATGCTGTCGAGAGGTTGATAAGCAAGGCGAGTGAAGTTACTGTACTAACTTTCATCCCTCCAACCTCTCTCCCGAACAGAACTGGTCATGTGTATGATGGAACCATTAAGCAAGATTAAATCAAATATTACAAAAGACTACTTATTACTAAGTTAATAGGTTAAGTCAGAGGATCAGGGTTAATGTTTATAAACTTTATGTGGAGCAAACGAGCCGGCAACACGTGGTAACGGTAGGTGCCACCCGATGGCATTTGCTGCTGTTCTTTTCAACAAACCTCTATAACTAAATTATTACGACTCACAATATCGATACATGTTTATCGATCGTTAAAGTTAGCATCAATAAAGATTAATTGGGTGTAAACCAGTCTCAAATGCGAGTAATCAGCGAGAAATAACGAAATTACATTTCTTAACACTCGAAACGACGGTGACTCCACCTGGCGGCATCATACATTTTTGTCGCGGTAAAGCAGTCGGTATTTGTTACTAATTTAGTTTAACATTAGCTCTGCAACTCTGACTTACTGTAAACCCAATGGCGACGTGACTTTTTTTCTCTGGTATAAAGTCTACAAAATGATCCGCCATTTCCTGGCGAAATCGCCTCAAGGTAATTTCGTGATAAACAATACATATTATAAAACCAGTTAAATAATGCTGCATTCGCATATACGCTAGAAAGTGTGTAATGTACGCATTGCATTCAGTATTGCTTTTGTGCGTGTTAGACTTTGGTTGACAGAACGTACGGGTGACAATGCACGCATGAAGGTGATTTGTCCAAGGCTTATCGAACTGCTCGATCGAAGAGCGCCATCGAAGTTTGAAGTTTGAAGTTTAAAGTTGAAGCTACAAATAGTTAGGTTAGGTGTGTGGATGTCACCCAATGGACCATGGATACTCGCGACTCACTGTAAGGAACATTATTAACTTTGAGTTTTTAGGTAAAGTCAGAGGGCTAACTCAACGGTTATACGTTCTGCTGAACAAACGAGGCCAGCAAAACGTGGTACCGGTAATGACCACACGATTGCGCTTGTGGCTTTTCTTTAAAAAAAAACTCTACAATTAAATAATAACGACTCAAAATATCGCGATAAATGTTTATCAATCGTTGAGGTTAGCATTAATAAAGATTAATTGAGTGTAAACCAGTCTCAAATACTAGTAATCTGCGAGAAATAACGAAATTACATTTCTTAACACTCGATACGACGGTGACTCCACCTGGCGGCATCGTACATTTTTTTCGTGGTAAAAAATCATTTAGCGGCAATTTTTTTGCAAAGAAAGTTTAAGATTAGCTCGGCAGTAAACTTAATCATTTTGATTTGGAAACGTAGTTACATCAACGCTGTGAATAAATCCCATGCACTATGGGAGACAAATGGTAACTTTAACAAAAACTATTTGAAATGGGTTGTGAATGCTAAGTAAAGGACAAAGGGATGAACTAAATTTAGTTGTCCTTTACTTAGCATTCAAAAACCCATTTCAAATAGTTTTGTTAAAACTAGTGCTAAGGATCAATCAAGTAGACATGAGTCTAAAAACCATAAAAAATTGTAACTTTCTTTGCGGGTTCGGCTGATTAGTTTCTTCCTAACTGCGTCTGCGCCGTGACTGAGTCACTTGTCCGAAAATGTGCATGGGCGACAATTAATTTGCACCTCGAACAAATTTTAGGATGGCCAAGAGAAAGTTTTGTTTGGTCAATGTACAGAGAGAAGAAAAGATGTTTTGTTAAAAAATCAGTTTCAACGGACAAGAAAATATATGTTTTTTACCTTCCCAAATATAGACACAATATGGCGGGTTTCAGCTTTCAAAAGATCACAAAATTTGGAACTTTATTGACCAAACAATCTTCCATTTTAAGTGTAACGATTTTAAGAATGATTTGCAATGTGCAGTTGCAATTCACGGCAGTCATTTTTTACTTATTTTTATTGTTGAAATAGATCCTTGAACATGGTCCAAAAGTTAGACCAAATTGAGACCGGACTCACATGTATATTAAAATGCTTAACTTAACTGCTTAAATTTAATTGCTTATATTAAATGCTTAAACCAAACTTCCAACAATCCAACTCAGACTATCTGCCATTGCATTTACCAACTGTCTAATCTTCGCTTGCAGTTCCTGTCCCCGCCACCACTGCCGCCTAGCGCTGCATGTATACGATGAAGAACCCCGATGATCTAGACAAGCGGGACGAGGCTGCCCTCGGTTACTACCTGGGTAACATCACGGCAGAACCTCCAACACCCACCATGAGCTACCGGCAGAGACACAACGCCAGCAGCGACTGCATTCGTGAGTACTTAAAATGGCAGACGACTGCAAGGAGGAAATAAAGAGTCATGTACGGTTTGGCGTGTTGGAAACACCGGTCCTCAGGAGATCACAAAGTTAAGCAACACTGCGGGTAAAGAATGAGTGACCATCATACACATGACCAGTTCTGTTCTGGAGAGAGGTTGGAGGAATGAATGCGAAGCAACACTGCGCTAAGTCAGGTATTGGATGGGTAACCATCATACACATGACCAGTTATGTTCGGGAGAGAGGTTGGAGGGATGAAAGTTAGTACAGCGACTTCACCCGCCTTGCTTACCAACCTCTCGACAGCATGGATTTGTGGAGGAATCCTGTTGTTCGCGTTGTACCAACCTTTGGAGGTGACGTTAATCCAGTGTTCGCCTTGGTCTTCGACAGAAGAAGGTTACGTGCCGGCACAAAGTTGCCACTCCTACCTTTAAGTTATGTTAGGTTTATCATCACAACCATCCACTCATTCACCGACGCCATTAGACCAAAGCCACATGGCCCGTTGTCAAAACAGTGTGTCCTTAAAAACTACGAATCAGTCAATGAAAAAACTTGACCAGTAAAATGATTGAGTTACTTAAAGAAACCACTCTTAACATTTTAAAGCTAATACGATTCGTTCCTTGGTGCGTTCAGTGACCGAGACTGAGAAGGAGAAACGCTCTCCCCTGTCCTGGGCGAAGGACAAGGCCAAGGGCGGGATGACCAAGAAGATGTTGTACCGACGCATTCCTATCTTGAGCTGGCTGCCGACTTACAACGCGGAGAGCGCCATCGGTGACCTCGTGGCAGGCATCACTGTGGGGCTAACCGTCATCCCCCAGTCTCTAGCGTACTCCAACATAGCCGGGCTGCCGCCCCAGGTCAGTATAAAAACACTTCTTATTTTACCACACAGAACGATTGCTACCTAAATGAAGGATGCCATCAGATGGCGTCACCGTTGTTTCGAGAATTAATAAATTCATTCCGATTTTTCTCGCAGATTACTCGCATTTGAGACTGGTTTACACTCAATTATTCGTAATTTGATGCTAACTTCAGCGATTGATAAATATGTATTGATATTTTGAGACTTGCATGTTTAATAAAAGAGGTTTGTTAAAAAAAAGGCCGCAAGCGCCATTGAGTGGCATTTATCGTTACCACGTGTGGCCAGCTCGTTTGCTCAGCAGGAAGTTTAACGTCAACGATGTGACTCTGACTGACTATAAAACCCTGTGGTTTAACAATTAATATTTCTGAATTTTAGCAAGCCTAGACTTGGTACTAGCCTTTATTTAGTCTTCAGGCTAAACGATACTAGCGCTGCCTGTCGGACATCTCCGTACACTGACACTGCAGTTTCTCTGTAAATCTGTGAAAGTAACCTCAAAACGGTTGTCCTAACTTGGTTTTTCCTCTCATTCCAGTATGGTCTGTACGGGTCGTTCTTTGGCTGCTTCCTGTATATCCTGATGGGAAGCTGCAAGGATGTTCCGATGGGTCCGACTGCCATCGCCTCGTTGCTCACATACCAGAGCGTCAAGGGATTCGGCCCAGAACACGCCATCCTTCTCTGCTTCATCGGGGGCTGCGTTTCACTCCTCATGGGCCTATTAGGACTTGGTAAGACCCTCGAGAACAAGACCGACTTGCCAGACTATGCTTAAGAACACATATTATCAGAGTAATCAGTTTAAAGCTTGTAAAGAGCGGAATTGTGTTGTTCTTAAAAAGTTAGCTCAACTGCTAGCTGAGAAAATCAAGTTTCAAAATTGGGAATGCTTCAAATTGGCCACCCACAAAAATAACGATATTTTTTTTCCCATCGTTTGATGCTGAATTTCGCTGCCATTTGATTGCCAAAATGACACCAAACTCTACAAAATCGCAAGCCATGTTGCCGATCCTGAAGCAGGTACAGCTGTTTCTTGTGGCTCGACCCGCCTAATTGGGCACCCTCTGCACCCAGGTTTCATCATCGACTTCGTCTCTGGGCCGGTCTCGTCTGGATTCACGTCGGCCGTGGCTCTGATCATCGTAACGTCGCAGATTAAAGACATCTTGGGCATCCCGGCATCGGGCGCCACCTTCATTGAGATGTGGCAGAGCATCTTCAGCGTGATTGACAAGACGACAGTAGCTGACACTGTCTTCGGCGTCGTCTGTATCGTCATCCTGCTGCTCATGAGGGTAAACACCTTACCTACCGGTTGCCATGGAATGACTTTGAAGCCAAAGTTGCCATCTTGAGAGTCCCTGATTTTGAGGCCTGATTTTTATTTCGAGTTTGTATTTCGTAGTGTTTGTTGTTTTAACCACTAAAATGGTCAAAGTTAGTTTAAAAAGTGGTTTAAAAACTCTTCAAACACCTCAGAGTTAGGGTCTGGTATCTGTTGCCAACAATAGATTGCTTGACATCAATTTCAATCAGCTGGCTGGATCCTATGCTCTATCCAGGTTATTTGAGATCAGCTGGCTGGATCCTATGCCCTATCCAGGTTATTTGAGATCAGCTGGCTGCATCCTATGCTCTATCCAGGTTGTTTGAGATCAGCTGGCTGGATCCTATGCTCTATCCAGGTTATTTGAGATCAGCTGGCTGCATCCTATTCTCTATCCAGGTTATTTGAGATCAGCTGGCTGGATCCTATGCTCTATCCAGGTTATTTGAGATCAGCTGGCTGCATCCTATGCTCTATCCAGGTTGTTTGAGATCAGCTGGCTGGATCCTATGCTCTATCCAGGTTATTTGAGATCAGCTGGCTGCATCCTATTCTCTATCCAGGTTATTTGAGATCAGCTGGCTGGATCCTATGCTCTATCCAGGTTATTTGAGATCAGCTGGCTGGATCCTATGCTCTATCCAGGTTATTTGAGATCAGCTGGCTGCATCCTATGCTCTATCCAGGTTGTTTGAGATCAGCTGGCTGGATCCTATGCTCTATCCAGGTTATTTGAGATCAGCTGGCTGCATCCTATGCTCTATCCAGGTATACACCCTTCTACCGGATAGGTTATCTCCGCCTTGTCCGCACATCAAGCCAATGTACGAGGTCAGTGCCGAGCATACCTCCAGTGCCACAGCATGAAGTCTGACGTCTACCTTCTTTCCTAACAGCTGTTGGTGAACGTGCGCATCGGCCCAAAGGAGGCTGACAAACTGACAACTGGACAGCGGGTATTCAACAAGACCATGTGGCTCATCTCGACCGCGAGGAACGCTATCTTGGTCATCGTCTGCGGCATTATCGGCTGGTGGTTCTCACAGGGAGACGAACCAGCACCCTTCAAGCTCATCGGTACGTACACAGCCATGGTGTAGTTCATACCCCACGACCTCCAGGCAAAGCTGGGACACGAGACATGGGACATGGGGGCAGGGTCCACGTTAGGCAGGGCTCGATGGGATTCGATTCGACCTAACGGCGCTGTCTTAACTCCCTGTTTTGTTTCCAGGTGATATCCCTCCCGGCATGCCTACCTTCCGCGCGCCCCAGTTCGGCTACACGGACGGGAACACGACCTACACCTTCGGCGATATGGTCACCAACCTCGGCTCGGGCGTGATTGTGCTGCCCCTGGTGGCGCTGTTGGAGACCATCGCCATATGCAAGGCATTCTGTGAGTACTTCCGAATAGGTACCGTACTATCATAGAATAATGATGGGTTCCTTATTCTATGGTACTACCACAGTATTACTATCGTTCCGTTATCGATGGTACTACCAAATCCTGCAAAGTGCAGCGACTTTTGATTCATTTCAGGTTAATACGTTGTTGTTGTTAATTAAAGGGACCTTAAGCCGGTGGTCCCCGTGGTGCTCTTCGACAGGAGTGGGCTACGTGCCGGCAGCGGGTTTCCCCTCCTCCCTCCTAGGCTAGGTTAGGTTCATCATCATCCTCATATTCATCCGCTCATTCACCGAGACCAGTGCCACAGGGCTAGTTGTCAAATCAGTGCGTCGTTAAGCCCCAATAATCAATCAATCAATGTTAATTGAACCTTGCGCAGAAGCTACGTTACATTATGCATTTTGTGCGTTATAATGTTGGTTGGTTTTGCTGCAACGTATGCAATTTGCGCTACATCGGTAATGGTTGGGTTGCTTCCCGGCTTGACGATGATTGTTAACCAAATGAAACGAAAAGTGCATGCTTTCGAGAGGCTGTTAAATTTAGAAATCTTAACATTTTTAAAGAAAAAGAGACGTGTCATTTGGTGAATACCTGTGGTTTCTTATATTTCAGCAGGCAAATTGGTCAACCACACCAACCAACGGCACTAAATAATAAAAATCACGCCTTGAAATAACATGACGGTCACAGTTTAGCAAAAGATTTATTTTGTAATTTTGCCACTACTAATTCAAAAAATGATAAGCATTATATGAAATTGTCTCTGACTTTTTTTGTCTGTTGTGCCTGCAGCGGGTGGCAAGGCGGTTGATGCTACGCAGGAGTTGATCGCCATTGGAATCTGCAACATGGGCAACGCTTTCTTCCAAGGTTTCCCCGGCGCCGGGTCTTTGTCCCGCTCGGCTGTCAACAACTCGAGTGGAGTGCGCACTCCGTTCGGCAGCTTCTACACCGGTACATGCATTGTTACACAATTCACTTTGTTGATTTAAGTTGACAACGCATTTTAACGCTACTGAAAGCCGTAACTAGGCTATCTATTAGTGATTGCACTGAATTCTTGTGGGTTAAGTGTTCAGCATAGACGTTTTCAGGGTAGAAAGGGTAGGACTATTAGATACCAGAGAAGATGGAAAGCTTCTTGTAACAGTAACAGATCGACAACAATGAGCAAACTTTTACAAACAGCATCAAAGATAGGGTAGAAACGTTACCTTTGGGTAGGGTAGAAACCAAACTAAAAATTATATACTAAAATCTTCGGGTAAGATTTTCATATTGCCAAAATTATGCAATCTGTCAATATGTTAACAGAACTGAAGGATCCGAGAGGCAAAGCCCTTTAGCAGAAAATTTTGCGCTGTGAAGGAAATTAAAAAATCCCAGTAGTTCGTGAAAATCATATTCTGTGGCAAAAATTATAATTATAATACTTCCTCTGTGCGTACGCCTATGCCAATGATAGTACAGATCAGTTTCTAGCCTCTGAGCTATTCTAACCCAGTCCATCCCATTTGGTTTACAGGTCTGCTAGTGGTACTGGCGCTGCTGTTCTTCACCCCTTACTTCGAGTTCATCCCGAAGACGTCACTGGCTGCCATCATCATCGCGGCAGTGGTCTTCATGGTGGAGGTCCACGTTGTGGTACCGATGTGGAATACTAAAAGTGAGTAGCAGGGACCCAATTGAAGGAAACATAGAGCGTATCATTGCCAATGAAGCAAGTTCAGGCAGGCGTACAATATTACTGTAGATTGCTTGGTATAGCAAGAGGGCCAGTGTTAATGTTAACCTTTCTGCTGAACAAACCAGCCGGCAATGCGTGATCTTCTCTATTTCCACAAATAAATAATGATTAAATCCTTAAGGTTCTTGCCCACAACATTAAATACCAGTGCATATAAAATAATGTTTCTTCACGACACTCGACCCGACCGATTGTACCGTACAGAGTTCAAACCTGTGAGAGCACGGCATAAAGGAGCTTAGAAGCAACACAAATAATTCTTTTAAATAAAGGGATTAAGGAAAGAAATGGAGGAAGCAGCTCAATATTCTAGGAAAATTTTGTAGTGGAAAATCTGCCATTTCAAATTATAAATGGAAAGTTAAGAATTAAGTAAATAAATAATGGAATTATTGACCAACAGAAAGTGACCTGATCCCGGGTATTGGCTGCTTTATCGGCTGCCTCGTGCTTCCTCTGGAGTTCGGGATCCTTGTGGGTGTCGGCATCAACGTGCTGTTCATCCTGTACCACGCGGCACGACCCAAGATTGCCATCGACAAGCAGACGGTAGGCAAACCGTTTCACAGCACGTGGTGCTGTTGGACAGGAGCAGCCAACATAGTGTGTCAAAGGGACAAGGCTAAGCGGTGGCCGGTCTGTGGTGCTGTTGGACAGGAGCAGCCAACACAGTGTGACAAAGGGACAAGGCTAAGCGGTGGTCGGTCCTTGGTGCTGTTAGACAGGAGCAGCCAACACAGTGTGTCAAAGTGACAAGGCTAAGCGGTGGCCGGTCCTTGGTGCTGTTGGATAGAAGCGGCCAACACAGTGTGTCAAAGTGACAAGGCTAAGCGGTGGCCGGTCCTTGGTGCTGTTGGACAGGAGCAGCCAACATAGTGTGTCAAAGGGACAAGGCTAAGCGGTGGCCGGTCTGTGGTGCTGTTGGACAGGAGCAGCCAACACAGTGTGACAAAGGGACAAGGCTAAGCGGTGGTCGGTCCTTGGTGCTGTTAGACAGGAGCAGCCAACACAGTGTGTCAAAGTGACAAGGCTAAGCGGTGGCCGGTCCTTGGTGCTGTTGGATAGAAGCGGCCAACACAGTGTGTCAAAGTGACAAGGCTAAGCGGTGGCCGGTCCTTGGTGCTGTTGGACAAGAGCAGCCAAAACAGTGTGTCAAAGTGACAAGGCTAAGCGGTGGTCGGTCCTTGGTGCTGTTGGACAGGAGCAGCCAACACAGTGTGTCAAAAGGACAAGGCTAAGCGGTGGCCGGTCCTTGGTGCTGTTGGACAGGAGCAGCCAACACAGTGTGTCAAAGTGACAAGGCTAAGCGGTGGCCGGTCCTTGGTGCTGTTGGACAGGAGCAGCCAACACAGTGTGTCAAAGGGACAAGGCTAAGCGGTGACCGATCCTTGGTGCTGTAGGACAAGTGCAGCTAACACAGTGTGTCAAAGTGACAAGGCTAAGCGGTGGTCGGTCCTTGGTGCTGTTGGACAGGAGCAGCCAACACAGTGTGTCAAAAGGACAAGGCTAAGCGGTGGCCGGTCCTTGGTGTTGTTGAACAGGAGCAGCCAACACAGTGTGTCAAAGAGACAAGGCTAAGCGGTGGCCGGTCCTTGGTGCTGTTGGACAGGAGCAGCCAACACAGTGTGTCAAAGGGACAAGGCTAAGCGGTGGCCGATCCTTGGTGCTGTAGGACAAGTGCAGCCAACACAGTGTGTCAAAGGGCCAGGCATTAGAGGATGGAGGTTTCAATGAGTGTTTTTTTTTTCAGACCCGCGACGGTGTTGAGTTCCTGATCCTGACACCAGACCGCAGCCTGATCTTCCCCTCGGTGGATTATGTGCGCAACCTGGTGACCAAACACAGCATTAAGAACGCAATGCCCGTTGTCATTGATTGCACGCATATCTACGGTGCCGACTTCACGGCTGCAAAGGTGGGTTTTCTTTGAAAGTAGCTAATCGCGTGAGAACAGAGGCGTGGCTAGGCAAGGGGGTGCAGACAAACGTGGAAAAAGAGAGGAATTTGAATGGATGTAGAAAAGAAAGATGGTAAGAAAGAGTGAAAATAAAATAAAAAGTTGATATGGCTTACTGTTTCCAAAACACAGTTACAAATAAAAGTGACAGTTTGAATAGTTGAATAGAGCATATGATCCAGCCAGCTAATAAAAATTTAAATTAAACAATTCATTGTTGGCAACAGGTAGGAGTCCCTAAATTCTAGGTGTTCCTGTGTTTTTTAAGCTTGTTTGAGAGTTTTTCAAAAACTTTTCAACCAATTTTGCGCATTAAAGTGGTAAAACCAAAAAAAAACATGAAAGCTTCTGATGAAATCATCCTCTAAAGAGAATGGCTTCTAAGTCTCTCGCTATCCAGGAGATTTGAGATCAGTGGGTGTCACATGCAAATGATCGTTGCATCAGTTAGGTATTTGTGCAGACATTCGTTCCCTGATTTGTTGCCTGCTAATTCCCAACGCTTACAGGTAATCGAGTGCCTGACGCACGACTTTGCTTCGCGCAAGCAGCCGTTGTTCTTCTACAACCTGAAGAAGTCCGTGGTGAACGTCTTCAACGGTCTGCAGCCGAAAGACTTTGTCGTCTACCACTCGGAAGACCAGCTGGACGATCTCGTGAGAGGTGAGATTCGTTGTCGCACACAAACGTCAGGAACTAAACTGCGAACGAAACTGGGCTTTCAAATGGGTTTTAAAATTTTATGGTTTTTGAGACTCATGCCTACTTTTTTCAACCTTACCACTAGTTTTGAAAAATACTGTTTAATACTAGGGTTTGCCTTATTTATGCCTGTTACTTTATCAAGGGTGATAGCAGTTGACATTTCTCTAATAATAGAAAAGTGTACATAACAAAACGTACTTGTCGAAAAATAGCTAGGATTTCCGAAAATGTTTATGTTTCAGCATGTCGCCTTTGTCAATGTTAGCAATGTTAACATTTAACATCAGATTGAACTCAATTTTTATTATTTAGGGAGCAAATAATTATTTTATTAGTCTGCTTGTAAGGAATTTATTTAAAACATAAAATCAGCCACGTCTACAAATAAAATATAATTATTGATTAGTTGAGATTAATTAAAAAAACAGCATATAATTATAAAGGGGAGTCTTTGAAGGTGAAACTTAGAAGTGAGTTGACTCCATTCTCTGCTCTTTCCAGCTCACACCTTGCAACAGGTCGAGACCGAGACGTTGAAGGAAGTGAGCGTAGTTACGACCGGCTAACAACATCGTCGCCGAAGCGGAAACCGCGGGCAACTCAATAACGTGAAACGCAGACGCGGGCCCCAGATCGACATCGCAACGAACGGCAACGAAGCGTAGTCACGGGGACGAACCAGATCATTGAAGACATCATTATGCCGTGCAAGACATGAGTGAAGTTGTGGAAGAAAATTGAAAAACCGCATTTATAGCGGTCTTTCTTGATTCGCAGAAAATGTGGTGTTGACTTTCGATAAAACTGCTTTGCCAAGAATCCAATCGTTGAAATGGAGCGGATTGTCGCCCATATATTAGTACGATCTTGGATATCTTTGAGACTTTTTATTTTTGCAAACCAAAGAAAATGATTTTTATCACGAAATGTTAACGAAATCAAAGATTTTATGGGGAAAAGGGTAACGGGGTTCATCGGCCGGTGGATTTGGTCAACGTCGACATTTCTTGTTTTTGCGTACTTTTTCATATTGAAAACGCGATGGGTATTGCATCTGACCGAGCTGAGAAGTTGAAATACGGCTCTGTTGTCGAAGCATACGCCGCAAGCTTTCAAACATCAAATAATAATTAGCACCTGCAGATGTGCAACATTCCTCTTCGATCCGAACGTGGTATTCGTAATGAAGAACGAAGAGAGCCGACAGGTGGAAAATACTCTCAGGGTTGTGATTACGATGTGATTTATAAAATGCAGTTGCGTTTTGGGTTCCGGCCAAGACGGTGTAAATATTAGTTTAGTCAGCAAAACGGTGAGAGATTACGGCGATATTCTTCGTTGATGCAATAACCTATGCTATTTTTATTGTGCCTACAATTAAGTTAAACAGGCGTGGAAAAAATATCCACAGCTAGAAATGTGAGTAAAACAATTGAAACCTAGATGAAAACTTTCAAGTTTTGTAAACTTAAAAAAAATCATTCTTTTGCTTTCTCTCTTCTTTTGATTCATTCTTTATATTTAATTCTTCAAATTCATTCAATTCATTGGTCAACGAGAATAATCAACGATTTCATTTTTTGAGTGACTGAAGAATTTGTGTTTTAGAAGTTAAAATATTTAAACGTTGAATGAGAATTTAGGCTTGGTAAAAAAAACAGCTCAAATTGTTTGCTAAGAACCCAAAGTGCTACACAAATAAAACCTAAGTTCTAAAGAAGAGAAATATCTTGTGTTAACCTTTCAAAAATCATCCATTCTTTCTTCATTCTTTCAAGTTTCAATTCATTCTTCAAATTCATCTTTTCATTCTAGAGCGATAAATTTTAATGATGATACTCTTCAAGTGCATGTGTGTACTTTCAATTAAACTCGAGAGTTCCCGAAAAAGTTTGTCGAATCAGGGACGCAAGGAATTGCGGGCAGACTTTGTAAAAGTACGGACACAGAGCAGTCAGTTCAAATACTGTAAATGGCAATTCCCAGGTTAGTTTATTACAAAATGGTCATTAGCATAATGTGTTAAATACTTGCAACTTGTACCAGAACAGATTCCAATCATTTTTGTGTTAGTTTCATTTGAGATATTTATCTGTGTTGTTAAGATATATTTCATTTTGTAATTTAAAAATACACGTGAAATTTTATCCGATATTTGATTGCTACATTTCTTTACCTACATACCCATCTACTTCGTCAAGGGCAATAACGCAGACCAGCCGAGATGCTAGTTGAATTACGGTTAAATAAAATAATAACACGCACCGTTAGTAAAATCTGATTATTTCACAAATGATTTTATCATTAGGAACCCTCTCAAAAATTGATGCCCAAAGGGGGACACAAACCCCCATCTCCAACCAACGCGGGTGTTGCTCTTACCCATTGAGCTAATTGGACACATATTACGAGGATTTTAGTGTATTCGATCAAAATAAAAAATCTCCAAGGAGTAGAACCAAGAGGCTGTGAACACATACGGTATTCATGGTACTTTGTTTAGGTTGAGATCAGATGTCACTGATCATTGCTCATCAGATTGTGGGTCATGAAACAAATTGGGACCTAGTAAAATAAGAAAGTGAACACTTTGTATTCTTAAATCAAATTAATGCTATGAAAGAGTAAAAAAACTATTACATATTATTGAAGGTATGATAGCGACTTACTAAAGAGAAAAATTAGATATTATAAAAATAGTTATTGAAGTTTTGTAGGGATGGAACAGGAATCAGATAACGATACCAACTAAAATGAAAAAATATATATAATTGATATGTCGATGTCACTGCACTCTTTTATATTGTTGTACAGCTGAGAAATTACATGTTCTGCAATGCAGATTGCGAGTAGGTACCGCCTCATGTCTGCCGGAATCACAACTGTTTGATGGTGTTCCATCAAATTCTGGAACTTATGTTGACTAGACCTAGTCAAATTATTATTTGGTTAACTCTCAGTTAACCTTCTTTCCGATTGGTTGCCTGCTCAGAAGAAAAATATTTCATGTCCTGATCTGCAATTTCAAAAAGAATAAGATGGAAAATAAAATGTATTGAAGAATAATCATTTACCACATAAAGAAAGAAAGTAGGATACAGTCATCATTTTCAAAGCATTTTATTTAAGTTCTGAAACTTTATTTGAGACAAAGTCGTTGGAAAAATCCACGTGATGAGAGATAAAAATTGTGATCCCTTTTAAAAACTCTAGCATAAGGGTCATTCCATGTGAAATAGGACCACTTTAAATGAGTTTTGACCTTGACCGACTCAGAATTTCATGAAATTTGGCACACTTGTTCAGAATGTTGGTTTGAGTAAAAGTATTTTTTTGTTTGTTTTTTACTCGAAGAATTCAAAAGTTACAGGGGGTTGAAGTTCGGGTGTTTTCACCCCCCGCGCGCGTATCACCGTCACATTATATACTTTATCTCGGGCTGTATGACAGCTACAGAGTTCCAGGAGAGCTCATCTGAAAGCTAATTAAATTCTCTACTTGAATATATAATAATATGTTCCACTTGGTGGACAGCTAATTTACCTTGATTTTCTACATCTGCATTTTCAAAAAACGCCACTGGAAAAAACCCTCCCCTTTCATTTACCTAAAAAAAATGTATTAATGTTGCCAACATATGAATGAATATTTGTGCCAAAATTCAGAGTTGGCCCTTCACAGGTTTTCAAGAAAAAAAATATCTTGTGTAAAAAAGATTTTTATCAGGCAGTTCCAGAGCATAGATCCTATACCCACAATGCATAACAGCTCAGGCTTTTATCAACATGGTGAGTAATGCTCATTTTACATTTGATTGTGTTTGTTCCACTTTTCAATACACGTTTATTCTTGAAAGCACACTTTCATCAAGTGACATGTTGAAACTAGAAATGTGTGCAGAAGTCAAAAACTTATAATTTCTTGTCTGAACCTCACACTTGATAACCTTCATTAGTTTCTCTTCACATCTTGAAGAGTGTAGTAGTGAATTTATTGTCCACACCCTTAACATTTTTTGTATTTGTATATTTAAACAATGTGTTCAGTTGGACAGTTCTTGAAAGAAGAGTGTGAAGAACATATGCACATTATTGGCAACTTGGAAAGTGACAATCAGATTTTATTAGCATTGCGTTCAAAATGTGAAAATATTACATCAGTGTGCAGTTACATGAAAATACATTAAAATCCCCAACTTTGTTACTGCTTTCTTGGAAAAATCTTCATGCGAGTCATATTCGTCACAGAGGACACAAGTTTCAGCCACTTCTTGAAACTCTTGGTTGCATCACGGCGTTTTCTTTTTAAATATAATTTAGATTTACCTTTTAGTCTTTTCCTGTTGAGTGGAGATACACCAAATGCAGCTAAAGACTGGTTAACTAGTTTTAACGCAGAATCTGTTTCCACGAAAGGTTAGTCAGGTTCAGCAGATTTCGTTGGTGTCTAAATGGAAATGGTATTTTATTCTTTTTGCTTTTGTGGTAGTAGTTTCCGACAGGTCGAGCATAATTTCTTCCCAGGAATAAGTTCCACAATCTCCAGATATTTATTTCTGTATGTTAAATTAATTGATGTCAATCTTTTACCTCTGTGTGTGCCAGTGTGTGTTTTGAAAGGATCACAGCACGACTTGTTGCCAAGGCAATAATGTACAAGAAATGTATTTTCATGTAACTGGATACTGATGTATACTGATGTAATATTTTCACATTTTGAACGCAATGCTAATAAAATCTGATTGTCACTTCCCAAGTCGCTAATAATATTCATATGATCTTCACACTCTTCTTTCAAGAACTGTCCAATTGGACACATTTTGTAATTATACAAACACAAAAAATGTTAAGGGTGTGGACAATAAATTCACTACCAGACTCTTCAATATGTGAAGAGAAAATAATGCAGGTTATCAAGTATGAGGTTCAGACAAGAAATTATAAGTTTTTGACTTCTGCACACATTTCTAGTTTCAACATGTCACTTGATGAAAGTGTGCTTTCAAGAATAAACGTGTATTGAAAAGTGGAACAAACACAATCAAATGTAAAATGAGCATTACTCACCATGTTGATAAAAGCCTGAGCTGTTATGCATTGTGGGTATAGGATCTATGCTGTGGAACTGCCTGATAAAAATCTTTTTTACACAAGATATTTTTTTTCTTGAAAACCTGTGAAGGGCCAACTCTGAATTTTGGCACAAATATTCATTCATATGTTGGCAACATTAATACATTTTTTTTAGGTAAATGAAAGGGGAGGGTTTTTTCCAGTGGCGTTTTTTGAAAATGCAGATGTAGAAAATCAAGGTAAATTAGCTGTCCACCAAGTGGAACATATTATTATATATTCAAGTAGAGAATTTAATTAGCTTTCAGATGAGCTCTCCTGGAACTCTGTAGCTGTCATACAGCCCGAGATAAAGTATATAATGTGACGGTGATACGCGCGCGGGGGGTGAAAACACCCGAACTTCAACCCCCTGTAACTTTTGAATTCTTCGAGTAAAAAACAAACAAAAAAATACTTTTACTCAAACCAACATTCTGAACAAGTGTGCCAAATTTCATGAAATTCTGAGTCGGTCAAGGTCAAGGGTGGTCCTATTTGACATGGAATGACCCATAAGCGATTTCGCACGAAAATCTTTCATCACTCGACAACACCTTTCGCTTTTCGTAACAAGGCATTCTCCCCGCCATGTTTCTAGATTGACAATGTGGTTCAGCTTACTCATATCTTCTCTTTCTTCCTCGAAGACACTCAACAAATACTGAACCAAGTTACGAAGACACACACTTGTCGAGCTGCCACCAAACAAGGACCCTTTCTGCCAAAAACATTGCCTCCTTGACTTCACAATAAGCAGCAAAGTAACTCGACACGGAAAGTTTCCTTTACGGATTGGTCAACATTTCACGGGAAATGGTAAAGCATCTTTGTGTTTGGCCAGCAGAAAAGGGTGGTCCATTCGAAAGACAATGTCGACATTGGCACCGAGCTCGAATGCCGTCAAGGCTGAGGTCGGGTAAGGCTGGCAGAGCAAAAGCATTGCTGACAAATTCACTTCAAACAGCTGGCCATGCATCGTGGTGACGCTGGATTTCTCAGGTGACGGCTTCACAACCTGCCGAATGGAGGTTGATTGTTTGATTTTACATCATCGCAGTTTGACACTGCAAGCATTACATTTCAGAAACAACAACAAAAATCAAGAACCAAGTTTAAGCTATCCAGAGGTTTAATTAAATATTTAGAGGAGCAAGGTACCTAGTTACTTCCATCATAGAGTTTGAAACAAGTTGGTTAGCATTGATTGCTTTTGTTAGACTGCTTGGTGCTTGTAGAAGAATAGGAAAAAACAGGCGTCCAATTGATTGGCTCAAATTGTCAGTTGATAGGAAATATTGACACCACGGCCAGTAGAGCAGGCCTTTGTTTTACTTCCTAGCATAAATAACTTGAAGCAGACAAATGTCAAAAACGACTCCACGGGCATTGGCAAGAAATTCAAATTCGAAGCCAACGTCTGCAAAATCACAGAATATTCTTCTCAAACATCAATAACAGCAAGCGAGCTGTCTGCTTAAGCAATCAACAACCATTCCCACTAACCTAGAAATCTTATCTTCTAGATCTAGATGATAAGGATTCCTTTCACATATTTTTTGATCCAGAAAAACAGGTAGCATTGGTTATGTAGTAATCCAGCAAAAACAAAACTTGGTATGCTTCTTAATAAAAGAATAAAGTGAAATTTTTCTTTTAAACACTAAAAATTCACTCAAATCAAACACGAGGCAAGTTAACAAAGCCTAAAGAATCATTATTATATGCTAGAAGTTAAAGAAAATATACTTTATTTCAACAACTTACACAAAAATACCACCTAAATGTGCTAGAGATTGACATGTCAAAGAATACAGTTGTCATTGTTTTCAAACAGCACAAATAAGAGAACAAAGCAACTGAATAATACACAGGTCTGTGGTGTGACTTTGGTATTAGCATAGAATAAAGATATTTTCTTTTTTCTATGGTATTAGCAGAGATAAAGGTATTAGTTCACAAGTCACATTCCATATTCAAAATCTTCAGGGAGGAGAGTGGTCTTTGGAGGAGAGGCTAGCTGTGGCCTAGCGTCGCTAAAATACAAACCTTTTTTGTTTGTCTTCTTCAACAAAACAACATTCCTTCTTTCATTCCAATATTTTGTTGTCCACCAGCACGTTTCATGATAACAATATTAATATTACAAATTCCATGCTTAGAAGAAGTACTCGGCATGGTCGGAAATCGTATGGTTCTTCGTCATTTCTTTATTTATAATGGCAATATACTTTTAGATGTTGTTGTTGATGCAATTTTATGTAAAGCATTTTACGTACCACCTGCTTAACTCGACTAATTTAGCCATCAACACCTTCGATGAGTTCTTTGTGAGAATTTCCCACAAAATCCACAAAACCGAACGGCTCTTTGCAACGGCCATTGCATAGATGTATGTGGATGTATGAGACTCCTACTTAACAGCTGATTGACAATAATTAGCAGCGCTCTCGCTCGGATCTGGTGCGAACTGTCTTTGGTGCAAGCCTCGTGGAGCAAGTTTAAAATCCACCCCAAATGTATAAAGAGGACTTTAAAATGGTACCTTATTCTTTCCTATAACCTCCGAGAAAAATAATTATTTTCTAAGCTCTACTGCTATCACACCGATCACCATAAAAGGCAAATTTGGATAACTTACAAGAACCAAAGCGCAATTTTAAATCCTTCAATTTGTCAGGAAAATAAAAGCAACAATAAACAATTTGGCAAAAGGGGGTCGAAACGGAGGTTGAGGTGAAGGGTTGTTTGCCCGAAGGCTACTCATTGAGAAACGTATTTCATATCATGACCTTGTATTTTCTTGTTACAGATAATCGTATGTGCATCTTGCGATAACACGGAGTTTGACTCTACCTCCACAGACCCCCCCGAAGACATGAGTAGAATTGTATGTACTTGTACAGCGGCCACAATGAAATAACGCTGCCTAGCGTACAGGTTCGCAATAATCATTTTAGAGATTTTTTGGCTCATCTAGTAGCAGAGGGAAAAGTATGAGCGGAAAGATAAAAAATTCATTGACACCCTTCTAGTAAAATATTTCCTTAATATTCCAAGAAAAGATAAATATTAAATGTTTTAATTTTTGAAGCTCAGAATCGATATGTCGAGTTTGGTGTCTTGGCTAGCTGCTAGATGGCGACAGCAGTTTGTTCAATTAGCGCTTCAAGCTTGTTTGAAGTCATTCACCTCTCGGCTGAGGGTGTAACAGCAAGGTCAGTTTTGGAAACGTCAAAATTAATTTCTGGCAAACATACAATTTTATAAATGCATGATATGTTAAATAGCAAAATCTGAACTGTTATTATTAGATCGAGTACAAATTTGAATTGAATGGTTTAAATCCAAGTCTTCTTAGCACATGGGGGATGATTTTTAAAACGTTTAGTCACAAGACATCCTAGAAAATTCCTGGGAATTGAGGTCTTAGAAGGTATATGTGACGATTTTGTCTCAGTATGCAAATCAAAATGATAAAAATACCTTATCTACCACGCATGTCTGATGTTACTATGCCAAAATTATCAAATGTTTAGTTCCTTGATTTTCTCAACAAGAGTGTCGCCAGCGAGATAGATAAAAAATAATCAGCAAGATCGGGCTCGCCAATAATACGTAACGCTTCAAGTGGGAATCACCTTTGATACTTTGATCGGAATCACACCACACATCCACTTTAATTATTACAAATTCCGAAATCCAATGCCTGCCTCAATAATGTTGCTTTTTTCTATTGTACAGTCTACTGTCTGCCTCCTTCCGCCAACTTTGCACCAACCAGAGACTAGCATGTGGATCTGATGTTCGTGTAGTTCAACGAAAGAAATCTGCACCACTTTATGCCAAATTTAGCAAGCAAATGCTTTGTGCATTCGCGACATCAGTTCTTGTTCACTACGAGCGTAGAAGCTAGGAGCTGCGCATGGTACTTATAAAGGCGTCTTGAACACGTCTTGCCAGGTAAACCGGGTAACATATTCACTGTAAAACAGCTCTTTTGTTACATGTGCAATTAAAACACTAGGACTGCAAATCTAAAAATATTTTTAATTGAGGATTATATAATAGCGTGCTAAAAAAAGAACTACAGAGATTAAGCACCGCACATACCTAGGCACGCTCGCATTGTTGATTATCAACCATGAGTGGAAATTAAAGCTTTTTGTTGCCGTCATTTTGAGTGGGATTAAAATATCTCTGGTTGAGTCACAAAAACAGAAGATATGTTGAGTAAATTTAGAAAACACTGATTACTATTTTCGACTTGTGTAGCTTTGAAAAAATTACCTCCATTAATTTTTGCATGATTTGCAAGCACCATTGGGAGGTGTGTTAGTTCTGGTACGAATTTAAAGGGGGTACCAAAAATATCCTTGGATAAGTCTGAAATTTGGCTGGAAGGCTAAACTGTGGCCTATGTCGAAATAAAACAGAAAAAGTTAAAATAAGTTAATAAAACTGATAAAGTTATACCGTTATACATCACGTAAAGTATTTATGGCATTGTTTGAGAATGAGAGGGAAAAAAAGGTACCCGCTCTGAACAACGTTCAAGGGGTGATTTTAACTGGCGTGGTTATTAACTTTAAAACACTGATATCTTAATAATTGCAAACCAAATATATATATATTTATATATATATATAAATTAGACAGCACACCAAGAGCAAGAAAATTCATTTTTATCAATGTGTATACGTAATATTTGGTTAAATGGAAAAAAAATATCATTGGGACTTTTCGGTTTTTCCCCCAAATCATAGTTAAAAAGTTAACCCCCATATATATTATGTGACAGGGGCTGTCCTATATCATCTACAAATTCAAATTTAAACTTGCATCTTTTTATTCAAATATTGTAAATTGTTGCCTAAACAGGAAAAATCAGTTTTACCCTTAAACCTCCCTTAAAAGCTAATCAAGCAAGATCTAAACAGCGTTGGTCAAATCGGTTCCTAGGATTCTAAGATAGGTACATGGTAGATTTCTTGATTTTACGACGTGTAATAATATTTTTTTGTCACAGTTGAACAAAGCTTGAATCACGATGATCGTCACACGAGGTATTTTCTCCGTCTCCCTGCGTGGAGCCAAGAACGCCAGGTCTGCACTGTTGCAGCCGTTACACATGGAGGTTGGTCATGTTGGAAATTCCTCAGCTTAAACATTGGATATACTAATAGCAGAAGATTTTTAGATTTATTAAACGAAGCCAGAAAATGAGTAGCATTATGTTGAATGTTCATCAAGTTTCAAGAGTCACATAATTTACAGATTGGAACAATATAAAATTTCTCCTCCCATATGGTATTGGCCGATCAATAGATGCCCCTAGCTGTAAAATAAATCTATACAAACTGTAATCGATAGTAATTCCTTTTAAGTTCCGGTTCTGAACATTTTCAAATACAGGTACCAATTATGGTTATAATAACGTCTATTGTCCGTGAATTACAGAACCATTAATACAAGATACAAACCGCAGCTCAGCTAAGAAAATACTTTTGCCTTAAAAGAGTTTCAATGCACTTTCATCAAAATTTAATAACTTGACGTGCAATTTTTTTAAACCTAGGCGTGCCCTTTGTAATAGGTGCAAAAGCCTAGTGTTTGGTTCCACGAAACCAAACAAATTCTTGAGTGTTCGTCATATAACAAGGCTGGATTCAAATTAAAAGTACTTGACAAAATACTGATTTTGTTTCCCTTTGTAAGGCTTAAAACCTTTGCGAGCTTTCTGGCAATTAAAATACAAGCTGGCAGGAAAAAAAATATGAACACTAGTACTCTCTCAAAAAGTGATGCTCAAACCAACATCAATTTGTCCTCTAATGGGCATGCAATTATTTAAATTTTAGGAAATACTTTGCTCATAGCAAGCGTTTGCAATTTAAACCACATTTCACATTAAAAAATATATCTTTATCTGAACTTGTTCCGGTTCTTGATAAGCCCAATGTTTGCGCAGCTGGCTGCAGTTTCCATGGTAACCTGCCGGTTGTACCATATCAGCAAAGTGACCTCTCATCTGTCCCTGATCACCATCAGCAAGGATTTGCGACTCGAGAGAGACAAAAAAACGGTGAGGCCAGAGTGAGGTTGTAAGAGAATCCAACCAATTTCATGTTTTAAATCCCAAATTTGGTCAAATTTTCTCATATGCCTGTACAAATATGTAAACGTTATAGATTAAATCTATAAGAGTAAATATTGCCTGCATTTATTAGAACTTGTCGCGTTTCATTATATTTTAATTTTAATTTTTCCACCAGGTTTTGGGTGAAATTTTCCCGTTACCCACTAAATTCTATGGAAAACAATTTGTATTGCAATTTAATATTTCCATAACTTTTTTCAGGTTTAATATTTCAAATTTGCTTGACACTTTTCAAAAGCCCATGTTAACATGACATATCTCCCTAATCCTAATAACGAATAAATACATTTCCTCTATACATTTCTGTGTTCGCTTAGAGTGCAGCGTTTGTTAACTTTCTGCAATTCCCGTCTGCCCAGGTTAACATTCTCGACCCTTTTCCAAAGCCCACATTAATAACAATAACATTTGAAAAGCCAGAGTTACTTTCCGAGTTACTTTCCTTGTTTAAAAGTCTTCCTACTGAATTTTTTAAAATTATTATGAACGCTATAACCATCTCAATGAGAAGGTTATAGTGATTATAATAATAAAATACCCCGCGCATTGCAAGCGTTTGCAATTTAAATAAGATTTCATCTAAAAATACTGCCAAGCCTGCACCGATCGTTCAATTGATAACCAATTAGAACACGGTTTAAATTGAATATATTTCCATCGTTCTATATCTATTTGTTCTGTTACCCCATCTGTCCAGGTGCGTGTGGTGCAGAACAAGAGCAAGCCCCTGGCTGTCTTGATCCCCTGGCTGATGGCTAAGCCAGCACCGGTCATGAAGTACGCCTCGTTCTACCTGGACCAAGGTTTCGACGTGCTCAACGTGCAAGTCAGTCCGTGGCAGATGTTCCAGCCCGTCACAGGCAGCCAGGTAACATATCATAGAACCTACGGTAAGATGGTTATTCTAATAGCTAATCATATAGCATAACCATTTAAACATTTGTGGCTTTAAAGAAACAGCCCGTAAACAGTCGTGCATTTGCCATTTGTTGCGTTGCAAGCTATTATTTACCTTGCCAAAGTTTCTCAGCTATAATTGAATTGTCTAATATGGTATGTGATTAAAATGGGAATAATAAAACACTTAACAACACAATTACAGCGGGTTTTTAATTTGTGGCGGAGAAACCAGCGTAGGCTTGGAACGTTGAAATTTAAAACCGAAAAAACTGGTTGTTTTACCTTTTATTATTATGGACAGTAATAACTTCTCAGAAATTGATGTCCAAACGTGGACTCGAACCCCGATCTCCACCTATCGCGGGTGTTACTCTAACCAATTGAGCTACTTGGACATCCGGTCTTTTTGAGAGGATTTTAGTGTATTTGATGTGAATGACATATCTGCAAGGAGTAGAACCAAGCCAGTTAAGTAGAGGGAAGTCAGGTAACCGAGATATTTATAGATTTTTCGAAACGTTAAAATTCTAGAAATTTCTCGACAAGAGCATCTCGCAATGCCAATTTTTGTCTCCTGTTAGTTGCGCTTTACACTAGAGTGTAACTGATATTTATAGCAAATTTATCAAAGTGAGTTTGCAAATTTTCAGTTAAATTTGCTTCTTATAAGCGTGAAAGATTCCCTGTGCTTGTGGTCGATGCCAGAGCATAAACCCGGTTTTTATCTTCAAAGGTGGTGGCCGGCGAGGTCATCGAGTTCCTGCTCAACAACTACAAGTACGACCCGCTGATGGTGCACGGATTCTCCGTCGGGGGTTACATCTGGGGCGAGATCCTCGTCAAGGTGAACACCAAACAAATGCCCTCGCACTTAAAAAAAAAAACTTTTTACAACTAGTTCTTTACTTACCATTCAAAAACCCAATTTTTAAATAGTGTTTTTTCAAAACTAAAAACTAAAAAAGACGTAATCCTAAAAACCCTTGCACTCTTAAAAGAGTTTTGTTAGCCTTGTAACTCTTGACTTGTAAACCCAATGACAGGACGTTTAACATTAGCGCTGTGACTGTGATTGACTTTGTCTTGTCATGTTGGTAGGCACTGGAGAATCTGGCTCTGTACCAGCCTGTGCTGGACCGGTTCGTGGGACAGATCTGGGACAGCGCGACCGACATCACAGAGACACCGATCGGTGTGTCGCGAGCAGTATTCCCGAATAACATCGTACTTCGCTCGGCACTGCACAAGTACATAAAGTAAGCGCTTTTGCAAAGTTACTTTACAAAGCTTAAAATTCAAGCTGGCAAGAATTTGTTTCTGCTTTCTTTAACTCATTACTGAATGTCTTGAGAATCATGTATTAATGGTTTAAAAAAAAACCAAGCAGCTGACGTGCGGTTAAACCAAACAATCCCTTGCTCAGATTAAAATGTCTGAACTCACATCCCTGTGGTTGTAGGTACCATATGCGAGCGTTTCACAACGTGGCCACCCAGCACTACATCCGGTCAAGCCAGATGTTCCTTACCAATCTGGTGCGTGCGCCGGCGTTGTTCCTGGTCTCCAAGGCAGACCCGGTAGGATCAGAAGTGAGCAACCGTCGCGTTCACGACAGCTGGGCTTCTCGAGGCATGCAGGTAACAATGCATAGGTCACCCATCGAATAACTGACTCAGCGCAGTGTTGCTTGACTTCGGTGATCTCTCAAAGAACAGTGTTTCCAACACGCCAACCATTCGGTGGTCATCCTTCCAATACCTGACCCAATATTTTCCTATGGGAGAGAGGGGCAGAATGTAGAGTTCTAATATTAGTTGAGTTTAGCAGGAAATATGGATATTTTCTGCCACTGATCTACCTCCGAAAGGTTGCAGATGTAAAGAAAGAGATTTTATTTATTTCACTTAAGTTAGATTCCATCATGGCTGTTCTTTACTCATATTTCCGTGCATCTATGAATATTCCTGTTTGTTTCAGACGTACTGGAAGTGCTGGGACAAGTCCCCGCATGTCGGGCATTACCGCAAGTACCCCAAAGAGTACGCCGCCGAACTGTTCACCTTCTTCGACATGCTGCGACTCGTGCAGAACCCAGACAAGATCCGTGCCAAGATGTAACGTTCCCACTTCTATCGTTGGCAACGGTTTCAAAGAGTTGTAGTTTGGCTTTTTCTTGATTTTTTTTTTGCTGTGGTTATTAGTTTTTTTATCAGAGGGTTATTGACAGGCGCAAATTTACCGAACTCTTGAGTGTTTTGAGTGACAAAACGTGTGGATTTAAGGTCATAACTTCAAGTACAACAGCAGTCATAAAAAATAGTACGGTATTTTCTTAAACAATGTAATGATTGTGCTTTTCGCCGGTTGCAAAGCGGTAAAGTGATTTTATCGGAAAGCATTGTTTTAGACCGAGTCTACGGTGCTCTCGGATTTGCATCTACAGTGAAAAAGAAATCTGCAATATATTTCTTGCAATGAATTGAGAGATACAAACCATCTTTAGAGAATACCCTAACAATTTATAAATGTCTTAAGGTAGTGAATATCTCGTCGACTCAGGTTCTATTTTTCAGGATGCTTAATTTAATATTTTTACTAACTTTTAAAGTTAAATACACAAATTTTTTTGATACCAAGTTTTTGTTTAATTGTCTCTCTGGTTCTTCCAATTTCCCCATCTAAAATTCTTTCCATTTTTGCCACAAGAAGTTGTCTTTTTGGTTTCATATCTGTGCTAAGACAAGACATTATTGCCAGACAAAAGTGCTGCCTACAAAGTAAATGTTTTGCTTCAAGTTAGTTTCATCTCTGCTTGTTAACGACAGGACCGATCTAGATGTAATTTTTAAATCTTTAAACATCGATCGGTACTGCTATTTTAAGGTTATAGGGGTTTAACGACGTGCTTTACCAACAACTGGCCAAGTGACACTGGTCTAATGGCGTCGGTGAAATAGTGGACGATGATGAACCTAACCTACCCTACAAGAGAAGAGGGGAAACCGGGTGCTACGGTCCTGAAGCGCAGCTTATGGACTGTTATACCTTAGGTAATACAATATTGGATGTAAACCATTGAAAAACAATACTGCATGGGTCTCCATTCCAAAGCAAAAGATGCGACTGCAATTGACCAATTGACCAATTGACCAAAGGTAAAGTTGATAACAAGGTCACGTTCATCTGGCTGCCTTTCAACCCCGTCCAAGTTATTGCAATTCTGCTTATGCAACTATCACCGCCGTCGAACAATAACGGGTTATGTCACCTGCCCAGCAAAGTCACCCGTTACCAGTTCAATCTACAAGCCCTCGAGGTCGCCCAATAGTCAAAGCTGTTATTTTATTTTTTATCTTTTACTACTGGCATTCTTATTGTCGTCCTATGTATTATACCTACAGGTAATTCAAACAAAGACTTGTTGTTTTTGACGTGACTACGTCATAAAGCGCATTATATAGGGAAGCATGTACGGATTTGCTCTCCAAAATAGCCAATGTGTAACAAGCTCTACAGCTTACAGGAAGCTAAGTATAGAGTGCGACTTATTATCATTCAATAGTTCAGATAATTCTCTAAAAGTACTTTTTTTTTTATTTTCGATAAAATAAATATCGATAGGCGTGAGAGGAGGCGGCGTTTTTAGCACTAGTCATTAGACTAATGGAAAAAAATAATATATATATCGCAAGATGACACCTCCATCCCAATCTGTATAGTCCTTCAGCATGTAAATTAGATATGAAAACACAACCCAAATAAAGAGAGATGTAAAACTTGCATGTGAAGTATGGTCAGTACGGTAGTTGACCTACGTGCCTACGCGGTAGTTGAACGTAGTCACGCTTAAATATCGGCCGTATCAATAAGATACAGCTACACCCGTTTTTTTTTTTTTATTATTGAACATGTTTCTAGGTAATCGACATTATATTCTTGCAATCGCTTACGAAGCAGGATATAATATTATTGCAATTGCTTACAGTACTTGTTCACATGGGATGGAATTACGAAAGATTCTGCGTTTCTTAATCTTGCTTTCATTACAAGGCTTGATGTGCATTGTGCATTTGTGCATTTGTGTCTAATGTGCATTGTCAAAGAAATATTTTAGACATTTTCAATTGGAAAACTTCTCGCACTGGTAAAATCAGTAATTTCTGTTAAATGTATCTTTATACTGTTCTCTTTCAATGATCCAGGGGCAATAGCTTTTATTATTGCATTTTGAATCGAATGAATCAAATTATTATCGTATTGCTGATAATAGTGAGGTGGACAAAGAAATAGTGCATAAGAGATCTGTAGAAGTTTTGCAAGTAGATATCAATGCAGTTAGTGAATGGGTTAAGAGAAATAGAATGGGACTTAATTAATGCAGAGAAGTGTAATGGAAAGAAAGAAATTGAAACAAAATATGAAGCTTAAGAAGGAAGTTTTGAAGTTGTGAATTATTACAAGTACTACTTAGGAGTGGTTTTCAGCAATAATCTGGCGAGGAAAGATCAAATCGAAAGGGTATAAATGCACTTAGCTTTGTAATGAGACATTTCAGAGAAATGAAAAGTGAAGTTAAAGATAAGGCATATTTTGCTTTTGAGACCAGTGGCGGAATACGGAAACTCGGTACGGGATCCCTTACAGAAATCAGAAATCAAGGAATTGGAAAAGGTACGACGACTGGCAGCGAGAGGAGTGACTGGAAGAATAAAAAATTAGCAATTGTTTGTTAAGGATAAGGGAGAATGTGTTAGAATGTGGGAATGACCTTCAACTACGATAAAATAATTAGGATGGGCATTATTAGAAGAAAGAAGAAAAAATTATAGATTATGTCATTTCTTCAGATTTATAAAAGAAAACAGTGGGTGCAAAGAGTTAAGTGACAAGATAGAAATTAATGAAAACAGTTTGGATGGCAAATAGAACATGAAGATAAGGTGGTTATTAAAAGCATCTAGAAAGATACTGGAAAGACACTTTTAGACGAAAGATGCTAAAATTAGTATTAGAAGATAGTTTAGATTAATAGTGCTACTAGCTTTTCTACCAGCTGTATTCAAAATGCAAATCGCAGTTTTTTATTTGAATGAATGAATGAATAACTACATACCTACCTACTTGTCAAACTATGTTTTTTTTTTTCGGTCTGACAAATGACAGTATTTTTTCTCCTATTTTTATTGTTAGATAATTTTTTATCGCGAAATACAAAGTAAATGTATTCAAGTAAGACACAAAAATCTTCCTGCATGGAAATTCAACCGCTTAAAAAGCCTAGATTGTTTTTTGAATGTCGATGACATCGGAGGTGTCCTTCAACTCGAGGTGCCTCTTCGACCTCCCTTATTTCCAGCACACTCCAAAAAGAGGTGACGTCCCTACTTTGAAACAAGTGTCACATCTGGATGGGATTTTTTCGATGTTAAAGAGATAGGAGTGCGTAGCGAGTGTATGCCCAATCCACAGGGGCGTGAGGACAACTTCTTCTAGTCTAGAGGCTTTATCGAGGAATCCCAGGGAGAGACAATAAATTTGATTTCCTTGAGTTTATTGCCGGCTTAACGTCTCTTCCGAAGAACGGCACAACGCGAACAACAGGATTCCTCCACAAATCCATGCTCTCAATAGGTTGTTAAGCAACACAGCTGGTCATGTGTATGATGATCACCAATCCAGTACCTGACCCAGCGCAGTGTTGCTTAACTTCGGTGATCTCATGAGAACCGGTGTTTCTGACATAACAAACCGTTCGGTTTCTGCACCTCTAAAACTGATATGTGCATCTCTTACGAGATATTTCGAGTTTAGTCGGGACGGGCCCACTTGACGACAGCGCGAACATTGCAAATCACATATTTACTGGGTGTTAATACGAAAGACGAACTTTTTCGCCCCATTTTGGCACCCTCAATTCTGACCTGAAAGACCGGGTCATAATACATCTGGAGAATATGGTCTGTTTCATAAATCATTCACATGTAGTTTCCGTTGTTCTCTCGGTTTTGCCAACTAGACATGGAATTCGTCGCAGGAAGGAATTCCAGACACAGGTCTGTGCCAACGACTGAGACAATGTCAGACTCATTTATTTCGTTATACTCGCCCTTTTTCACATTTGAATTGAGTTTAAAAAAGGCGTTACTGACGAGAGTAACGGAATATTCAATTTCACTTACCCCAGAAATAAAATCACTATGTGTGTTTTTGTTTGTTTGCGTTTTTAGCGGCCCAACACATGGCCAAATTTAAACGAAATTTTCAGAGCAAATTCTTTTGCTTTCAACTTAAACCTCCTGCGTTTGTCAGCAAAATCGATCTTATAGTTATTACAGTAGCTACGAGCGCTACAGTGCACTTGCCATGTTACCATCGTAGTGCTGCCATGGGCCAGGATTGTCAGAAGGGGAAGGTCGGGAAGGAGTTATATTTCGCATATCGAAGATAACGCCACTCTCCGCGCGGGTGCGACACGAGCAAGTCGGGGACGTCACCAGAATCAGGTAATTAATATAATACCACATAGTTGCACTATTCATTAAGCACCCTTGGTGTGGCTGAAGTGCGAGCTCGATTAGGCTAAGGGTGCGCCATATTTGTTTTTTATTTTAATTTTCATTAATCCGGTACTCTTTCAAAATAGTGAGGGTACCTAACTAGATATGAGGAGAGTAAACTTCCATAAGTCATCAGATCTGTGCCATAAGCAAAACTTTTAAAAATACAAAATAAACGAAATGGAAAATGATGATCTAGCAATTTCAGGAAAGAAAATATTAATTTTATTGTTATGCGAGAACGAGACATATATAAAAAGTGTCAAAACACCTCGCTTGAGGTTCATAGGAAAAGGCTTGAAACTTTTGCAGCTGTGAAAAATATGAACTGTCGGTAACTTCTGGAAGATTGACTGTCCAAGCTCCTGTATGACTGTGTAACTCTTGTAGGTTGTGGGATTATTATGTTGACTCAAGCCCCGTTCTTCCCCACTCTTTTGCAGACTGTGCCCCATAAGTCGAGAAGAACCACCAGGATGATCGTGTCAAGAGTTGTCTTGTTGTCGGGCGCTCAGGGTGCAAGGGTAACAACCGTCTGCCTTTGCAAGACTAATACGGTAAGCCAGCACGGAGGACTTCATTCCATTCCACGGGCAGGAACTCAACGCCCACTACGGATAGGTTTTTTTTTTATTGTCAATTTATTGTCAATTTATTGTCATTTATTGTTTAATTAGCATTCAAATTCACTGCAAATGGCGTTATTTATAGTATAGTGCATTGAAGTAAAGATACATATAGATATGGACCAACAAATGCATAGCCAAAGCATAGCTAAGCTATCTGTATGAATTAGGTTGCAGTAGCTATTATGGGCAAATGTTGAACATGCTGTGGGTCAGCTGTTTTTGTCGGACGTACTCATCCTGAATAAACAATATATTTGTGTGATTTGTGACATTTTCTTGCGTATAAGGCGAATGTGTGAACTTAAAAGCAATGACCAAGAAAAAAGAGAAAATACTGCTACCGTAACGTTGTTTAACTTTTGAAAGCAATGCTGTGCGTGCACGTATCTTTCTTATGTTTTGTCGACCTAGTAGTCGGCCATTCATCAAATAATTTTATTTGGACGGCCCATTTATTTGGCGTCCATTGTAGCAATGTTGAAAAAACGTATTTTTTGTTTGTTTGCATTACATGTTTTTGAATGGAAACGCCTCCCCTGTTCCAGCTTACAAGCATCACAAGCCCAACCCGTGCTCACAGCGTAAACGCAATCTCACGCAACCTCGCGCTGGTCGCGAAAGACGGCGACGTCCGACTCGAGCGGGACTCGACGCCGACGCCGAAGGTCGTGACGTCGGGCACCAAGCCATTGGCCATACTTCTCCCTTGGCTATGAAAGTCGAGCAACACTGCACTGGGTCAGGTATTGGATGGGTGACCATCATACACATGACCAGTTCTGTTCGGGAGAGAGGCTGGAGGGATGAAAGTTAAACAACACTGCGCTGGGTCAGGTATTGGATGGGTGACCATCATACACATTACCAGTTCTGTTCGGGAGAGAGGCTGGAGGGATGAAAGTTAAGCATCACTGCGCTGGGTCAGGTATTGGATGAGTGAACATCATACACATGACCAGTTCTGTTCGTGAGAGAGGTTGGAAGGATGAAAGTTAAGCAACACTGCGCTGAGTCAAGTATTGGATGGGTGACCATCATATACATGACCAGTTCTGTTTGGGAGAGAGGTTGGAGAGATGAAAATTAGTACAACTTCACTCGCCTTGCTTTTTAACCTTTCGATAGCATGTATTTGTGGAGGAATCCTGTTGTTCGCGTTGTACCGTCCTTCGGAAAGGAAGTTAAACCGGTGGTCCCTTTGGTGCTCTTCGACGTTTTAAATATCACCCACTTATTCAAGATCTATGTTAAACCAGTGCCGCAGGGACCACAATCAAAAGCAGTGCGTCGTTCGCCAACATCAAAAACGTAGCTATTAGCGCCACTGTGAAATTGGCATAGACTTCATGTAGTGCTGCGAAGGGTCAGGAATGGAACGCGGGGAAGGAGGGGAATGAGTTATATTTCGCCTTTCGAAGATCACGCGCACTCTACACGCGAGTTCGACACGAGCAAGTCTGGGAAGTCACTAGCAGGTAACTGCACCGAGCACCCTTTGGTGAAAGCTCGCTTAGGCTAAGGGTGCGCGATTTTACCAACTTGGTAAGAGCAACGAGGCTGGAGTTATTGGATTGGTTGAGCTTGGTTGGTCAGCTTTCGTTTTCGTTTGAAACTCGAATCTTTCGGCTTATTTTAATCTTTAACTGACAGTTAGCTTTTAAACTGTACATTGCCAAAAAAAAAAAACTCAAAATTCCTAGGATGTGATGAAACGTCGTTTTAAAATATTTATTCCTTGTTTGTTCATTTCAGACAAATTTTTGCCCGCACATTTGACAATCATTAGTTTTTTATTTAAAAATCATGTGATTCACATTTTCGTGATTTAGTTTTGGTTGGTTTTTACACAAGATCCATTGGAAGATCGTTTCGTTTTGCAAAACATCTTCAAGCAACAATTAAGGTCCTAGTTGTTCAATGCCGTGGTTACGTCTCTAATGGTCCGTTAAATCATTCTGCAGCCAATAAGGTGTCTCGACTCTACGGGGGTGTTTCAGCAAGTTTCTTAGCCTTGAGCACTAATTGCCGGCCAAAACCTAGTAATTAGTGCTCAAAAAGACGTATGCACTCACTAAGTGTTATTAAGTACAATACTTCACTTGTGGCACATATTAAAAGCTTTAAAACTGTTGTAGCTTTGAAAAATACGAACTGTTCAAATTCAAGAATAAGGAAAACTTTAATCCACGCTGCATCTCCATTTTCGAGAGGTTTCATAACTTCTGGAAGATTGACTGTCCAAGCTCCTGTATGACTGTGTAACTCTTGTAGGTTGTGGTATTATTATAATGACTCAAGCCCCGTTCTTCCCCACTCTTTTGCAGACTGTGCCCCATAAGTCGAGAAGAACCACCAGGATGATCGTGTCAAGAGTTGTCTTGTTGTCGGGCGCTCAGGGTGCAAGGGTAACAACCGTCTGTCTTTGCAAGACTAATACGGTAAGCCAGCACGGAGGACTTTATTCCATTTCACGGGCGTAGGAACTCAACGCCCACGACAGACAGGTTTAATTGGCATTCATATACATTGCGATATGGCGTTATTTAATTGATTATTGTGTTTAACGACGCCCTGTTTTGACAACGAGCCCTTTTTCAGCTATCTCAGAGAATTTGGTTGCAGAAGCTGGTATGGGTAAATGTTCTGAACATGATTTTATCTTGAAAGCACTATTTTTTGGTCTCCATTTTACTGGAAATCTGTTGGTGAAAAAATGAATTTTTTTCTCTCAATTCCATAGTTTTGAATGGAAATGCCTCCCCTGTTCCAGCTTACAAGCATCACTAGCACGACCCGTGCTCACAGCGTGAACGCAATCTCCCGCAACCTCGCGCTGGTCACGACAGATGGCGACGTCCGACTCGTGCGGGACTCGACGCCGACGCCGAAGGTCGTGACGTCGGGCACCAAGCCATTGGCCATCCTTCTCCCTTGGCTCATGTCGCAGCCAGCGCACGTGCTGAAGTACGCCTCGTTCTACCTGGACCAGGGTTTCGATGTCCTCACAGTACGAGTCTCACCCTGGCAGGTACTCTGGCCGGTCACAGGTTCCCAGGTAAACCATCCTTGCGTACTTAGCTAAATTATAGTCCACGCTATTATGACATGGCTTGCCAAGCTTGGCTTGCAGCCCATGCTGATGTCCAGCTCAAGACATGGCTTGCCAAACAAAGCTTGCTGCCCATGCTGTTGTCTAGCTCAAGACATGGCTTGCCAAGCAAAGCTTGCAGTCCATGCTGTTGTCCAGCTCAAGACATGGCTTGTCAAACAAAGCTTGCAGCCCATGCTGTTGTCCAGCTCAAGGCATGGCTTGCTCAACAAAGCTTGCAGTCCATGCTGTTGTCCAGCTCAAGACATGGCTTGCCAAACAAAGCTTGCTGCCCATGCTGTTGTCTAGCTCAAGACATGGCTTGCCAAGCAAAGCTTGCAGTCCATGCTGTTGTCCAGCTCAAGACATGGCTTGCCAAACAAAGCTTGCTGCCCATGCTGTTGTCTAGCTCAAGACATGGCTTGCCAAGCAAAGCTTGCAGTCCATGCTGTTGTCCAGCTCAAGACATGGCTTGCCAAACAAAGCTTGCTATCCATGCTGTTGTCCAGCTCAAGGCATGGCTTGCTCAACAAAGCTTGCAGTCCATGCTGTTGTCCAGCTCAAGGCATGGCTTGCCAAACAAAGCTTGCTGCCCATGCTGTTGTCCAGCTCAAGACATGGCTTGCCAAACAAAGCTTGCTGCCCATGCTTTTGTCTAGCTCAAGACATGGCTTGCAGTCCATGCTCTTGTCCAGCTCAGGAAGTTGGAGGAAGTTAGATTGATTGAATCAGTTGGTTAATTCACATCTGATATTATCTTCTTGGCTTAAGTACTTGAAAGCTGTTGAAAGCTTGCAAATACAGTTTATTAATTTGTATCAGTCTATGAGCATTTTTTAACACCATCAGAGTTGACTTTACGATAAGTACTTGCCTAAGATAACCATGATAGGTAATTTGAAGAGCTGTTACTATGCCACTTGCTTTCATTTTTCAATCAAATGTAAAATTTACTGTCGGTAATCTTGCTGGCCTATCATTAGCTGCCAGGTGTGACAGTTCTTGTTCCTAATTGCTATTGTTTAATGAGAGATTAATCAGTGTTTTTCAAGAATCAAAAGACAAGGTTTTAAATATTGATTATTTTTACCATAGCAACAATGAACTAGAGTCTAGCTAGTCTGGCCTAGGTTTAAAAAAATGTGTAGGGTGAGATAAAATTATCATCAGTTCTTGGTTGGTTGTAACCTTAAAGATGATTCCTTCACCCTTTCAATTTTCATGGTCCTACGTTGAATGTCATTTGACTTTTTTTGTTAAACATGAAATGCAAGTATTGGTGAAAGCTTTCACTGTTATCATACTTTAAAAGTTTTTAAAATTTAAATAATACGGTAATTATTGCATATGTTTAAAAAATTAATTTTATTGTTACTTTAAATCTTCTTTTTTATTATTTTTTATTTTATTTAAGGTTCCGTTGTGAAACAGTAAATCTATTGTAGACCAGAAAGGTATAACTTGAGGTTATCTGTAGGCTATCGAATTTTGCCTGACAGGTCAATCGTTTATGGCTGCAGTAATCAGACGGTTTTACCAATTTTTTCTGCTGTCCCAGAGTTGGAAGAATTAGAGATAACGATGTTAGCTTTGTACGATTTAGTAAAAGAAATATCAACGCAGTCCTAAAGAATTTGGATTGAAGCTAAAAGGGTCAATGTCAAGGTTGGTGGTTCCTCGCCTGCATGCCATGCAATAGACCTCGTGGGCTACCCAAAGTTAAGCAACACTGCGCTGGGTCAGGTAATGGATGGGTGACCATCATGCACATGACCTGTTCTGTTTGGGAGAGAGATTGGAGGGATGAAAGTTAGTACAGTAACTTCTCTCCCCTTGCTTATCAGTCTCTCGACGGCATATGCAGGAATCCTGTTGTTTGCATTGTACAGTCCTTCGGAAGGGACGTAAAGCCTGTAGTATACCTTTGGTCTTCGACAGGAGTAGGCTACGTGCTGGCACCGGGTTTCCCTTCTTGCCTCAGAGACAATTAGAGTTACAATTTTAACTGCAGTCTTATACTACTTATCCTTCCATTGCAGACGGTCGCTTCTGAACTCCTCGAGTTCCTTCAGAAGAACTACACGACCGAAGCACTTATGCTACACGGGTTTTCCGTCGGTGGATACCTCTGGGGCGAAGTCTGTGGCAAGGTATGTTGCTGGCCTTGCCTGAATTGGTGGAATTCAGGAACCAAAGCCGTAGGAAAGTAAGACACTTCACCTCTATCGGCAAGGCTTTATGCTGCCGGTAAAGCAACTTAACACTTAAATTAAAAAATAATTGTAAAACCCTAGTACAAAAACTCTTGACAAAGTATAAGGCATTAATTATAAGACACAAAGTTAATTAGTTGTTTAACCAAGCATTAAAAATCCCAGTACCTATATTTGTTAGTTAATTTTTTTTTGACTTGGGGCTTACTCATTTCAACTACGTAGCTTTTAGGCAAACCAATCAAACAATCAAAGACATCGCTAATGACTTGAAACTAGTTACAGTTTCACTGCTTTCACAATAATTCTCTCTTGATTTTGAATGAACTTGATTGGTGTGTTGACAGGCCTTGGCAAACAGCACATTGTACCAGCCAATCCTCGACCGCGTCGTCGGCCAGATCTGGGATAGCGTCGCGGACATCAACGAGATCCCTATCGGCGTATCGCGAGCAGTATTCCCTCGCAACCCAATGCTGCAGGCCGCTGTTCACGGATACCTCAAGTAGGTTTTGTCCAGATCCTATGCTCCATCCAAGTTATTTGAAATCAGCTGGCTAGATCCTATGCTCTATCCAAGTTCTCTGAGATCAGCTGGCTGGATCCTATGCTCTATCCAATTTATTTGAGATCAGCTGACTGGACCATATGCTTTATCCAGGTTATTTGAGGTCAGTGGTGCAAATTCTGGCGACGACTCAGATTGAAATGTCCAACCTAACCTCACATCCATGAATTGTTGAAGGTACCACATGCGAGCGTTTCACAACGTGGCCACCCAGCACTACATCCGGTCAAGCCAGATGTTCCACACCAACCTAGTGCGTGCGCCGGCGTTGTTCCTGGTCTCCAAGGCAGACCCGGTCGGATCGGAGGAGAGCAATCGTCGGGTTGTCGACAGCTGGGCTTCTCGTGGCATGCAGGTAACAAATAAACACCTGCTGTCGTGTGCATGAACGTTGTAACAAAAAGACGTTCAATATGGGGGATCAAACCCAGTCCTGTTTGAACTAAGCTGGCACACTGAATAGTTTAGTGTGTTGGAAACATCAACCCTCGTGAGATCACCTAAGTTCAGCATCACTGCGCTAGATCAGTTATTGGATGGGTGACCACTGAACGGTTTGGCATCGATCAAACCCAAAAATATGGCAACTCAGATCATTTTTTAGCATAACAGTCAATGTTTCCCAGCATTAGCTTAAAGATGATGTAAGCTGTAAATCTCTTCATCTCTCCTTTGAAATTTCATAGTGCTCTGCTCTGATTTATCAAAGTTGAAACGCAGCCAAATAAAGTTAATGAGTGGAACGCGAGATGCATTAAATCGTTTGTTTCAGACGTACTGGAAGTGCTGGGACAAGTCTCCCCATGTTGGGCATTACCGCAAGTACCCCAAAGAGTACGCTGCCGAACTGTTTGCCTTCTTCGACATGCTTCGACTCGTGCAGAATCCAGAGAAGATCCGTGCCAAGATGTAACGTGTCATTGCACTCGATAACTAGGTGGCACATTCAATCATCTGACTTAACCATCATCTTGCTAATCCACACGTATTATGATTGTAAATTTTTATACTGTAGATATATGAATCTTAGAATTCACTTGTTGGTAACTTTATGTGAGGGGAACTTGAATGTAATGGTTTGCGTACTTGACAGTTTTGCTTAATTTAACGGCTGATTGGTTAATTGTACCATGCAATGCCAACGTTTCGTTTGTTTATGACACAAACAAGTCCAGAACTTAGGCACAAATCTCTCCAAAAGTATTGTTTTTATTTTACTCAGTCGATCCATTGAATGGAGATATATTGTTTGGCAAAGAACTGTTGTGGTGGAATAACGCTTAAAATAAATAGTATTTATTTTTAAAATGTTGTGCACCAGATTAGTACATGGGTAAAAAGTGTTGTTCATATCAGGTAAGTTTTTTTAGCCTATAAGTGCTAACCGAATTAGTATATATTTGTTAATTCCTATTTTCCTAAGCTTGAAAGTGGATAGAAATTTCATGTCCAAATGATACCTACTTGTCTTTTATCAGTACACAATTTAGAACATAGAGTAAGAAATCTATAAGGTTTCTTCTTCAAGAATTGCTATTGATTTCTTGCATTCTAGCGTTGAGTGGCACACTCAACGATTCTAGTGCATGTATGTATTGATCTAATGCATATATTGATCTAATGCAAGTATTGATCCATGGAAAGAAACAATTTGCTATCTCATTTTAAATTTAGTGATTGGTCAACAATACTTTTCCTCGTTTGGCAAATGTTTACGTTACAGATGCTTAGACACTGTGAATATGCCCAAAGACACCAAACGCTTTGGAATTGTCATTTCCCAGTGCCGTCTTCCAACAAAAAGCAATATGATTGATCACGTATTTTGCAGAAATAAGAGACAATAGAGCATAAGTAAACGTTGCATTGTTTATCCAAGTAAACACCAGAAAGTATATATATTTATATATACCTATATAATTCCATTAAAACATCAATCCTATGATGACAGTCAATGACTCACAGTATTTGCAGTGGCTGGTTCTGTTAGTGGTCTCCAGACTAAGTCCTGGTATTGTCCTTTAACTGGTCAACATAAGTAGTTTCTACTTTTAAAAGTAGTTAACCTAGTGTGGCAAGCCTGCAATATTAAAGTTCAAATCCAATATCATAATAATTTTAAAATTGTTTCACAGTAAGTACAGATAGATTTCTTTTGGAATGGAGACCTTAACCTTAGAGAAAAGAATACCCGTATTCTTTTCTAAGCCTTAACCATTTGATCCCAGTGCTGGCAGAATGAAGGCAAGACTAAACGTTTGTAAGAATTCTCTATTCCAAATTGTAAAAGCTAATCATTATGCATTACATATTTTGATAGTGGTGAAAAAGGAAGAGAAGAAGCGCAACTCACCGAAGAAAAAAATTGGCTTCGCAAGGTGCACTCGACAAGAAATTTGTACTCATAACATAACCAATAATGACGAAAGCAATTCACCAAAACGTCTAAATTCTAAAGATTCCTAGAAATCTCTCGACAAGTGCACCACGCGTTGCCAACTTTCTTCTCCCTCTTTTCTCCTTCACAACAAATATTAAGCTGCTTGGTACTTTATTTGCATTACATTATCTATACCCGAGGTCCTTTTAAGGACTAAAACTTCAATCAAAAAAAGCAAAACCATCTTATACATCACCAGTTACCACTAACATGCAAGTCACTGCTTTAAAACTCTGAAAAACCCATTTTATAGCACAATTTATTTCAGGCCAAGCCATGACCAACGACTCGATCTCGACGACTTTTAAACCTCTGACAATGTTGCTGAAACTGCTGGGCCTTTCTCGATTACAACGAAACTACATCGGAGTCTGCTACACACTGCTGCTGGCCGCGGCAACTGTTTTCTGCTCGCTTCGCTCCACGATCAACTTTGCGTTGGCTTTCGCCGGCAAAACAGTCGACTGGTCGATCCAAGTCTATACCACGAACGTACTTATCGCGATGTCCAACGGCCTATGTCTTGCGATGCTGCTATCGGCATCACTATGCGATCGTGGAGATCTGCAAGTCGTTTACCAAACACTAGAGAAACAGAAGAAACAAACTGGCAGCGACTCGAATAAAAACTTGAAGCGCCACATCGTTTTGGAAGTGATTGCGATCGCAATAACGCTGCTCGTTATGTTGCGTGAAGACTGGTCGCAAATAAACCACGCGTACACGCACACGTTCATTCTGTTCACTTATTTCTCGTATTTTGCTCAAGGACTGACGACGATACACTTCGTCAACTTGGTTTTAATTCTCAGACGACACACCTTGGATATCAATGACAAACTTGCCAAACTTTTCGACGAAAAGTACGATTCAGACGATTTCGTCCCTCGAACGGAGATCCCGTTCGGGAAGTTACACACTGTGAATTCCGGTCGGAACGTTGCGCCGACTTTATCTGGCGAGATCGAACGACTGCGAACGATGCATTTCAAACTGCAGCTGGCGGCCGACTCGATAAACAAGCATTTTGGAGTACGTCTGGTTGGGATCCTACTTGCCGTCCTCATCGAGCTGGTGACCAGCCTATATCTACTCGCATATTCCGCCACCAAACCAAACGTTTTCAGCACCAACATGTACGTCAACCTCGCTTTCTGGTTGGCTCAAAAGCTGGGCGTTTTGTTTGCTGTCACGATCGCCAGTCACGCCGCAACAAAGGCGTCCGCCGCAACGTTGACATTGGTGCTGCAATGTTTGCTGTCGCGTTTTCCGAAGGGCAAAGTCGGAGCTCAGCTGCATGGCTTTGTCCTCCAGCTTATTGGGAAGAAGATGGCGTTCTCGGCAGGCGGGCTTTTCGAAGTAGATGCGGCGTTGTTGACCACTGTTGCAGCCACTGTGACAACTTACATTGTAGTTTTACTCACGGCAAAGTGAGGTCATTTTGTTGGGAATACATCTAGTCATTAGGCAGTGGTATTATATAAATGCAGGCTGGAGCGGTCATATGGTGGTGCTACCTTAGAGAAAGGAATAGGGTGTTGCAGAATACGACCGGTGGCATTATGTAACCACGACCTAGATCCGCCATTAAATAAGACTAAATGTAAATTTGAAGAAAATGTGATGATGATTCTGATGTGAGATGGATCTATGGCATTTTAATATAATAATAAAATAAGAAATAAGAAAATATCCAGCACAATGGTTCTTTGCACTTGTGGACATGAAAAACATCGTTACAAAATATGTTTAATAATAATTACTTTATTAGAAACTGTACCCAAAACAAGAGACTATGATACACAACCATCAGACTTCGACACTAGACGGGGGTCAAAAGGAATCACAATTCAAACATTTTGACATTTCACTTTTTAACAAACATTTCAAAGTGATCCATCTTGGAACGTAAAACAACGCAACTTCCGCTCGATTACTGACCATTTGCGCAATTCCAGAAACAAATACAGGTCAAATCAGATCGGTCTTCGGCAGAAATCGAAAGTGCAAAAGTCAACATTTTTTCTTCGCGGAAGCAAATTTTCTTTCGACAAGAATCAGAATTTATTAACCCGATTTCGACCCCCGATTCTAGGAACAGCAACGAGAAAGACATCGTCACAGTGACGGTCTCATATAACATCTAAGAAATAGGTGGATTGATATAAAAAAATTTCAGCCTTTGTCTCAAATTATGCACAAAAAAGTTATCAACAACAAAGCTGGTGAACTTGCCGATCACCGCATAACCTAAATGACGAAGCTACCGCTTCAAGTGCGAGGATTTTCATTACGACTGCGAGGTTTCTACGATGGCAGGTTCTGGCTTCTTGTCCTTCGGTAGCGAGCCGATATACTTGTCGAGGGTGAGGAGGGCGACCAGCGAGCGTACGTACTCGTGGGCGTTGTCCGTGTTCAACGATCGGACCTAGAAACATCGACAAATGTCACTTTTCCTGCTCGGAACTCGAGTAACCAACATTCGACAACCGTCCTATGGTGGACAGTTTTACCTACATCCAGCTAAACTTGGTTGTTGATTAAAAGTTCATATGTAATTCGACTGATTTTCCCACATTTTGAAAGGTTTAAAAACGATCATTACACAATACCTCATAAAAAAAGGAAATTTACATTCAAATCTGGTATTTATTCAAGGCACTGTTCTGTCACACATAAAAAAAATTCATTTTGATGCCGTTTTCACTTCGTGCTGACCTCAGTTTAAAATTTGAATCTAGATCGATGGAGGTTTAAACTTCAAACTGATCTTGAAGTTCAAAGAAAATGGTACCTGCTACCTAAATCGGCGTTATCAACACACCAAACTGTTCAGTGGTCACCCATCCAATACCCAGCACAGTGTTGCTTAACTTCGGTGATCTCACGAGAACCGGCGTTCCCAACACGCCAAGCCGTTCGGTGGTCACCCATCCAATACCTGACCCAGCGCATTGTTGTTCGACTTCGATACAGTGTCAGATTTAATAGCAGGGAGAGGAGCGGGGTCTATGTGCTGTACCTGCGAGGAAACCTTGTCCTGTACGCGACGCACGAGTTTGTGCGAGATGCGGCCCACGGTGTGGATCGTCTGTGCAACGCGATCGTCGACAACGTCCGCCGTCGTAGCAATTTGCGCATCTGTTGGAATAACAATGTCGTGAGACAACCAATAAAACACTTGCAGGGTTTTTAGTTTTTCTGACCTTTCCACCAGGGAGCTGAAACCAGCGAGCGAAGGATGAAAAGGAATCTAGACTGGACAAATTTGCAACCGAACTAGGATACGAACCCGGGACCTCCTAATTGTCGATCGGGTGCTCTGCCAACTGAGCCCAGGTTGTCTCGAGTCCCACGTTCGTATCCTGGTTCGGTTGACACATTTTTGCAGTCTAGCTTACTTTCCAACAAAACACTTGATACTCAATATTAAATTCTTAACGCCTAATGCACCAAGTTTAAAGGCTTACACTTAACGACGCACTTTTTTAACAAAAGGTCATGTGGCACTGGTCTAATGGCGTCGGTGAATGAGTGGATGATCGTAGCCTAGGAGGGAGGAGAGGAAACTCGGTGCCGGCACACATCCTACGCCTGTTGAAAACCAAGAGGACCACCAGCTTAACGTCCCTTCCGAATGACGGTACAACGCGAACAACAGGATTTCTGTACAAATCCATGCTGTCAAGAGGTTTATAAGCAAGGCGAGTGAAGTCTCTCCCAAACAGAACTGGTCATGTGTATGATGGTCACCCACTACATTTCCTTGCTATTCGACTCGTAAAGTTGGTACAAATTGTATTATTTTACAATCATATTTCTTTGAAAACACTAAAATAAAGGGACTTGTATTATTGAAATTCTACCTGATTGTGATGAACGGTGTATTTTATTACCATGAACACAGTAACTCCCTAAAATTTTTGTAAAATCACCAAGAGAACCGAGTCAAAATACTCACAAATTCTTTCAAAACGGTTATAGCGGTCGTGAACTAGCGCCGAAGGTCGGGAAAACTCATATAAAATGTGGATTTGATTCCTCGTTTAGGTTCGATAATCGAGAGAAGTGTTCCTAATAATTATCCCATTGCTTAACCTGCTAGCTGAACCTTATTAGTCCCCTCCTAATGAATCTGTAAGGTTCCATTGAGAATGACAAGGCACAAACTAAAACCACGGACAAAACCGGGCCGAATCTTACCCCCGTTGCTGGTCTCTGAAGCCTCCTTCTCCGACGGCGGGAAATAGTAGTCGAAGTACTTCTCCGCGACTGCGGTGGTCATGCCGAATCCTTCAAAGGTCATGTTTCCGTAGCGTGCTGCCAGGATCTCGTTAGCCTTGGCCCAGCTGAGGTCCACCAGCGTGCGAGTCTTCTCCGCGCCGAAGCTGCCGGCGGCGGCCATCTTGTCCAGCGAGTACACCTTGACGTCCTCGTAGATCTACGGAGAAGCGGTGGGAAGTTAGTCGGGGGGGGTCTACGACAGATCAGGATTTCGGAAGCTAAAAAATACACTGGGTGAAATACTCCATGTTGAACACGCGATGGTTTTCTTGTGAGAGGTTCTCGGGGTGTGTGAGAGGTTTGATAGATGATCGATTGATAGCATCGGGGAAATGAGAAAGAACCGGAGGGCAGTAAGCAAGAAATGTGGCTAAACATGATTCTCTACCGCCATCGAACCAACACAATCAGTTTTTATATTCAAGAAAACAAGACGTTTCAATTCGAAGCAATCCTAGTTCTTTTAAAACCATTGTAGTCAGGTGGAACTTTTATAAATAATGGGATCCTCAAGCGGCTAAATATGTAGTATTTTCTTGCAATGTGTCCCGTTATGAAGCGCACATCTCCGGTCTGGCCATTGGAAAATCTTTGTGCCTGTAGCAGCTCAATTTCTCATTTAAGCTCTGCGTGTTAACTTTGTAAAGATTTTGAATAAAACTAAAAGAAGATGAACTTACTGTGCTTGGTTTCTTCCATACTCTAACAAACCAGACAATCACGTACGTTCACTTGAAAACACAGATAAATTAGAAGAGCTTAGTCACCTCACCAACCTGTTCCGGTTGCTCGTTGACGACCGGGAACTTTGCCTGCACGAAGTCGAGCCCGCGGCAGAGTTTCTCGTCGACGGCGGCCAGCGGAAGTTTGGCGACCACCGGCTTGGCAACGTCAATCGCAAGCTGGGCAGAAGCCTCGGCCTTCAACAACGCCCAGTTGGCCCACGAGCTGTCCAGGAGCACGAGAACAATGATGAGCAAAGTCAGTTTATGACATAGCTGTCCCCAAAAACCAAGGTCGAAACAAAACCCTGTGCACAAGCGAGTTTTAGAATATTGTCATTTGTAACTTTTGAGTGTGCTTCTCAAGTGTTTAGAAGGTTAGAGCGACTGCCACGATTGTCGATTCGCTCACCTAGACTCCTTGATGCGATTGTACACCCCGGCAGATTGGAGAAGAGCGACCTCGACGAGCGGCAGACGAGCCACGCGACCAATAACGTCGTGGCTTGCATCAGGCACAGCAGTCACTGGGGTAGCGATAGTGGTAGCAGCCATTGTAAGCTGCGGACAGAAAATATACGTACATTACTTATATATTTGTGCAAAGTTAAACACTGTAAAACCTGCAATGTAAGTTTCTGCGAGTTGAGGTCCAACTTATAGTTGAACATTTTGGTAAAACCCAATCTTAGGACCTTTAGATAGGTCCTGAACTTTCTGGGTCTAGTAAGCCATACATTTTGGCGCAATATCAATGAGGGTGCTTATAGGTCCAATACACTTCACCAGAAATGTAGGTTAAGTCTTAAAATTTGCATGCGCATGCACATGTGGCATACTGACATTTTTCTAAGGTCGTTGCCAACTAAAAAAATAAGCACACGAGTGTCAGTTATAGATATTCAACGTTTGGTAGCAGTGGAGATTTTGAGATCGGCAAAATTATACGGAAGTCTTGGCCAGTTTGATTCTATATCGGAATGATATGAAATTGTATGCATAAGGCTAAACACACAAGTCAGTCGTAGATAAGATGAAAGAAAACTCAATTCCTACAACATGGGAAAACGTGTTTAGAAGATTTAGCGAAGCGAGGAATCTGGGCCCGGATTCACAAAGGGTCATAACTCTTAATATCGTATTAACTTAATTACGAATATCAAGGTAATGAAAGAATGGCCACTAGTCCCAATTCACAAAGAATATTAGAGTCGCTATTCGATCTTAAGTCTACTACCAGTCCTGACTGGTATTAGGGAAGTTAAGACTATCCCATTTAAATTTTAATGTCTTATTTTCTGCGAGATTTTTGTTAGTTCACTAATAACATTTGAAATAATGTATATTTCGGTGGAGCACAACGATCATTTCATTATATTCCCGCGAATTACGAAGAAATGTCAGACTTAACCTCTTTGAGACTTCGCTTTGACGTCTCCTAAGGTGGGCGTGTTCGATTGCTTGTTCGCCGTAATTGTCAGTGTCATTCATTGAATTCAAGTGTAAATCTGTGGTGTAAGTTTAATAAAATGTTACCTGCCGCTGTTCAGTTTATTTTAAATGAAGAATAGATCCTTTAAATATGCCCGACAACTTTTTGCTACGATGGTATCGCCTTCCCAGGAATGCCATAGTAGAGCTCTGTCAAGAAATCGGTGACACTCTACAGAGAGATTCGTTCAGATCAAGGGGAATCCCTGTTCCTACCCAAGTACTCGCAGCATTGCGGTTTTATTGCGGTTTTATTGAGTTATGATTTATATGATTTATGAGTTTTATTTATATGAGTTATTTTATTGAGTTAGTTAGTTATGGTTTAATTGCCCAGGGTTATTTGAGATCAGTGGTTTATGTTCGCTTGAATATAACAACAGACGAACGTTATTTGAATAAATGCGCACCCTGCACTGATTGGTCGAAATTTCCCGTGTCATGACGTCACGTCTGAATTAGTGACGAAACCTAAAACTGCTCAGACCGCGCTAATATTTTGTTTGTGAATGCGGAATAGCACTAATATGGTAATACGTTAATACGATATTAGCACAGTAATAGTACTACAGTATTAGCTCTAATATGTTAATAAAGTTAGGACTCTTTGTGAATCCGGGCCCTGGACTAAACGATGTCTGCCCCCCTACCAATCGAAATCCAAGGATCGCTTAAAACTGAAAGGTACAGTACTAACATCTTGGCTTTGGTTACTATAATTTAATTAAAAAGGTCGTTGAACAGTGTTCGGGTATTTCATTAACGGCATGGCCTGTGACCCAGCCATTGTTTTCCAACCAAATCGATTCCAAATACTCATTGAAGGCCAGACCCAATTTCCATTGCTATCGGCCGGGCGGACATAATACGCAATACCTACTGTTTTCATCGTGATTGAGTACCATTGAGTAATGCACAACATTATGCACAAAAATGTTAAGATAAGATAAATAGCCTACTTGGAAAATGCAAACTAATACACTATCAAAGAAAGAAGATGAGAATGATTCCAGAGAGACCTTGATCGCCCTGGCCGGTAGAATGCTGCACGTGGGGTATGTTTTGCAGGTACCCAAGTACTAACTTAACCTGTTGCCGGTGGATATATCATTACCGCTATTGACTAAAGCTATTAAAAACAATGTCATTGAAATGACATAGCCTCGCTGTATTACTTTGAAGAATCTATTCCGATGAATAGACAGTCCCCTATAAAATCACGTCGAACATATTTATCCATAGAGTTTATATGTAAAGTGAGATTGTTAAAATTTCTGCCGAGCAAACGAGGCCGGCAACAGGTGGTAACGGTCGGTGCCACCCGATTGCGCTTGCGGCCGTCCTGTTTAAGAGACTTCGACAATTAAATAATTGCTACTTGAACTTGCGTACACTAAATTACTACTTATAATTAATAAAGCTTTCAGGTTTTTGTGTGTGGTTTTTCTGGCGATTCCATTAGGGAGCTCAAACCACTCAAGCGAAGGATGGAAGGGGAGCTAGACAGGAAAAATGCACGACCGAACCGGGATACGAACCCGCGACTTCCCGAAAAGATTAATTGAGAGTAAATCAGTCTCAAATCCCACCTAGTTCTACATTACTGTCCGTGTATTATGGTGGTCTTATTTCGCAAAATCAGTTTTAACATTAGCGCTAGTCCTCGGACTTTACCTACAAACTCGGTGTGCCTATACTTCTAGAAGTTTCTAGAAGCCAACGAAACTCGCAAGCGTCCCGGCCGTTTGGGCATTTATTTAACAATTGTAGCAAGAACAAAAAAACTAGTGGTAGGTACACTTAGATCCTGGTTCAAATCGATCAATCGGGACAAAGATCACATTAGCTTGTGATTCGACTTAAATCGCTGCCTTATCAAAAAACTGAACATTAGACCCACAACCAATCTAATCATCCACGATATCAATTTATCCAACAGAACTACCCGTAAACTAGCAAAGCTTTAATAACTTGAGAGCTGAGTTGTGAGAGCTAAGATAAAAATGAGTACAAACATGAAAGAACTCACCGTGTATCTTTCGGCTTGGGAGACAGATGCGACTTGTACCTCACCCAACGAAGTGTGGAGACAGACTGAAGGTTTGTATGGCAGACCCTCGCTATATTGTCGACATGGGATGACTAGCAGTTGAGTCGAGGTGGCCACATGGCACGGACAAGGGTGTACAAAGTTGACGCGTATGACTGACTGATTAGTGCTACATATATGTATTTATATTTTGAAGCAATGAAGTATTTCTTTATTTTTTACAAAGTGCTGTCTGAACTGGATCGGAAGTGTGATGTTTCATCCATTTTAATGAACCATTTCCATTCATTTCTGTTTGTTATGGCTTACACAATATCTAATCGGCTCCATCCAGTGCGTCGTTAAACACCGTAAATCAATCAATCCATCCAGACCAAGGTAATATAGGTAGTCCTAAACATTTACTTGTTGTAGATAAGTGCCTTACATTTTGTATTTTTGTATTAAAAATGCTGGGTTTTTCAAACAAATATTTTACCTAGGCTGTTCAAATAAGGATACGGCCAGACTGTAAATAAATACTGGGTGGACAGCGTACACCCGCGTGCATTGACCACTACATCACTGTGTGGACTGCGTACACCCGCGTGCATTGACCACTACATCACTGTGTGGACTGCGTACACCCGTGTGCATTGACCACTACATCACTGTGTGGACTGCGTACACCCGCGTGCATTGACCACTACATCACTGGGTGGACTGCGTACACTCCCGTGCATTGACCACTACATCACTGGGTGGACTGCGTACACCCGCGTGCATTGACCACTACATCACTGGGTGGACTGCGTACACCCGCGTGCATTGACCACTACATCACTGGGTGGACTGCGTACACCCGCGTGCATTGACCACTACATCACTGGGTGGACTGCGTACACCGGCGTGCATTGACCAATACATCACTGCGTACACTCCCGTGCATTGACCACTACATCACTGGGTGGACTGCGTACACCCGCGTGCATTGACCACTACATCACTGGGTGGACTGCGTACACCCGCGTGCATTGACCACTACATCACTGGGTGGACTGCGTACACCCGCGTGCATTGACCACTACATAACTGGGTGGACTGCGTACACCCGCGTGCATTGACCACTACATCACTGGGTGGACTGCGTACACCCGCGTGCATTGACCACTACATCACTGGGTGGACTGCGTACACCCGCGTGCATTGACCACTACATCACTGGGTGGACTGCGTACACCCGCGTGCATTGACCACTACATCACTGGGTGGACTGCGTACACCCGCGTGCATTGACCACTACATCACTGGGTGGACTGCGTACACCCGCGTGCATTGACCACTACATCACTGGGTGGACTGCGTACACCCGCGTGCATTGACCACTACATCACTGGGTGGACCGCGTACACCCGCGTGCATTGACCACTACATTACTGGGTGGACAGCGTACACCCGCGTGCATTGACCACTACATTACTGGGTGGACTGCGTACACCTGCGTGCATTGACCACTACATCACTGGGTGACTGCGTACACCAGCGTGCATTGACCACTACATCACTGGGTTGACTGCGTACACCCGCGCGCATTGACCACTACATCACTGGGTAGACTGCGTAAACCCGCGTGCATTGACCACAACATCACTGCCTACTCCCGTGTGCATTGACCACTACATCACTGGGTGGACTGCGTACACCCGCGTGCATTGACCACTACATCACTGGGTGGACTGCGTACACCCGCGTGCATTGACCACAACATCACTGCCTACTCCCGTGTGCATTGACCACTACATCACTGGGTGGACTGCGTACACCCGCGTGCATTGACCACAACATCACTGCGTACTCCCGTGTGCATTGACCACTACATCACTGGGTGGACTGCGTACATCCGCATGCATTGACCACTACATCACTGGGTGGACTGCGTACATCCGCATGCATTGACCAGTACATCACTGGGTGGACTGCGTACACCCGTGTGCATTGACCACTACATCACTGGGTGGACTGCGTACACCGGCGTGCATTGACCACTACATCACTGCGTACACCCGCGTGCATTGACCACTACTTAATTTAAGAATTACGACAGCATTATTTATTGAAAAGTGGTCAAATTATATAAAGATCGATTATAAAATATCTATAGGTAATAATTCGAGCATTAAGTTATTTTACTAGAAACCAGTAAATCCAGAGAAGCTTTTCACAGCAATTTTAGACACCCCTGACTGGAGACGGAGCACCACGTGACTTTGAATGGATGATTGAATTCCAAGCAGTGGTGATTCATGTGCTAGCTTCAAAGTACGGGTTACCCACGTGTGCGGGTACTATTGGCTGCAAGGGCATACGTGGTCATTCATATCATGATGGATATTCGAGTGAAATGGTGCAAGGGGCATCATACGACTCTGTAGTGGAAATAATACTTTACGCACGTTTGGACTTTGTTTTGGAAACGATATGTACTGGATGTTAAGACTTGCGCTATGGAAATTAACACAGCTGTAACATTGTTTAGTCAGTTTTCTCTGGCATTTTCTCTCGGTCATTGTTAAGAAATGAAATTCAACTCTCTATGCAGGTGAGCGTCACAGAGACTAGCTTTAGCTTATGATGATATTAATTATATGGGCGTGTACCTAGCGATGCGAGTACTTCAATTTACTGATGTTTGTTTTTGTAGCGTTTCTAGTGAAAGATTCTCCGAACAGCCGTTTGATGAACTGGCTGGGTGTATGCTTAATTCTTTAGGGATATTAATTGTTAATAATAACAATAATAATAATAAATAATAACACAGATAATAATCCTTAAAGAGGATCATATGGAACTGGAAAATCGATGTGTTGCTGAGTCACTAATTAAAATACTCAACAAATTATTCTGCAGGAAATTTGTGGGAAACTTGGAAAATCAAACTTATTGTTGTCGCCTTCGGTTTTCCGAGAAGTATGAGAGTTGATTTAGGATGAAATCTTATTTAAATTGCAAACGCTTGCAATGCGAAAGGTATTTTTAGTATTATCAATTATTATTATTATTATTGTTAATTTGATCAAGATGGTTATAGTGTTGATAATAATGAAATAGATTTGAGTGATTTGAAATATTTGATTGTATCTTCAATACTAATCTTGATAATAATAAGTTTTCAGTCATCGCTAGTTTCCGAAGAGTCCGATGAATGACACAAATATCGATGACAAATTAAATCTTACAAAAAAAAAAAAATACTACAAGGACACTTGAAAATTTGTTTTGGGTGAGAACATGCGGATTTAGAACTTTGAAACGCGTTAATTTCCGAAGGATACATTTCCTGTTTACTCGAGTAATATGATCTAGTGGGCAAAGAAACCGGGTTGAAACCCTTGAAATGTACGATGGATTTTGGTGTCAGATTCCTCCTCTAACTAAAACTAAAGCCGAACTATAATCGATATTCGACACCAACTTTGTCCCTTTATTTTATCAGTAAATTAGTAGTTCGGTGGTCACCCATCCAATACCTGACCCAGTGCAGTGTTGCTTACCTTCGGTGATCTCACGAGGACCGGTGTTTCCAACACACCAAACCGTTTGGTGGTCAACCATCCAATATCTGACCCAGCGCAGTGATGCTTAACTTTCATCCCTCCAACTTCTCTCCCGAACAGAACTGGTCATGTGTATGATGGTCACCCATCCAATACCTGACTCAGCGCAGTGTTGCTTAACTTTCATCCCTCCAACCTCTCTCCCGAACAGAACTGGTCATGTGTATGATAGTCACCCATCCAACACCTGACTCAACGCAGTGTTGCTTAACTTTCATCCCACCAACCTCTCTCCCGAACAGAACTGGTCATGTGTATGATGGTCACCCATCCAATACCTGACTCAGCACAGTGTTGCTTAACTTTCATCCCTCCAACCTCTCTCCCGAACAGAACTGGTCATGTATATGATGGTCACTCATCCAATACCTGACTCAGCGCAGTGTTGCTTAACTTTCATCCCTCCAACCTCTCTCCCTATCAGAACTGGTCATGTGTACTATGGTCACCCATCCAATACCTGACTCAGCGCAGTATTGCTTAACTTTCATCCCTCCAACCTCTCTCCCGAACAGAACTGGTCATGTGTATGATGGTCACCCATCCAATACCTGACTCAGCGCAGTGTTGCTTAACTTTCATCCCTCCAACCTCTCTCCCGAACAGAACTGGTCATGTGTATGATAGTCACCCATCCAATACCTGACTCAACGCAGTGTTGCTTAACTTTCATCCCTCCAACCTCTCTCCCGAACAGAACTGGTCATGTGTATGATAGTCACCCATCCAATACCTGACTCAACGCAGTGTTGCTTAACTTTCATCCCTCCAACATCTCTCCCGAACAGAACTGGTCATGTGTATGATGGTCACCCATCCAACACCTGACTCAACGCAGTGTTGCTTAACTTTCATCCCACCAACCTCTCTCCCGAACAGAACTGGTCATGTGTATGATGGTCACCCATCCAATACCTGACTCAACGCAGTGTTGCTTAACTTTCATCCCTCCAACATCTCTCCCGAACAGAACTGGTCATGTGTATGATGGTCACCCATCCAACACCTGACTCAACGCAGTGTTGCTTACCTTCGGTGATCTCACGAGGACCGGGGTGATCCCAACACACTCAACAGTTCGGTAGATCTAAGAAATTTGGCAAAAAGAACTTCCATGAAAAACCTTCCGTAACAAATTCCCAGTGCAATACCCCTCTGCCATTGACAACGATGGTTGGTGGGACGGGGGGGGGGGGGGGGGGGGGGGTCTTACAAATCAACTACCGCCACAATGAGCCCACATAAAACCTTCATGCTTCTTTCATGTCACCGAACTTCCTGAACGATTAAATTGATTAAACCATAGACTTAAATAGCAAGGCATTTGGTGTTGATTTCAGTGTTAATTGGTCAGGAAAGGACGTTCAAGATAATACCGGAAACAGAGACGAGCGCTAAAATACGACTGAAATAATATTAAAATGTCTACCCTCTAGCCGTGCAAATATGGCGGTTATTGCTTAGAGATAGCCACTCTCTAGCCGTGCAAATATGGCGGTTATTGCTTAGAGATAGCCACTCTCTGGCCATGTAAATATGGCGGTCATTACTTAGAAATGGCCACTCTCTAGCCGTGCAAATATGGCGGTTATTGCTTAGAGATAGCCACTCTCTAGCCGTGTAAATATGGCGGTCATTACTTAGAAATGGCCACTCTCTAGCCGTGCAAATATGGCTGTTATGTTTTAGAGATGACCACTCTATGTCTGTGAGTGGGTGAAATTACTTATCTGTAAACCTGGCTATGTAGACATCTCGCCATTTAGATATGCAACGCGGTCTGCCTAACAACAAGGTACAGGCAGTTCTCGTCGTGGTAGGTGGCTCCACCTGTCGCGCCTTCAAGCCAACTAGTGTCGAGCAAACAGTTTTCTGTTTCACGATCATAGATGAAATAAAATCAAGAGATTATACAGTCGTGTTAGCCTTATCTTGCCACAGCCTGGTGGACTCTGACTACAGTCGTGTTAGCCTAACCTTGCCACAGCCTGGTGGACTCTGACTACAGTTGTGTTAGCCTTACCTTGCCACAGCCTGGTGGACTCTGACTACAGTTGTGTTAGCCTAACCTTGCCACAACCTGGTGGACTCTGACTACAGTTGTGTTAGCCTTACCTTGCCACAGCCTGGTGGACTCTGACTACAGTTGTGTTAGCCTTACCTTGCCACAGCCTGGTGGACTCTGACTACAGTTGTGTTAGCCTTACCTTGCCACAGCCTGGTGGACTCTGACTACAGTTGTGTTAGCCTTACCTTGCCACAGCCTGGTGGACTCTGACTACAGTTGTGTTAGCCTTACCTTGCCACAGCCTGGTGGACTCTGACTACAGTTGTGTTAGCCTTACCTTGCCACAGCCTGGTGGACTCTGACTACAGTCGTGTTAACCTTACCTTGCCACAGCCTGGTGGACTCTGACTACAGTCGTGTTAGCCTTACCTTGCCACAGCCAGGTGGACTCTGACTACAGTTGTGTTAGCCTTACTTTGCCACAGCCTGGTGGACTCTGACTACAGTCGTGTTAGCCTTACCTTGCCACAGCCTGGTGGACTCTGACTACAGTCGTGTTAACCTTACCTTGCCACAGCCTGGTGGACTCTGACTACAGTCGTGTTAGCCTTACCTTGCCACAGCCTGGTGGACTCTGACTACAGTTGTGTTAGCCTTACCTTGCCACAGCCTGGTGGACTCTGACTACAGCCGTGTTAGCCTTACCTTGCCACAACCTGGTGGACTCTGACTACAGTTGTGTTAGCCTTACCTTGCCACAGCCTGGTGGACTCTGACTACAGCCGTGTTAGCCTTACCTTGCCACAACCTGGTGGACTCTGACTACAGTTGTGTTAGCCTTACCTTGCCACAGCCTGGTGGACTCTGACTTCACATTGCCAACTTTAGAATGCAAAATAAAGCTAGTCTTCACCGGGGAGTTTGAAAATTAACCAGTAATTTATGAAGGAACAATACATCTCGCAATTAAATTATTTGTGAATTGATCAGTGTATTTACGTGAAATTAAATCTATTGAAAAATAAGAACTTAAATGCAAAACTAAAAGTCATAATGACTTCTGCTAAATACCTACCGTACACTAGCGGATTTTAGCAATGTCTGCCAAAGAGCGGTTTGCAAGCTTGGGTGCATGCCAAACCTGATAAAAGTTCAAATTAACCCAAAATATATTAATTTGAACTTAGGTTGATTAACATTTAATTTTTTTCATTCAATATTTATTTTTACTGAAATCATTAAATGTTTCAACCAAAGAAAAACATTATTTTGTTGCTTTTAAATCAGATAGTTAACAGTAGCATCATGGTGTCATGTTTTCTAGGTTGGTACAAGCAGCCCAGAAAGTAGCAAACTAGAATTAATCCTAGTGTACTGGTAATCTGATCGATTTCACGCACTGTTTTGACATCTAGTCATGCGGCACTGGTCTAATGGCGTCGGTGAATGAGTGGATGATGATGAGGATGATGAACCTAACCTAGCCTAGAAGGGAGGATGGGAAACCCAGTGCCGGCAAGTAGCCTACTCCTGTCTAAGAGCACTAAGGCGACCACTGGCTTAAAGTCCCATGCGAAGGACGGTACAACGCGAACAACAGAATTCCTCCACAAATCCATGCTGTCGAGAGGTTGATAAGCAAGGCGAGTGAAGTTGCTGTACTAACCTTACCGTACTGTTCGGCGTGTTGGAAATACTGGTCCTCGTGAGATCACCGAAGTTAAGCAACACTCCACTGGGTCAGGTATTGGATGGGTGACCATCATACACATGACCAGTTCTGTTCGGGAGAGAGGTTGGAGGGATGAAAGTTAGTGCAGCAACTTCACCCGCCTTGCTTATTAACCTCTCGACAGTATGGATTTGTGGAGGAATCCTGTTGTTCGCGTTGTACCTTCCATTGGAAGGGACGTTAAGCCGGTGGTCCCCTTGGTGCTCTTCGACAAGAGTAGGCTACGTGCCGGCACCGAGTTTTCTCTCCTCTGTTCTAGGCTAGATTTCGTTTCATTCACCGACGCCATTAGACCATGATGGCACACGGCCCGTTGTCACTCGACATAAAAAATCAATCGTCTTCAAGTTCAAGAAAAATGCAAAGAGTTTGCATTTTTTTTAGAAGTAGGTTTGTAAAAACTTTTCAAAGATTTTCTAGCAATTTTTTTTTTTGTAGAATCCTCGCATGTCATTTTTTGAAACAAAAGTGTCGCCCGTTCTTAACACCAGCTAGCAGCACCTGAAAAACAGCGTATAGACTCACGGCAGCCTCGACTTCTGCTTGGGCTCTTCATATGATATTTTCACCGCGTTCACTGATTGGTGTTTTCACTCGCCGTTCTCAATACACTGAACTGTGATTGGTCGACGCCGGCGAAGGGAAAGGAGTCTTGCACTTAGTGGTATCAAATGTATGTTAGTCAGTCAAACGGCAAGTATTTTGTGGCAGTCGATTTCTTCGCCAGTTAGTTTGCTGCGGTGAAAGAGTGGTCATCGCAAGACCGACTACCACATTGGATTAAAGTTTTAGTGGTGTTTTTGTAGTGGTTTTACCGAAGAGTATAAAGCTGCAATGGTGAGTGACCATCGACTTTAAATCAATTTATCTTAGAGGTTATCATAGCTTGACAGGTGACAGAAAAGACCATGCTGTCAAATTATTCATCCCTTTTTTAAACTTAATTTGGGGGAAGCCTAACGGTCAATTTTTTAAATTTAGTGTTTTTTTTTTAATGTTTGACCTTTGATTCCAATTCTTTGCTAAGAAAGCGTATAAATCAAGAAATATTTACTCATTAATTAATTTTGAAACGTCAATAACTCTTCATTGATTCATTTGAAATATTATATACTTTGGGCACAGATAAAGAGAGAAGGGGAGATAAATAAATGCCATGCGACAGAACTAGACGTGACATTATGCAAGCAATATTAACTGTCTTGGCTTTCCCTTTGCTTCGAACTTATAAGGGAATGAACCACTTTTTGAAGAAAAAAAAGGAAAGAAAAACACATAACTCAGTAAAATGGGTCCGTTTAGTCAATGGCTAGAGACCATCGATTCAAATTTGACGTCAAAATCGGCATCTTCACGCCATGTGGCCGAAAAGTTGGTTCAAGAAATTTACTTTCTGAATTTTACCGTAACAGGAAGTGCATGGGCACAAGCGATCAATCAAATTTATACGCGCTCTGGAATAATTACAAACTAGATCTTCTGCTGTTACTTTTGCTTGCTTCAGTTGTTTTGAAATGCAAGCAAAAATGCAGTCTCTCTTCCCAATCTTTTGTTCACCACCGATCTAAACTTCTGCCTTCTTTTCTTAGCAAAAACATTCGCGATTTGTAAATTGGAAACTAAATAATAGATACTGTCATCGAAAGATTTCTCCAAAACCAATATACCTTCGTAAAGATCACTAAAAACCTGTCAGGTATCACTAGAATCAGAGTGACTGTGAGTATTCACAGCCTCATGGTTCTACTCCTTGAAGATCCGTCATTCTCATCAAATACACTAAAATCCTCTCAAAAATGACATGTCCAGTTAGCTCAATGGTTTCGAGCAACACCCGCGACAGGTGGAGACCGGGGTTCGAGTCCCCGTTTGGGCATCAACTTTCAAGTGGTTTTTAGTGTTCCAGCTAAGAAAACTCTCCCATTGCAAGCATTTGCAATTTAAAATCAGATTTCAAAACAATCTGTCTTTTTGACAGTAGCATTTCAGCATGTATCTTGGACCAAAGATCTCTTGTATTCATCATTGAGCAAAGAGCCCACCCATATCCATGGCTGAGGATCAATGATCCTGGACGCTAGCTTTATATGGCCGTGCGTAGAGCTTGTCTAGCCCACGTGTAGCGAAACCAAACGTTAGCCCACGTGCAAGGGGGGAGGGGGGAGAGGGCGACAGAACCCCCCCAAGCGAGACGTTTGAAAACTGCTTGAAAGCATTGGGGCGGGACAGGTATGCTTAAAATTCAAGACCTTGCCGCACAGAAAATGAAAGGTCTAGAAGAAAACGAAATTCCATCGTTGCTATTTTTCGATAACAAATTGTTTATTTTTTTTGTATTTTTTTGAAAACAAATCTAGAATTTATGTTTTTTCCGTAGCTGTGCTTGTCCATGACGTCAGTTATTTAAGAAACAGTAAAGTAAATAGTCGAAGGCGGGGGGGATGACTTTTGGTAGCCCCCCAAATTGGAGTGAAAAACCGGCATGTATCTCCCCGAATTTTGTCGCGCATTCAGCTTTGTCAGAAACTTTGGTGCGCGAAGCTCAACGCAAAGCTCAAAGGGGCAGTTCTCAACAAATTCGGTGACAAAAGTTAGTTCCCAAAAAACGGAAAAGATAACTCCATTGCACCCTGACAGCAATGACGGGCCCATGATAGCCACGACAGCCCAGTTATAGCCTTTTTAAAACGATTTGACACCGATAAAAAAATCGGTTTTAACAGCGTTTTTACAGAGTTTTGACAGCGTTTTGATTGCGTTTTCAAGGCACTTATAACGTTTATAGCGATGCAAGACCCGTGACAGCGATGACAGCCAAATGACAGCCACCAGAGCCCCATTTTAGCGCTTTTACCACTTCTAAATCTACGAAAATTAAATTACAGCAATTTTACAGTGTTTTGACAGCGATGACAGCCCCTGATAGTGTTTTGACAGCGATGACAGCCCCTGACAGCGTTATGACACCTTGTTGACAGCGTTTTGACAGCGTGATGTTAGCTTTTCGACAGCGATGACAGCCATGTGTTTTGACACCTTGTTGACAGCGTTTTGACAGCGTGATGTTAGCTTTTTGACAGCGATGGCAGCCCCTGACAGTGTTATGACACCTTGTTGACAGCGTTTTGACAGCGTGATGTTAGAGCTTTTTGACAGCGATGACTGCCCCTGACAGCGTTTGGACAGCAATGACAGCCGTGGGTTTTGACAGTGTTGTTAGCTTGACTGAATCCCGGAAAGGGATGCTCTTACTGCGGATCGGAAGTGCATGACGCTTGGCGCAGGCGTGATCGAAGGCACTGGGTCATGCGGAGTGGGTCACCGCTCAGCCGAGGGGAGCTATCGTCGGTGCAGTCATCGTGCAACGCTCTGTTCGCTTCGACGCGGTCCTCGGCACTCGTTGACTGACACGAGATGCACGAGTGTGACAGTCTGAGATCTTAAGTTACCTGGATAGCGGTTGACATGGAGATACTTTGATGCCAAGGCCGCCATCTTGAGAGTCTCTGATTTTCAGTTCTCTTAAAAAGCCCGTGCTATTTTAAGTGTTTTCATCAGTAGTGTTCGCGGTTACCTTCATTTCCACCAGTTTAATGGTAACAATTATTTAAAATGTGTTTCGAAAACTCTAAAATTAGCAATGCAATTATAGGGACACCTCACATTTAGGGACTCTTACCTGTTGCCTATAATGGACTGCATGACTTCAATTTTGATCAGCTGGCTGGATCATATGCTCTATTCAGGTTATTTGAGATCAGCTGATGGATCCTATGCTCTATACAGGTTATTTGAGATCAGCTGATGGATCCTATGCTCTATACAGGTTATTTGAGATCAGCTGATGGATCCTATGCTCTATACAGGTTATTTGAGATCAGCTGGCTGGATCCTTTGCTATCCAGGATATTTGAGATCAGCTGGCTGGATCCTATGTTCTTTCCAGGTTATTTTAGATCAGCTGGCTGGATTCTATGCTGTATCCAGGTTATTTGAGATCAGCTGGCTGGATCCTATGCTCTATCCAGGTTATTTGAGATCAGCTGGCCGGATCCTATGCTATCCTGGATATTTGAGATCAGCTGGCTGGATCCAATGCTCTATCCAGGTTATTTGAGATCAGCTGGCTGGAACGAATCTCTCTTGAGAAATGTCTGGATTTCTTTGGACCGATTCGACGTTAGAATATTTGTTCAAAGTTTTGTTGACCGTTCGCTGTTTGTTTAGTTTCACAAGCCGTGACTACTGACGGTGATGCAGCACAATTTTGACACAATTCGAGCAGAAATTCCGGCGTGATTTCTGATTGGTTTTGCTATTGTTTCGCTCCCCGCAAACTATTCAGCGAACGTACCCATGTACACTGTAAGAACAATACAAAATAATTATCCAACTAACAAAAGAGTTCATTATTTTTTCTTCTATTTTTCTTTGAGAGAGCACCGAACTTAAGAAAAACAGCGCTGGGTCAGGTATTGGATGCGTGGCCATCATACCTGACCAGTTTTGTTTGGGAGGGATTTTGACAATGTGCCATGTGGCTCTGATCTAATGGCGTCGGCGAATGAGTGGATGATGGTGAATTAAACCTAGCCTTAAAATAAATAGAGAAACCCGGTGCCGAGACGTAGCCTACACCTGTGTAAGAGGACCAAGGGGACCACCGGCTTAACATCCCTTCCGAAGGACGGTACAACGTGAACAACAGAATTCCTCCAAAAGTCCATGGTGTCGAGAGGTTGACGCAAGGTGATTGAAGTTACTGTACCAACTTTCATCCCTCCAACCTCTCTCCCGAACAGAACTGGTCATGTGTATGATGGTCACCCATCCAATACCTGACCCAGAGCAGTGTTGCTTAACTTCGTTGATCTCACGAAGACCGGTGTTTCTAACACGCCAAACCTATAGTGTGACGTTTGGAAAGTCTAGTAAGCTGTTTTTAATGTGATTTGGACGAGATATTCTCTTAGGAAAGAGCAGGAATTAGGGATGCTTGGATGGGAATACAATAAAGTGGTGTTCATGGCACATAATTACAGCCACTGTGCTTAACTCGGGTTTTCAAGGCGAAACGAAAGTGAAAGAATGTCTTACTGTACCAGTCCGTGCATGCATTTGAGCTACCATATCCTTGCTAGGAATTACCTGGTGTCTAGAATTTATAATAATACTCTGATGTCTTAACGATCGATTGTTTAGTGTTTAACGACGCACTATATTGGCAACCGACATAAGTGCTTGGTCGGTTGGTGGTGATGCTGTAAGCTTTTTGATACTTATCCATTTTTAGCAGTGTGATAACCAAAAATTAAGATGGTTTCTGGCTTGCAATGCAAAACTTGTAAAGTCTGCTTAGGCCCGGTTTTTCATTGATCTGTTATGTAGTTAACAGTCCGTTAATTTTTTATTTGCTTAGCAACTGCTCATCAAAATTTGTTTAACGGTCTGTTAATCACTTAACTGGACATCAGTTATTATAGGAAAAACAGTCCTGAGAGTAAAAATGTATTTTTTTATTTAATCATTGATCCTATATGTAGAGGTGGTCACCCATCCGATGCCCAACGCAATGCAGTGTTACTTAACTTCACGGAGATTTACCAAATAGTTGAGGTATTAGTGTTAATTGGGCCAAGAGATGTGAGTAATTACCGGATGTGTTCACCGATACCTTGCACCCGTTCAACTTCAAGGAACCTGATTGAAAATAAATTGCACTTTAATTACACCTGCGGGTAGTTAAGTACCTGGGGCTCGGAAGGAAGTGATACTTCATGTTTTTGCAAGCATCGTTTGGCAAATAATTTTCTTAATGAGTAACGGCATGTTCCTCTTACTAATCGTATTTCTTGGCCACGTTCATCACCCAATGCCGCTTGGCGATGGAGTCTGGATTTAGCTCCTGTTTTGACGGGAAAGTTGTCAACTTAACAGGGTGTAGTGTTTTGTCGATGAGGACAGCTGTTTTATTTCTGTTAACGAGAATTTCCTTTTCGTTAAAATTGTGGGGTTTGGTAACGGGCTGAACATGTGTTAACAGCAGCTATTTTTCCATGTTTTTTCTCTCTTTTGTTGACATTAAAGAAGAAAGAAATTCGAATTTCGGACCAATTTGAGAGACATGTTTCAGAAATAGTTAACAAAATTTCGATGAAAAGGTATATTCGATTCGAAATTCATCTCAAATGTCTACTATTTTCATCTGTTATTATTGTAGCACCGATATTGTCTGAAAATGTTGGTCTGTTTCTTGGTTTTTAACCTAAAATCTCGATTATTCAAGAAGTAAACTTTAAAAATATTTATCAAAAATTCTCTGAGCTGCAAGTAGAAACAGAAAATTACAACTTTTATGAGTTTACGACGCTAATTTCTGGTTTTCAAGCGGCACGTTAACTAATTAACAGACGATTAAAAAAACAGAAAACATGTTCCGATTGGCTGTCGCCAAGCAAATAACAAATTAACAGACTGTTAGTTTTTTAACGGATCACTGAAAAACAGGCCCTAAGACGAATTTTCATGAAGCCAGAAATCAAAGTTGACCTACGCTTAAAGCAATCGGTTGTGCAAAATGAAAAACAATATCTAAATCACAGTGATTACAACGCACGCACTTTGTCACACACGGCGAAACCGTCTCAAATTCCCTTGACAACCGTTCGTTACCACTAACAACAACTTTCGTTCAAATATTAACATTCTCGACACGATATACCGGCAGCTAGAAGACAATGGACCCGAGGAGCCGCAATCTCGCTCGGCTATCGGGGCAAAGAATCTGAGCGTCGATGAAAAAAACACACATCAGATTCGTGATTGAAATTTTGATAGCAAAATTCAGCAGCAGGAGTTTTGTCGCCGGTAGTGAAAGCGATGATTTTTCAAGTCACTTTATATAAGGCAGTGGTCGTGCGTTCAAAATGTGGTCACATCCTTTGAAAATTAACAATTTAAATAATAAAATAAAACCATAAAAGGTTTCTTAACTCAATTGTAACTCAAATAATTTTAAAATTATTATAATCTTGTGTACCCAATACAGAGTTTAAACAAAGCAAGTCTAGAACATTAATTTTGAAGGCGAGTGTTACTGAAGCCCCGATCTCCACCTGTCACGGGTGTTGCTCTTACCAATTGAGATACTAGGACACGAATTTTTTTAGCAGGATTTTAGTGCATTTGATGAGAATGACGGATCTCCAAGGAAAACAACCATGAGGCTATGAACACTCAATTCCCACTGATACATCTCTTAAAAAAAAGGCACGAATAAAAATGTTCAGTCTATTAATTATTTTGAGAGGTTTTTTCTTTACCAAATCATAAAATATTCTTCACACTGCAATAATTTACAATTTAAATACACATCTAACAACTTCATCGATGGTTGGTCACCTTCTCCAGCATTTCAGTCTCTCTATATAGATGTTGTTGTTTTGGTAATTGCCAACATCACTAAGTGATTTGAAAGCAACCTTATTTATGCAACAAATGCTGGTTGAGGTCGACAACTTCCCGTTGACAACCGTGTTAGGTTGGCAAACTGAATACACCTACTGCGCACTTTCGTCAGCTAGATTTCGAACAAAGAAAACGACATTTTCTTCTGCAGATTAACACACTGACAACTTGGAAAGACGAACGCAGACAGTCGATCTTGTGTTCGAACTGAACTCTTGCAACGCGGGAGTCCCGCTTGTTCCCTCGTCTACAAACTGATATAAATCGGAACTCGTCCGAGAGATGGCGTTGTTAACAACTCAAGTCTGTCTCACTCGCGCTGTCGATCATCGCTGTAAGGTTCTCTCTGTCATCATCGGGAATCTCTCGCCGCGATGCTAACGCACTCTGTTGACAGATTTCTTACCGTTTAGCACATATTTGTTTCATGTAGCTTTTGGCCCGTAAGGATAGAATATCTGTGTGAACTTTGCCTGTGGTAGTCTTTGCCCCAGAAGGATAGAATATCTGTGTAAACTTTGCCTGTGGTAGTCTTTGCCCCATAAGGATGGAATATCTGTGCAAGCTTTAGCTGTGGTAGTCTTTGTCCCATAAGGATGGAATATCTGTGCAAGCTTTATCTGTGGTAGCCTTTGCCACATAAGGATGGAATATCTGTGGAAGCTTTATCTGTGGTAGTCTTTGTCCCATAAGGATGGAATATCTGTGCAAGCTTTATCTGTGGTAGTCTTTGCCACATAAGGATGGAATATCTGTGGAAGCTTTATCTGTGGTAGTCTTTGTCCCATAAGGATGGAATATCTGTGCAAGCTTTATCTGTGGTAGTCTTTGTCCCATAAGGATGGAATATATGTGCAAGCTTTAGCTGTGGTAGTCTTTGCCTCATAAGGATGGAATATATGTGCAAGCTTTATCTGTGGTAGCCTTTGCCCCATAAGGATGGAATATCTGTGTAAGCTTCATCTGTGCTGCAACAACAAATGAACCCATGTGAAAATTACCAATTTCAAAATCACTTTTACGGGTCAAAGTTGCAAGATATCTGCGTGATCGGGCATTTTCAGACGAGACTCGATTTTCTAACTGTTTAAGCAGCCACTGGTTGTCGTTCAGTTCCTGATGGTGTCACGTCTACCATGTCGACGTGCCGGTGCATTCTGAGTGGTTGCATGTCCTCGATGGCCTAAATCTGCAATCAGTCCGCCGATTTGCATGCGAATGCCAACGATCTTCCACGAAGTCGTGACCAGACTTTAAAGAAGCGCTTTTCGAATGCCACGTTCGATCGACATAAGATGCAGTTATCGAACGAGACGAAGGCCGTTGCCGTTGATGCACTTTCAGTGGATCTAATCCCGAGGATTTGTTGCTATGATTTAGTCGAGCATTTTTTATTCATGAGTTGAAATGGCAAGATTGCATATCGCTTTCAGTGGAAAGAAGGGATCATGGCGACCAGCTCACTGCACAATAATTTTACAGACAAAAAACAAATTTAAAGTTAGAGAAGCCGATTTTTAAGATGTACAAGAAAGGTCCTACTTATGCAGGAATTTTATTCTTCAGCGTGTTGCCTACTTGGCTCTAAGATATATCTGACAGCAGTTTTAAAAGCAATTTGTAGATGCTTTTGATTGTTTTTTTTTCTTTTTTATTTAGTAAAATGACCTTCCTATGGCACAATTTGTTTGTAAAGGAATACAAAAGAATTATTATTAATATTATTCTTTTTAATAGAAGTCTTAAACGGATGAGGAACGGAGCCGAAAGTTCCGTTTCCGTAATTGGATATCAGACGTCTTGAAAAGTATGGAATATTTTTTGAAAAGTGGACAATGACGTATCTTAAGGAGAGGTTATTTTACAAATGATTGATGACAGCACATTTTTTTTATAAACGTTCATACTGAGAGGCATTTCAGTGAGTTCTACGCGTGGTTCTAAATGCTGGTCCTAGAAGATGCAAACGGGAATCGTTAATTCGGTGACATTTAAGAACATGCTAAAATCTTTGCACTCTTAATCAGGTTCTTGTAATAATAACCCCTGGCGCCGTAAAACCAGCTCCATGCAGATGTTCAGTAAAATGACATAAGATTGCGTCACCTACTTGACCACAATTTCTCGGACACAAGGATGATTGTGTAAGACATCTTTGTCGCCTAACACTTCGGCCGGCAGCTTGTTTACCAATAAACATAGGATTTTTTTTGAAATCTTCTTTAAATTGCAAAAGCTTGCAATGCTTGCCATAATATTATTGTGAACACCACTTCCGTCTCAAAAATCGATGCCAAACGGGGACACCAGCCCCGAATTCCACCTATCACGGGTTTTGCTCTAACCCATTGAGCTACTTGGACACATTGTTTTTGAGACGATTTTAGTGTATTTAGGGCATCATTTTTTGAAACGGTAGTAGTGTTTATAATTATAAAATCGGATTTCTTGAGGGCTTAGTAAGGATGCTCAGTTATGATGGACTTTTCAATGCAACTACACGAATTGCGTTACCTACTGTAGTGGTTTTATTGGTCAAAATGAAATCAGAGCGTTGCGAGGAATTTATTTTTGCTCCCGGCAATGTTCCTTCGCCAAAAAGATACACCATTGCCAAATTAGGTATTCCTGGAATTATATACAAGTCAGAGAAAGACAGTGCTGCAAATATTCATCATTATCTGATGGTAATTTCAATATAAGATACCATGACGCAAACACAATACCATAACTGTCTTCGAGAAAACATAGCCGCAAAATAACTTATTTACCACGACAGTGCATGGAGGGTGCTTCTAGGTGAAGTCACCGTCGTTTCGAGTTTCAAGAAATTTCATTTCGTTATTTCTAGCAGATATTCGCATTTGAAACGGGTTTACGCTTAATTTATTTTAACAGAAAGTTCTCCTGAAGATGGCAATCTATGTCTCGCCGTAAAGTCGAGAATTTAGACTCATTTTAGGGCTGCAAACCTCTTTTTACTAAAGCACAACCGTGAATCACATCAAATCAGAAAGTTTAACATTAACGCTGGGCCTCTGATAATACCTATACACTCAACGGTATAAGAAAGTGAAATTTTAGCATCTTTTTGGTAAATCAAAGGAAATTACCGATAAGGCGAAAGGGCTCTAAAACCAAGCAATGAAGTTCCTATCCTGTTTGCTAAACACAACGTTCTATCTCATTTCGGCACCACGAATTTCACTTGGAGTGCATTTCCCTATTCTAATGTAATCTGGCAAAACATGACCATGTACCGTGGCCAAAAGCATGTTGTGCACTGCAGCGAGGTAAGATTGAATCTCATGCACTGTGATACATGACCATAAATAACTTGATTGCGAAATTATCAAACTTCCACCAGACATGCACGATAAAAATAAACATTACCGAGTAACGACCATACGAATAAACTACCTTAAATCACGAAAAGCACACATTTTTATTTTTTGTTGTTACTCTGATGTAAACCGTTTAACAAGGTATAATTAAAAGTGTATTTTTTTTTTTTATAAAAGAATGGATTCGGTCATTCTCTGGTTGGGTCGACATGTCCTGGTTCACATGTACCGCCAAGGTGATCTATGTACAAGCTACAAAGCTGAGAACTGTGTACATGATTTCATCCGCACATGTCTTTCTGGTGACTTCAGACCGGTTTGGTAACCAAGGTATACGATCTAGGCACGAGAAACAAAATATTTCTTTTCCAACCCTGTGGATATTGCAATTTTTTAGGCTTTTTTTGAGTCATACAGTGTTTTTAGAAAGTTTAAATGGCCCGGCACACAGGTTTATTGCTAATGTCGTAAATATTTTTCTTTTAAGATTGCTGAGTCCGTTTTTACTTCTTTTTAGCCTGAAAATTCAATGCAAAATTGAGTGATCGCTTGAAATTTTTGCTTTGAAACAGATTAATACAATTATGTACTTTGTCTGGGTAGGTACTAATTCTGGTCCGTCAATTCAAACCCCCTTATTTAGTATCTATACTATAAAACTTTTCATATTCTTTATCCCCTTTTCATCCATACCACTTATTCCATTCCACTCTTCAACACCTCTTTCTACTACCCCAATCCATTTTGTTCCTAACTTCTTTCCTATCTACAACTATGATTCCTATCTCTACTAGATTTCGGTACCGGAAAAAATACCTTGACGATATCTACTCATTGATCTACCTCATTGAGACCTGTCATTGTAGATACACATATTATCGGTACAGACAGCTTCTGCCGAGTCAGCTACACCAATTCGAAAGTCTACATATGTCTAATCGTTGATACTTGGGTTAATGTCTTACATCGGTGACATTGAGTAGACTTGGTGACCTAGCCAGATCCAAGGCAATATCTGTGACACAGGAAATAGATATAATAGCTGATCAGTTTTTAGCAAATTAACAGGTAACAACCTTCAATTTTGTTAAGATTTGGTCAAGTCGATTCAATATTAAAATTTCTTTGGAACGTAGAGTTAGAGAATCTTTCAATCTGTGTCTAGCTTTCGGTCATACCTGATATATGGCGAGGTATTCGCTGATTCTAGTACAAACAGTTGGTGTAGAAGAGTTTTTATACTCATTATAGGGCGTCCAATAAACGGTTTTTTCCTCAAGACGAAATGTAAACTAGATCGATGGAAATTCTACATATAAGAGGTTGTCTTTGGTAGACCATCAAGAGCTCATCGAATTGACCAGGTGGACGTTAACGGGACATTTCCGAGCGAAACCGATCCGGTTAGCCTGCGGACCCGGTCTTCCTTCAACGGACTTCCGGTCTGTTAGTGAGAACGCGGTTCCAGTTCCTCGACTCGAATTTGCACGTCATGGTCTTCGCCAGTTTCTCTACAAGAACCACCAAATCAAATCACCGACAAGACTATCGCTCTTTCGGTCAGCTGTGTGGTCAACCATTCCAACTGGGAATTATAACTGAAAGGTATTGGTGTGTTGAAAACACCGGTCCTCATGAGACCACCAAAGTTAAGGAACACTTCACTGGGTCAGATATTGAATGGGTTACCATCATACGCATGACCATGGTTCTGTTCGGAAGAGAGGTTGGAGGGATGAAAGTTAGTACAACAACTTCAAACGCTTTGCTTATCAACCTCTTAACACCATGGATTTGTGACGGAATCCTGTTTTTCGCGTTGTACCGTCCTTCGGAAAGGAACGTTAAACCCTCTGGTCGAACGGTTGTCCCTTATGGTAGACCTATCGACACCGGATTGCCCCTTCTCGCTTCTAGAATAAGAAGGGTTCATCGTCAATCATTAAAACCCACTCATTCACGTGCCACAAGGCCCGTTGTCAAAACAGTGCATCGTTAAACACAACAAATCGACGAGTACATCTATGCAAATTCGGCAATCCATCGCTAGAGAAGTTATTGCGACGGATTCATTGAGTCGGACTTGATTCGCCAATTTGAAGCATGCGCGGCGCGGATGACAAAGTAAAAGTCACTCATCAAGTTAATCTTGTCTCGATGACGCAATAAAACTGTGACTTGAATTAATTAGCAGGCTCATCGGTGAGAAATCTTTAACAGATTCAGACACTTTTTATTTCACATGTTTTACAGGAGTCTCGTTCAATCCTGTTCAGATGAAGTCTTTACTTGTTTTCACCTCATCAAGCTGTCTGCGTAACGTCAGCTGTCTGCCCGTACAGGTCACGAACATGTTTTGGGAAGATAATGAGCCACCAGGTTCAAACCTGGGACCTCCCGAATGCAGGGCAGACAGGGCGCTCTCACTACCAGGATAGCCGGCCACCAAGATTGAACCTGGGACCTCCCGAATGCAAGGCAGACATGGTGCTTTCACTAACAGGATAGCCGGCCACCAGGATCAAATCTGGGACCTTTCGAATGCAAGGCAGACTTGGCTCTCTCACTACCAGGATAGCCGGCCACCAGGTTCAAACCTGGGACCTCCCGAATGCAGAGCAGACAGGGCGCTCTCACTACCAGGATAGCCGGCCACCAAGATTGAACCTGGGACCTCCCGAATGCAAGGCAGACATGGTGCTTTCACTAACAGGATAGCCGGCCACCAGGATCAAATCTGGGACCTTTCGAATGCAAGGCAGACATGGCGCTCTCACTACCAGGATAGCCAGCCACCAGGATCGAAGCTGGGACCTCCCGAATGCAAGGCAGACATGGCGCTCTCACTACACAGATAGCCGGCCACCAGGATCGAATCTGGGACCACCTGAATGAAAGGCAGACCTGACGCTTCGTTGCATGTAAAAACTATCTTATTCAAGGATGTAAATGCAAATTACAAATGACAAATTCAAGAGCTAAAAATCACCTCTTAAAACGGCACCCACTCGACAGGCGTGAGGACTAGAACAGGGCGGGGCTGCCCTTTAACCGGACAAATTCCCTGGCAACGGCTTCCTCTTAACAAGCCGTTGTCATGGTGCTGGTCGTCTGGTATAGCGGAAGGTTAACTTGTCCGGCGTGTGGCGCGTCCTTCGGATGGACTCGCTCAAGGATAATCTGCATGTGTCGTACTTTCAGAGCGCGGTGTCGACGAGAGAGTAATGTAGGTGAGGCATGAGGTCACTAGGTGCTTGGTTGCTTTTAACTGGCGCTCAGTGCACGCTTATTATCGCGTTGAAAGATGAGCTTTTTAGTGCGACATTAAATATTTTCTAGTTTTATCAGGTGGTTAACTTTGGTAACGGTGATAATGCAGGGAAACTGGTTTAATGGGAAGCGATTTTATAAGCTTGATGGAGAAGCATTGTGACTTGGAGTTGAAGCGTACAATCCTGACGAAAAGTTGTCTCAGATTCTCTTCAGGACCAAAAGTATAAGACAACAGAGGACAATCAGAAAGTGGCTTTGATCTACTTTGCAATTTCGATTTTAAATGAGTCTTTTGACTAATTTTATTGAAATGGTTGGGGCAAACATTGTCAGACAGATTGGACAATATCCTAATAACAAAATACGAGATGCTTGATGATGATGACGGCCCGTACTGGTCATAGAATTTATAAACTCACAGACTTTAAAATCTAAAAAACGCCAGAAAAAAAATATCTTCTACTTATGCATATGCCCAGTTCTGTTCGGTAGAGAGGTTGGAGGGATCAAAGTTAATACAGCAACTTCATTCGCCTTGCGTATCAACCTTTTGACATCATATTTGTGGAAGAATTCTGTTGTTCGCGTGGTACCGTCCTTCGGAAGAGACATTAAGCCAGTTGTCCCCTTGGTCTTCGACAGGAGTAGGCTACGTGCCGGCACCGCGTTTCCCCTCCTCTCTTCTAGACTAGGTTAATCCTCATCATCATCATCCACTAATTCACCGACGCCATTAGACCAGCGCCACATGACCAGATGTCAATACAGTGCGTCGTCAAACCCCCAAAACAACAGAAAACATGCAGCATCAACAACTTTGAAACAACTGCTTATAAAAGATACCGTTAATTCCAGCAAACCTTTCATCATCATTAAACTAACCCATTGTGTTCGCTAAATTTGCATGTCTATTGATAGTTGCATCATTAGATAGCAGTCATTACCTATTGCCATTGTCAGTGCAATTAAAATGTGTTATTACCACTTCGTGGGTCGATATACCTTGCACATAGTTGTGTTAAAATGGTACATCGGAAGTAAATACAGCTTCTATAGACTGTAACTTCCTGGTCGCTGCTATTAGGTATGTTCTTATCTGTCAAACGGCCTCCCTATGATTAGGCTCTCCCAGACATTATCATTGTGGGTGATATAACAGCTGTGTCGAGAGAAAGGTGTTCCTAGTCTTAGATTGGAGAATGACCCTCGCAGTTGTGAACCTTGCTTTAGATTTGTAATTGCAGTTATGTGAGTCAGATACGTGATTGGCTTCAATGGTTTAACGTTTGTGGCTGGCATACGAGACGTGCGTTGGATGTTCGGATGGTTTGTTGGATATTGGTTTTTCTGATGGGCGATTTCACCAAAATCGAGCTAAATTTGGGTTTAAATCGGTTTTGAGGTCGATTTTATTTTTTATGAATTTCTGAAAAAAAAATTACACAGATATAAAAAGAAAAAAAATACGGAAATTTAAAGTCAAATCTGACATTTATTCGAGAAGGCACAAAAAACAAAATTATTATTTTAGCTGTCAATATTTTTACTTTTTGCGGTTAATCTTCGTTTAAAATTTGAATCAGTGTTCCAGTTGAAATGATTAACTGCCAGAATAAAAACCGTTACGTATTTTTATATCACAAAACATATCATCTTTGATTTAAACTATTTTCCTATGGCTATATTTTTCTTATTTTACACCCTAAATGCACTTGGTTGATATTTTTAAAATATTGATTTAGAAATGTTGATACCTGATGTTGGGAAATTAACTCTAACCCCTCTGGCGGCGACTCTATAATTGATTTCTCGAGGCTTCCAATTCGCACATTCTAAGACGTCGATCTTGGTAGCTGGCAGCTGTTAAGATTGTTATAATAATAACGGAACTCGGTGTCTCAAGGATGCGGAGACTGATCGAGAATAACGATCAACTTCTCGGTTACATATATGGAGCTTGTCATTCCATTAGCTGCACTTTTTGCTCGGGGACCTTTCTTTTCTTTTTGGTTAGTAAGTTAATTTCTTACCATAGAGCAAGGACTTTGACCAAAACTGTTACCTGCTTTGAAGCTTTGACTTTAGGTTGATGTCAATCTAAATAATTTGCATTTAATGTGAGTCAGAGTTACTACAGGTGCGGTTTTAACAAAATCTTGCCTCCTAGTTGAAGTTTTAGTTAAAACTGTTGTCATGACGACTTCCAATCACATGCAGTGAAATTCAGATGTTTCTGTGAGCTAGAGATCCAACTTATAATTCAAAATTTTGTTGAAACTGTTGCCATGACGAATTCCAATCACATGCAGTGAAATTCAGATGTTTCTGTGAGCTAGAGATCCAACTTATAGTTGAACATTTTGATAAAACTGTTGCCATGACGACTTCCAATCACATGCAGTGAAATTCAGATGTTTCTGTGAGCTAGAGATCCAACTTATAATTCAAAATTTTGTTGAAACTGTTGCCATGACGACTTCCAATCACATGCAGTGAAATTCAGATGTTTCTGTGAGCTACAGGTCCAACTTATAGTTGAACATTTTGTTGAAACTGTTGCCATGACGACTTCCAATCACATGCAGTGAAATTCAGATGTTTCTGTGAGCTAGAGATCCAACTTATAGTTGAACATTTTGTTGAAACTGTTGCCATGACGACTTCCAATCACATGCATTGAAATTCAGATGTTTCTGTGAGCTAGAGATCCAACTTATAATTCAAAATTTTGTTGAAACTGTTGCCATGACGACTTCCAATCACATGCAGTGAAATTCAGATGTTTCTGTGAGCTAGAGATCCAACTTATAGATCGACATTTTGGTAAAACCAGACCTAAGTCCGGAAAAGAAGTTAGAAAACGGAACATTAAAATGTGAACATGATTTAATATCTAAGTGAATTACACTTGTGCTATAACTACCGTAAATTAGTAAAAGTTTCAATCGACTTTCATTTTTATTAACTTGAAAGATGTATGCAAAGTACCGAGGGGTTGGAAATTGTCGAAATTAGCAAACTTAACCAATAAAAAAGCAAATCTTGTAAAACTACCAGTGATAAATTGACGTCATGCCATTAAAGTTGGCAACATGATTATTTTTAATCACTTTTGTCACCAATTTTACCCATTCGTGTGGTGAATTCAACGAAAACCACAAAAACTGCCGAGAAAAACACTTCAAATAGCACGAGCTCTTTCAGAGAACTCAAAATCAGGGACTCTCAAGATGGCGACCTTGGCTTCAAAGTCTCTCCATGGCAACCAATATCCAGATTATTTGAGTTCAGTGAAAAAACTCGTGAAAAACTTCGCACGTCTCCGCCATTGAACCACATGGACCATGAAAGCACCTCCTTCACGTTGTCCGCATTCCTAACGATCCGTTAGCACCTTGTCAGACTTGACGGACACTTTGAAACAGTCAACCCGGACCCGGCATCGTAATACCCCATAGAATTCAAAAGCTGCTCACGAAGGGGTAGGCGTGGGGGGGGGGGGGGGGGGCAATGGGAGGTGACGCGTGGCCTTAGCGTGCGCTCTGTGGTCAAACAGGGCAACGCCCTAACGCCGTCGGCGTCGGCGTCGGTCAGATCAGGCAGCCAACAACGGGCATTCAATTGTTGGATACTTTTGTGCGGTTAAGCAGCACAAATTTTGTACTGGCAATGGTTGGGTGACCACCTATGACATGACTATTCGTCTTGGCTTTGACCACGCTTCGTTCGATGAGCGGGCAAGCTTTATAATCGGTCTGTCATTCACCGAAAGCCAAGACACCAGTGCCACAGGGACAAGGCTAAGCGGTGGCCGGTCCTTGGTGCTGTTGGACAGGAGCAGCCAACACAGTGTGTCACAGGGACAAGGCTAAGCGGTGGCCGGTCCTTGGTGCTGTTGGACAGAAGCAGCCAACACAGTGTGTCACAGGGACAAGGCTAAGCGGTGGCCGGTCCTTGGTGCTGTTGGACAGAAGCAGCCAACACAGTGTGTCACAGGGACAAGGCTAAGCGGTGGCCGGTCCTTGGTGCTGTTGGACAGAAGCAGCCAACACAGTGTGTCACAGGGACAAGGCTAAGCGGTGGCCGGTCCTTGGTGCTGTTGGACAGGAGCAGCCAACACAGTGTGTCAAAGGGACAAGGCTAAGCGGTGGCCGGTCCTTGATGCTGTTGGACAGGAGCAGCCAACACAGTGTGTCAAAGGGACAAGGCTAAGCGGTGGCCGGTCCTTGGTGCTGTTGGACAGGAGCAGCCAACACAGTGTGTCAAAGTGACAAGGCTAAGCGGTGGCCGGTCCTTGGTGCTGTTGGACAGGAGCAGCCAACACAGTGTGTCAAAGGGACAAGGCTAAGCGGTGGCCGGTCCTGGCCACCGGTCCTGGCGGTGGCCGGACGTTAAGCCAGTGGTTCCCTTAGTCTTCGACAGGAGTAGGCTTCATGCCGTCACCGAGTTTATCCTGCTTCTTTTCAGGCTAGGTTAGGTTCATCATCATCGCCGACTTATTCTCCGACGCCATTAAATCAGTCATTCGTTAGATTCTGTCGTGCATTTACCGAATGAAAATCTTATTTACATGTATTTTGTTGTCAAAGTCTTCAAGTCTAAGTCTTAAAGTCCAAGTCTTCAAGTCCAAGTCGAGATGTCTAAGTCACATTGGACACACTGGTCGAAGTCCTACCGAAACGAAACCTTGTCATTAAGCGGTCTACGACTTAACAAAGGTCCGATCTGTATCAAGGTCGGCCTGGCGTGACGCAACGCACAGACGTCGGCTGAAATATGGAAGGGACCCCTCGGTACCCAAGGTTGGCTCTGGGTTGGCATCGTTGTCCCAGCGCGAACTGACCACGCCCTAGCTATATAGTAGAAGAGACCAGTCGAAGCACGGGCCTTCGTGGCGAGACAAATGTGCAGGAGACATGATTTTATGAGTTGCGGTATTTTTATTATTATTAGAATGGTGATTAAAATGGCCGACCAGGACAGTTGTCTAGGAAAATAAGTTCTGTGCAGAGGTCGGGTATTTTAACTGGCAAGGGTCGTACATTTTTCAGTGCGCATAAATCAGAGATGGCTCTTTATTCAGTATTGTTTAAAATCTAAGTGCCGTTATTCGGAACTTTCTATAAGTTTCATTTTTCCTTTTTGCAAAATGTTATCTGTAAGTGGAATGCAAGGTAATTTTTAGAATTAATCGAGATGCAATTGTACTTTAATATAGTTGTCAGTAAAAATACGTTTATCAATTTTGCCTACAACTTCACGAGTTAAATTTCAAACTTCCAGTTGTTCTCTTCATCAGCTCTCTTCGTCAGCTCTCTTCGTCAGCTCTCTTGGACAGCTCTCTTGAAATAACTAGCATTCAATATCAAATACATATTGAAACCACAGAGCACCCAATATACACATGAATTGCATGAAAACTAGGTCAGAACGGAGACAAAAGAATATAAATTCTAGAAATTCCTCTTATAAAGTGCACTTTTTCAAAGAAACCGTCGTCCAGTATCTCCATCTTTTCTCAGCCCCGTGGTGCGTTGGCCCACTTGCCAGTTCTCGCGTGCAAGCGAGTCTTTGATCGCTATTTGTTTTTTTCTAGCGCAAGAGCTTGTGTGTACCAGACATTGTAATCACAATGCCTAATTGTTCGGAGTGCTCGAGCGCTTGTGCGATGTTGTCGGTACGCCTAGCAGGTGTCCGAAGATTAATTCCAATCACTTCAGTGACTTAAGAGGTTACGTAATGCAACTGCCAGCAGTGGTGCATGCGGACAGAGATTTAAACCTTAAAAATGATTCCAATCTCAGAAAAGAAAAAACATATAAAGGACGTGCGTGTTTATGGTTGCAAGTATTTTACACTTTGATATTATAAATAAAGTAGACGGGGTGGAATTTTCTAAGTTTTTTTAGAAGTCCTGACAATTTTCCGATAACAAAGAGTCACAAAAAATTTAAACAATTGCCTAGTTCAGGCATCCTAAATGCATTTTACTTAAATAATCAATGTTCACATAGTTTGTAATTTAAAAAATACAACCCCGAAAAAAGTGGCGTTTTTTATGTTCTAAAGATAAACTATTCAAACTATTGAAACCACTGATGACCAGCGTTATTAACATTAAGATATAGAGATTAACTCCTAAGCAGAATCTAAACTGCCAAATCAACAACAATAATACCTTGCTCGGGCCTTGGCCTATAGTGCCTAAAATTAAACAGAAATCCTCTCAGTTCCTCTTGTAGCGTAACAACGGGTACTTAAAGAGTACTTGAAGTTTGCATCACTTCCTCGACACTCACTCCTTGTAGAGAAAGAAAGGCAAACATTAACCACAAGAACATTTTGGTGCTATTGGGCAGAAGCAGCCAACACAGTGTGTCAAAGTGACAAGGCTAAGCGGTGGCCGGTCCTTGGTGCTGTTGGACAGAAGCAGCCAACACAGTGTGTCAAAGGGACAAGACTAAGCGGTGGCTGGTCCTTGGTGCCGTTGGACAAGAGCAGCCAACACAGTGTGTCAAAGTGACAAGGCTAAGCGGTGGCCGGTCCTTGGTGCTGTTGGACAGAAGCAGCCAACACAGTGTGTCAAAGGGACTAGGCTCAGCGGTGACCAGTCCTTGGTGCTGTTGGACAGGAGCAGCCAACACAGTGTGTCAAAGGGACAAGGCTAAGCGGTGGCCAGTCTTTGGTGCTGTTGGACAGGAGCAGCCAACACAGTGTGTCAAAGGGACAAGGCTAAGCGGTGGCCGGTCCTTGGTGCTGTTGGACAGGAGCAGCCAACACAGTGTGTCAAAGAGACAAGGCTAAGCGGTGGCCGGTCTTTGGTGCTGTTGGACAGGAGCAGCCAACACAGTGTGTCAAAGGGACAAGGCTAAGCGGTGGCCAATCATTAGCGCTGTTGGACAAAAGCAGGTGACTAGCCGGCACCGGGTTCACCCTCGGTTCCTTTCTAGGCCAGATTGTTTTCATCGGGGTTAGCCCGTGTGATGAGGCACAGGTGATCTGGCTGTCGGTCCTTGCAGCCAGACGCGTAGACTCGAGGGGCGCAGGTGATTGCACCACTTTCACCGCCAACCAATTGTTGAATGCATTAGCATCGAATGTACTTATGTTACTGAGGTGATTTCGGCACACGCTTATAAATGTTATACTTCTAAAGATTGGGGCAAACGAACTCGCACTTTCAAGTCTGTTCGTTGTCATGCAGTACATAACCTCTGGGAAAACGGTGTGCACCGATATACGGGAATGTTTTTTATTAAGTCAACTTTATAAACAAACAAAATATTTAGCTATGGTAGATTCAAAGTTTGGTAGGTTTAGAGATGCTGAGATATGAGAATTATGATTTACCTAACCTAGCCTAGAAGGGTGGAGCGGAAACTCGTTGCCAGCACGTAGCGTACTCCTGTCGAAGAGCATCAAGAGGACCAACGGCTTAATGTCCCTTCCGAAGGACGGTACAACTCAAACAACAGGATTCCTTCAGAAATCTATGCTGTCGAGAGGTTGATAAGCAAGGCGAGTGACATTTTCTTCCTCCAACTTCTCTCCCGAACAGAACTGGTCATGTGTATGATGCCAATACCTGACCCAGCGCAGTGTTGCTTAACATATTTTTCCACGGAACGCTAAAGTAAAATCAGTTTATGGACTGGAAAAGCTATAAGCCTAAATAAACGAATTGAAAAAGAAATCCGTATTTTTGTTCAACCGGCCTTAAAATGGCACAGTTCAATTGAAAAAAAGCCGTCAGTGATAAAACAAAATTCTTAAAAAAGTCGAGACAATATCACATTGCGTAACCAATTTCCGCTAGATCTAATTAATTCACAAACATTCGCGACTAGCACATGCGAAACAATTGATAACTTTCAATTGTTTCAATTTAATCAGGAAGTGTTAATATTTCTAAATACCTATACACCTTTGATGGTCATTTCCTTATTTGCTCTAACTCTATACCCAAGGATTGAGTCACATCTTAAGCATGTAACCAACCATAGACCACTGGCAAGTCGTTTTAGCTAAAACTATGAATGCCCCATTAGTTGGTCAGCCTCTGGGTTCAAACGATAAAATACTAACACAGAGTAATAAGAACATTGACTCACAATTGCCGATTGCATAATTTCACCAACGTCGGCTTCATGCTACATGAATTACCAGGCGGTAATTGCTTTCGTAATGCCACGGACTTTCAAATCTGTATCACAAGTCAGTAGCTAAAGCATACAGTCGAGCGAAACTCAGTTCGCTACGTCTCTGAAATGTCTGACGGCAATTATACATCTACATACGCTGCTGCTGGGCAAAACTAGACAAATTATTCGTGCCAATTGATTTGCCTGGCGATAGAACGTTTTACTCCAGGCATAAAGACACCAAAATACACACCAAAATATGGTAATTATTGCGTAAGCGTTTAGAATGATTGAAAAAATTGAATAAGCGATTATTTTTTTCTGTGTTTTTTTTTTTAAACATCGGAAGTGACGGTTAAATTTCACTAGCGGTTAAAACATTGCTGACAAAGACGCCCTCTAGTGTCTAGATCGACATGAGCTGTAGCCACTGATCTCAAATAACCGGGATAGAGCATAGGATCCAGCCAGCTGATCTCAAATAATCTGGATAGAGCATAGGATCCAGCCAGCTGATCTCAAATAACCTGGATAGAGCATAGGATCCAGCCAGCTGATCTCAAATAACCTGGATAGAGCATAGGATCCAGCCAGCTGATCTCAAATAACCTGGATAGAGCATAGGATCCAGCCAGCTGATCAAAATTGAAGTCAGGCAATACATTTTTGGCAACAGGTAGGAGTCCCTAAATCTGAGGTTTCCCTATGATTTCTATTCTAATTCTATAGTTTTTGAAACACGTTGTCAACCAATTTGACTATTAAATTGGTGAAAACTACGAAAACCACGCAAACTGTTCACTTTTTTGCCCGACCATCATTAGTACCTAGACGTATAATAGAACAGTCATGGTCAGTAACTGGGCAGTACCAACCTCATACCATTCGACACTAAAAGACTGATGTAAGTTATTCTGGTCGCAAAGCGTTGAAACTTTCGCCAAGCATTTACAACAATTGCCAACTTTACCATGCGTACATGTCGGCTTACACACTAGTTAAGCTAGCAATGGGTAAGCTAGCACTAGGTAAGCTAGCTCTAGGTAAGCACACACTAGGTAAGCTAGCTCTAGGTAAGCTAGAACTAGGTAAGCTAGCTCTAAGTAAGCTAGAACTAGGTAAGCTAGAACTAGGTAAGCTAGCTCTAAGTAAGCTAGAACTAGGTAAGCTAGCTCTAGGTAAGCTAGCTCTTAGTAAGCTAGAACTAGGCAAGCTATAACTAGGTAAGCTAGCTCTAAGTAAGCTAGAACTAGGTAAGCTAGAACTAGGTAAGCTAGCTCTAGGTAAGCATACACTAGGTAGGTACACACACTTACAAATAATGCGTACGCATTGATGCCACCCAAGCAAGATAGCAGAAGACGTGAGCCTCGTAGACCATCGCGTGCATTGCAGCCGGAGATGCAGCGGATTATTGATAAACCTAATTATTTTTAATTTAAAAATGAGCTCGAAAACAAACACGGGTATCAAAAAAATTGTAGCACGCTATATCAATGTTTTAAAGTGAATTAATACCGTTTGCTTGTATTGTTCGGGCTCATAAATTGCTCGGATGTAACTTCATTAGCAGCTATGACCTTTGCGTTGAGTTGTTGGCTTCTTAGACAATTTCTTGGTTATGCAGCGAATAAGGATGTAAAATCTAACACCTTCAGCGATGCTTGTTTTTCACGCTAGTTTGAAGACTGACATCCTGAACTACGTCCTTATCCTGGGCCACAGTTCCGTGTGTGTTGCATACTGATGTGGAAATGTACCAGGACTTAAGAATTATAATAACTGTTTTTGTGATTTTATGATGATGCTAGCGGATAATTAAAATTATAAATAATTTTATGTGAGCACATTGTGAAGGAGTCCAGCTAAGTGAGCTTTTCAGATTCAATTATCTTGTTTTCATCATTTTCTTTCGTGAATTTTGAGTGAATAATTCATGACATTTTAGTTGAGACCCAGCGCCAGCATTGAGTCAGCAAGTGACTCGCAGCATCTGTTTTACAGTTTTAGTTTTAAATCAGTTTTAAAATTACTGTAGACGCGCTAATTATTAAGCCAATCTGAAACTAAGGGATATCCTATAAATTACGTTTACATACCAATAAAAAATAATCCTTTTGTACCAAGGGCGTTTAAAAACTACAGTCAAACCCGTATTTTTTTATCGCATATTCATAGTTTTTGGTAGCCATTTAATGCACCCAAATTGACACAGGCTTAAAATAAATTTTAATGTCTAGAAAATCAAATTTTGAAAGATACCCTAAAATTTCGTTGCAACCAATAATAGATAAGCAGGTATTGATATTTACAGTCATAATTTATTTAATTTTAGAAGTTTGTTAATAACAACGGCCACCAGCGCCATCGGGTGGCACCTACCGTTACCATGTGGAGGAGGCTGTAGAACGTTTGACATGAGCGCTCTGACTCCATATAGAAACTAGAGATCAATGGTTCTATCCTCGTTGATGATATTCTGATCGTGTTTTATGATATTGCCGCGCTAGTTAGCGCGAAGATCATGTTATTAATGGGTCAACTCCCCCAGCTTAGCTAATTTAGATAACACACGGCATCACGCGTTACCTTAACACGCGTGATCGTGACGTAAATGAACGGTCGTAATAGACAACGTGCGTTTCATCCGAATTGCGGAAAACGAAAGTGAAAAGATTTTGATGTTTTAAAGTGGGGCTACAGGAACAATATTCTTGCTTCTTGATTTTGAATGCATGTGTTACATAAAGTTTTGGAGTGAAATTCTTTTTTTCAATATTTTTTAAAAATAAACTAGCGTTAACAGAGGTTCTTAGTTCTTCTATCTTATGTTACCACGGGTATATCATGGCCTAGCATAGGAGGTTCAATGGTAGATTCAACGTTTGGTAGCCATGGAGATGCTGATATCGTCTGACAGAGCTTCTCAATTCTGCTATCTTATGTTACCACGGGTATATCATGGCCTAGCATAGGAGGTTCAATGGTAGATTCAACGTTTGGTAGCCATGGAGATGCTGATATCGTCTGACAGAGCTTCTCAATTCTGCTATCTTATGTTACCACGGGTATATCATGGCCGAGCATAGGAGGTTCAATGGTAGATTCAACGTTTCGTAGCCATGGAGATGCTGAGATCGCCTGACAGAGCTTCTCAATTCTGCTATCTTATGTTACCACGGGTATATCATGGCCTAGCATAGGAGGTTCAATGGCAGATTCAACGTTTGGTAGCCATGGAGATGCTGATATCGTCTGATAGAGCATCGCAATTCTGCTATCTCATGTTACCACGGGATATAGGTACGCCTTACAAATCAAAGCCAATATAAATGAAATCCAGCAAGATTTGCACGCTTATGCTAACTTTCGAGTAATTGTTTATTCGTTATTTCGATTTGACATTGACAGAGCGCCTGGAGGAAATTCAAATCTGAAATGCGATTTAAATATTATCGATTCAATCGACATCGAGATTGCCCCAAAGAATCGGCATCGTGTGTGTAATTAGGCTCCTAATGGTCTCCTAGAGCAAGAGCAGTGTTCGATGACTCAATAAGGAATGTGTAACAAACCCTGTCTGTCAAAATTACCTGTACCCGTGCGTTGAAATCTCCAATATGATGGGTCATGATGCATCGCTTTGTTGGTCCAGAGAAGAAAGGTCACCGTGCTTTGGGATCCGCTTAAAGGATGATTACATCGTGGTCAGTGGTTTCAATAGATCATATGGGGCAATATACTGTATAAAAAATTATAAGATCACCGAAGTTAAGCAACACTGCTCTGAGTCAGGTATTGGATGGGTGACCATCATACATATGACCAGTTCTGATCGGGAGAGAGGTTGGAGGGATGAAAGTTAGTACAGCAACTTTACTCGTCTTGCTTATCAACCTCTCGACAGCATGGATTTGTGGAGGAATTCTGTTGTTCGCGTTGTACCATCCTTCGTAAGGGACGTTAAGCCGGTGGTCCCCTTGGTGTCTTACGACAGGAGTAGTCTATGTGCCTCTATGGGCTTCCCCCTCCTCCCTTCTAGTCTACGATAAGTTCATCATCATCCTCATTATCATCCGCTCATTCACCGATGCCATTAGACCAGTGTCACATAGGCAGTTGTCAAAACAGTGCGTCGTTAAACACAATAATAATTTAAAAAAAAACCATTAGAAAGGAACGACAAAAATTCAACTGAAGGTTCATTAAAATTGACTCGATCACAGCAAGATTAAAACTAGTTTAATACCACACAATCTAAACTTGACATGCAATAAATTATGAATTTTAAATTATATGGGGCCATAAAGAAGTATCTTTTTGGTTCTCTCTTTAGACCAACTTTAAGTTGCTTTAACTATTAAAACTATCACATTGTTAACCAATCTTTGCTCTAAAAACAAAGCTTGATGAGGAAGCAAGGCTAAAATAATTCATAGCAAGTTGATCGAATACTGTACCTTTACATCATTTGTTTTCATTTGAATCTAAAACAAATTAAAAAAGCCCTGTGGAGTTTTCATTTCCATTCCAAGCCCGTTGGACAAGAAAACAAACGACGGTGATTCCTTGTCCCGATAGCTACAAGCAGAACGCAGAGTTCCCCCGCATAACACGCATATTACACGCATTACCCTGAGGAAACCACGACTCGGACCCCGGCGATGACGAAACCTAGCTCTCGGCGCAAAGAGTGGGGTGGACAAATAATCGTAATAACGCCATGTCGACAATGATGTTGCCACGAACTAGGTTGATTGATTTGAAGTGTTTAACGACGCACTGTTTTGTCGACTGACCCTATGGCACTGGTCTAATGGGGTCGGTCTGTGAGTGGGTGGTGATTATTCTAACCTAGTCTAGAAAAGTGGAAGGAAAACCAGATACGCGTAGCCTACTCCTGTTGAAGACCAAGAGGACCACCGGCTTAACGTTCCTTCCGAAGGACGGTACAACGCGAACAACAGGATTCCTCCACAAATCTATGCTGTCGAGAGGTTTATTAGCAAGGCGAGTGAAGTTGCTGTACTAACTTCCATCCCTCCAACCTCTCTCCCGAACAGAACTTGTCAAGTGTATGATGGTCACCCATCCTGTATTGTAGTGGTTCGATAGTTCGATAGTTTGCCCTCGACGTCGAAAGGCCCCGAAGCTACTTTCTCCTGACAAGACACGGAAGCAGGGGACAGCATGGACCCTCCTCCCCCCTCCAACAATAACCAAGCCGGGAGCGAAAATTTGATGAACCTGTCTTTAAATCTTTGAAAGGCGTTAATCTTTCCGATGAGCCATATGGTGTCTGCTACGAACACAATCCTCGAGTGCAGAGTTGTGACTGTTGTCTGGTTGTTTGTCCAACAAGTAGTTGCTACTTACAGAATATCGAGTCACCGTGACTGACTTACTGTCGAGAGGTTGGTGAGAGATGCCGGTATTACCCTTTACCAAACAAATCCAATCATAATCTGTGTTCTTACTTCTGGGTAGGGATAACGCATTGTTTTCTTTAGAGATAACGAACGTTATCTCAGTAAATTCCAGGGTTTATTAATCTCTAGCAAAAAAGTGATATGATCAAAAACCCTGGTTACCCATCCAATGTATGATTCAACATTGTTGCTTAACTTCGAGTTTAGAAGTGCATTAGCGAGTAATTGAGACATTTTGTACTTACTGGTTTCAGCTCCCAATTGGGACCAGTTAACCAAAAACACATACGAAAATTGTTTGTAATTCAAAAGGTTTATTGTAAAGTCCAAGTCTAAGTTCAAGTCCAAGTCTAAGTCTATGTCGCTTCGAAACTAACACAAGTGTATTGGCTTGAATCAAAAAATAAAAATAAACACCCATCTGGGCTAGCAAATTTATCTGAACCTACTGATATTTAGAGCTGAGTTCAGATTACCACAATCTAAACAAATATTCTTAAATAGGTAAAAGATAACATTAATGATCAAGCACAGGGCACTTTAATAATTAGTGTTTGGTACACTTTGACCGAACTGAGAGGGATGTGTCTCGTGCCCCTGATTCGTGCACCATGTTTGCCCAAAAGAGCGGTAGGGGCACTTTAATATTATAAACAAGGTTACAAGGGCATCTATCTACCTGATTAATTGACTCGTCATAAGGGCACACATACTTGTGCTAATTGTATTTTAAATGTCATGATAATTGATTAAAATAGACAGCGATTGAATAAATTTCAATTACCTTCCATGCAGGCATCGGTTGTACCTGGATTTTAAAACCGGACGGTAATCGTCGTGCAGTTCAAAACAATTCGCGAAGGAAATTACTGTTATTTGAACGTATTTATTATTGAGTTCGCCTCTCTGACGACATTCTCACCGAATTCTAGTTATTTGGGCATTATTATCGTTTAACGTGATAAGTTTTACACGCTTTGCGACTTCGATTCGACCAGCATGACATTCGATGCCGGTGTTTCATTTCAAAGAATAAAACTTGAACGGCGTCAAATTAGAGTCAGATTGAATGGATGTGACGTGGTATAGTGTCACTAGAATCAGAGTGACTGTGAGTATTCACAGCCTCTTGGTTCTACTCCTTGGAGATCTGTCATTCTCATCAAATACACTAAAATCCTTTTAAATATGGCACGTCCAAGTAGCTCAATTGGTTAGATCCACACCCGCGGCTGGTGGAGATCGGGATTCGATTCCCCATTTCGGCATCAATTTTTCAGAGGATAGTAGTGTTCCTAAAAATAAAGGGCACCCTTTTCCCTTTAGGGACGGGTTAGGCACGCTCGTCTCTAGACTCGAGATATTTCACCTGTTTCTCTTTTGACATATCGTGCCAATATTTTTTGGCTACGAAATTCTGTTCCTTTTTTCCTTTTTTACTGGAAATTTTTCACAGAAAAGCGAGTAGATTGTGGACCCCGTATTACCAGAAATGACCCGTGAGTGCCTTTTTTTCAAGGGTTCGGATAGAGAATTGCTAAAGTTAAATTAACCATATCTTAAACTCTCCCTTCGTTCGGATGAAGGTTTAAAGCGCAGGTGTAAACCCAAGTAGCAGCGACGAAAGGTTCCTTTATAAGCCTTCGAAATGTTGCGACTTCGCCTTGCTACTGACTCGATAGGCAACAATGGTTCACTGCGCCGAATCTCGCCCAACTTTAGTGTGGGTGACAGTTGAACGAGCCCTGACATTTCAAACGCCCAGCCCAAATGATTTCTTGTTTGAAAAACGCCATCGCATGAGTGCATTGCGTGCTGCTAGCTATTAGGTATATCAGGTATTTTAAATGTAAACTAATTGTGATTTCAATGCTTTTCTGTACAATTTTTCGTGCTTTCCCTGAATAAATCCAAAAATACTGAGATTTTTCATCCAATTTGCTTCTATACCGAGAAATTAGTGTATAAAATCTAAGAAAAATCTAGCTCAGTTGAAAAGCTCTTGACATAAAATATCGAAACGCAAGCCAGCGCTGAAAACTATGTCAAGTGCAACTCATTTGAATACAAAAACAAAGTTTTTCCAGCAAAAATCTTAAAAACTAAAGTAGCCTGCAATCCAAAAATAAAATCTACCAGCAGCAAAAACTCACTGAGTCACAACCGACAATAATAGTATCAGAAACTCTTGTGCAATCGTCTTGCTAGTGCTGCTTGCGGTCTCGTTCTAATCTAGAACAATACGGCGAATCGATCCATCACGCATGCCCGAACATAACACACGAGCTAGTTGGCAACACTTATTATTGGTCCGATCGCCTCTGGCTACCTATGTTGTCTTAGCGACCAACACCAGGAATGGAAAGCTGACCAAGAGTACAGTCCTCGACAAAAGCTAATGGGTGATTTTAACTCGCGGACTTGCCGCGGTCGATTGACAAAATGACACCTTGTTGCCGTGGTGTTATAAGCGCTAGCTTTAGGGGGTTGGAAACGCGTGGTTTTGTTTATTTGCTTGGGACCTGGACATCAAATAACCTGGATAGCTGTTGCTATAGAGATCCTTTGTAGCCAAGGCCGCTGGATCCTATGCTCTATCCAGGTTATTTGAGATCAGCTGGCTGGATCCTATGCTCTATCCTGGTTATTTGAGATCAGCTGGCTGGATCCTATGCTCTATCCAGGTTATTTGAGATCAGCTGGCTGGATCCTATGCTCTATCTAGGTTATTTGAGATCAGCTGGCTGGATCCTATGCTCTATCCAGGTTATTTGAGATCAGCTGGCTAGATCCAGTGCTCTATCCAGGTTATTTGAGATCAGCTGGCTGGATCCTATGCTCTATCCAGGTTATTTGAGATCAGCTGGCTGGATCCTATGCTCTATCCAGGTTATTTGAGATCAGCTGGCTGGATCCTATGCTCTATCCAGGTTATTTGAGATCAGCTGGCTGGATCCTATGCTCTATCCAGGTTATTTGAGATCAGCTGGCTGGATTCTATGCTCTATCCAGGTTATATGAGATTAGTTGGCTGGATCCTATGTTCTATCCAGGTTATTTGAGATCAGCTGGCTGGATCCTATGCTCTATTCAGATTATTTGAGATCAGTTGGCTGGATCCTATGTTCTATCCAGGTTATTTGAGATCAGCTGGCTGGATCCTATGCTCTATTCAGATTATTTGAGATCAGCTGGCTGGATCCTATGCTCTGTCCAGGTTATTTGAGATTAGTGGTTTAACGATAGCACCACGGGAAGTGGTGCCGTCACTATGGCTTCTAGTAGAGGAACATTTAGACCTTCTAGCAAACTAATTGCTCTGAAAGAAACACAGTGCGAAACCAAGGAAGCTTTGCTTAATGTGATCGTGAAAACTTTGTCCATGAAAAGTCAGCAAAAAGAAAGCCTTCCTTGAAACGAATATGTGTTACGAAACGTTTCGATTGTTTTGCGGGTGGGCTTGATTTATCGCTAATTATTGGTCAACATCTAATTGATCGGTTGTCATAGAGACAAGGCCTTGACAATAAATAACGGTAACAAATCATAATTCATTCTTGATTGCTTGCAACTTCAATTGCAAGCGTAATTCGATTCGTTATCTCGAAATTGATCGACTATTGGTGAAGATTGTTCAATGATATGTTAGTGTTTCATTACATATATTTTTTAATATGGTTTTTAACATATTTTTTAAATCAACTTAAAATATAAGAATCGACGTTTTAAAGTTTGAATCAAAATGATATTTGTGTCTTCACAGAAATCAATATGAGTCATCTTAAAGGATGAATAAGCCTTGTAGCCTTGTAAAGGGACAAACCTTTGTGATTAGCCAGCTTAGTTTGGGTCAGCACCTGACTAGCGAATATCGACCACAGCCTTCGGAAGTAAATAGAACGTGACTTCTTGACGTTTATTGAACGCATATTTTCCGAGATTAAAATACTGGTTGTATTTTTAAACGTCCTCCATAATATTCGTAACAACTTCCTCGACCTACCTTCATTTTCAAGTTAATTTCTTCGTCGAATAGGTGGAGGTGTCTTAATGGCAGTGGTTTTTGTAGCTAAAGGGTTTGGTATGTTAAGCAGCAGTGTACTGGGTCAGGTATTGGATAGGTGACCACTGTAAAGTTTGCCGTATTGGAAACACCGGTTCTCGTGAGATCACCGAAGCTAAGCAACACTGCGCTGGGTCAGGTATTGGACGGGTGACCATCGAAACGGTTTGCCGTACTGTAAACCGACATAAAGTTCAAGTTATTCTGCAAAAAAAAAAAAACCACAAATTATTAACTCTTTTCACGCAAAGAAGACAGAACCCCATATTATAATTCCAAGAATAGCGGAAATTGGAACCGCATCCCACTACCAGCCAGTGCGTGCTCGACTTAATCGAAACGCTTTGAAAGTATGTCGTTATGCCATGAGCTGGCGCATGCGTTACAGCGATTAATTACTCTCAGTACTCGTGACATAATTACCAGACGAGGAAGTTCGCACTGAGGACCGTACCTTCGATAAGCCGCGAAGAGAAACCGAGAAGCATTCGCGGCGAGTACCGAGGCTAGAGCGACGTTGTTAATCTTTTCTGCTCATGACCACTCTTACCATTGCTCTTATAGGAGACGTTGCAAGATTAAGTTGAAAGAAATGAGAAAAAAATCCAGGTTAACCTTTTAATCTTTTTGGGGGTAGAAGACATGGAAAGAGATGGGGACTGGATTTAAGAAGGCAAAGCAAAGGCTTGAGGTAAAAATGGACATGAGAATACGTTTATGGGCAGCAAATTGGGAAAGAAAGGGATTAGAATTATAGAAAGAGGCGTTGAAGAGGAGAATGGGATAAATGTAATGAATTCATAAGTAATGAAGATTGAAAATTGTTTTAGGACATTGTTAAAATATGCGTTGTAAATACAGGATGTTAATCACACAGACAGGACACAAAATGTACAATTCTGTTTTTAATAAATTGTAAATACATACACACTAGATATATATATAGAAAATATACATTTACATAGTGTGTGAAAAGTGATATGGTCGGCCATTTTAACTGTGGTTGCTTTCTCAACTGTGGGTAGATCTTAAGATGATTGTTACAATTTCGGCAGAACTTTCGCATTAGGGTGGCAAGAGTCATACAGGATGTGAGTATATCTGTGAATCGAAAAGACAACGGAGAAAATTGAATCGGTCGGGCGGTATTTGGTGCGGAACGGTGACTTGAAAAGTGCAACTGATCGAAGGCAAACACGCCTCGATTTCATCAAGGCGTACCCCGCGCGTGGCTTGGTGACCAAGTCCTGTTAGGTGCCAGGAAATACAAGCTCAATGCATCGAGTTTGATGGCTTAAAGTGGGAGAATAATTTGCTTTTTAAATAGGACTATAGGATTGCTATAATTTTTTAGTCAGTAGGTTGGTTCTTAGTGTTTAACGACGCAATGTATTAGACCGTGACACTGGTCTAATTGCGTCGGTAAATGAGTGGATGATGATGATGAACCTAACTTAGCCTAGAAGGGAAGTGCCGCAACGTAACCTAATCCTGTGGAAGAGCACCAAGGGGACCACTGGCTTAACGTCCATTCCAAATAACGGTACAACGCGAACAACAGGATTCCTCTACAAAGGATATAGGAGGACCGTTGGATTACTCTATTTTTTTCAGAGATTTTTCAAAGATTTTAGTCAGAGTCACTGCTTTAATCTCTACGAACCTGTAAATCTCTATGAATCTGTAATCTCTCTCACCTGGACTTTCTTTGTCAACGGTGCTGTTTGATTCGAGCAATATTCCCCGTAAACATGTCTAAAGAGCCTTTTTTTGTAATATGAGAATATCTAAAATAGTGGTGTCGCACTACCACAGCGCCAATGTTGTACCTATAGATATTTTTTAATTTTTTTTATCCATTTTCTATTGCACTCCATCATTTTTTAATAAAACAAAAAAAAATTTCTTAAAAATTTTCAAGGTATGAGATGATAGAAAGGTATAAATTCAACTGTCAAGCGAAAAACGGCCGCCAAATTACTTCTATACCGCGACAAAAATTTAAGATGCCACCAGGTAGATTCACCGTCGTTTCGAGTGTTAAAAAATGTCATTTCGGGATTTCAAATTTAAGACTGGCTTAAGGTTAATTAATACTTATTAATGCTGACCTCAAGGATTGTATAGGTTTGTTAAAAAGGATGGCCACCTAGCGTTACCACGTGTTGACGACTCGTTCACGCTGGCTCTCCGACTCAACAATGGTCTCATCCAATCCAAATCCAATCGACCCTCATTCTCAAGCTGGAATAGAGAATAGCAGTAAACCTGTGCCTCTGCAAGGCCATGTAACAGTCACACCAACATGATCATAAAACATGACAAAAAATGTGTGAATTGTCATAACCTTATGTTAATTCCTTCCTATAACGTTGGATGTTGCTGTCTTTTAGTTATCAAACGATGTTTTATGCAAATTAATTAATACATTAACATTTTAAGTTTAATTTCGCGCCAATGTAACGACGTACTTACCTAATTACAATAACTGTGAATGCGCATGAATGTCTAGCTCCGTTTAATAGAAAAAATTACAGATATTTAATGAAATATTCATATTAACAAACATGTCCATAATATGACTCTCCTATTCAGGGTTTCTCAATTAAAATTTCTTAGAATGAGCAAACAGTTAGGAAAGCATGTCCATTATTTCGTGTCCCGATATTTCCGGCCAAGCACTTATTTCCTAAGGCGTGGCTCAATCGGGCCCAAACAGTGAATGCGTTATGTAAAACAAAGGTAATGCAGCCCAACGAAACGCCGGCTGTCAGACTTAAAGCATGCCCCTGTAATATCCTGCACAAATTTTCAGGCCGACATCACGGTGCTCTGACACCTAGAATTCGGAGAACGAATCTAATTAATGGGTGCGATCGGCGCCCTAAGCTGGGACATTAATGCGCGTGTCAGAGTTACCGCAAGCTTCGTCTATATAGGGAACAACCGGAACTAGAAAGGACAGTTAGATGGACATGGCTTTTTTGATGGTTAGGAATCCACTGCCTGCTTCGTCCAAGCGATGGCCTTGGTTTTAATGCTGGCAGTCATTTGCAAAGTGAGTGGTTGTTTATTAAAATGATTCATATTTTAAAACGGGATTTTATTGACTACGTTATTAGAAAATAAGCACATTTTACATAGAAAACTGCTTGCCCTAATCTTAATTTTAAACACATTCCAAAACGCTGTGGATACGTTTTGTTTCGGGGCAGGCGATTGTCCCGAAGCCTACTACCAAAGTAGAACGTGCTCTGGGAGTTTGTGAAATCCTTGGAGATTCGTCATTCTTATTAAATACACTAAAATCCTTTTAAAAGTTATATGTCCAAGTAGCTCAATGGGTTAAAGCAACACCCGCGACAGGTAAAGATCGGGGTTTGATTCCTCGTTTGAGCATCAATTTTTGAGATGGTTTTAGTGTTTCTAATAATAAAATCCTCTGGAAGTTACCCTGGGAAGGATCTTCCCAATGATTTTAGAATTTTTTTTGCATATTTATCCACCTCACAGCCTTCTTTTGTCAACTTTGAGTGTCGCCGTAAAAATTTAGATTCAGAGGGCGGTGATTGCGAGATGTTAACTTGGTATGCTCTCTGTTTCTAGATTTCGCCACGGTGGATGTGGCGGCTGGCGCTGGCGTGCGCGACTGTGCTGCTCCTGGTGCAGCTTTCACACACTGCGGAAAGTAAGTACAGGCAGATGAAGTTTATAAGGAATATTGACGGGGTGACGATGTTGAATAAGATGTAAAGAAGAAATGTAGAATAAATGTAGAGAGATTAAGTTGAAAGGTATTGGAAAGAAAGGTTGAAATTGTTTGGAAAAATGATGAGAATGGAGAAAGAGAGTTCGCCAAGGAAGATTTGAAGCTTGGAATATGAGAGAAAAGGAACGAGGCAGATCAAGAAAAAGATGGATACAAAAATTACAAGATGAGGAGGAAAGAGATGGGAAATGGAATGAAGTAGAAGAGAAAGAAAGTTGGCGAGATAAGAAAGTATGGAAGACGTTGGTGAATGAAAATAAGTATGAAGAAGAAGAAAAGTGATTTGGCAGTCAAATCACATGCCTTAAATTAAATATTTTCTACTTTTTTTAATTAATGGATGAATAATAGCGTCAATAAAAAAAAATATTGCCACGACATTTATCAAGTTTTAGCGGACGTAGCTTAAAAAATTAAAAATTTTAATTCAAGGAGTTCCAAAGCTATTATAATATCAAAGCTTGACATATTAAAACCTCTAGCGCAAAATAAAGCACAGAGTTTTGCCGAAGTTTGCAGAAGGAAAGTGACGTGACCTAGCTGTCTATTTATGCTTTGAAAGAATGCAAAATCACTTGCTAGACTTCCTACACAACAACACAACCAGATGTTCCCGCGTGAAATCTAGCCTGCCGTGTCAACGGTGCTTGTCGTCGCGACGGACGGGTGTCTCGCCTTCAATGGACGCGCTAAGCTTTCCATTGTCGAGCGTACGTCCCGGCACCTGTTGCCGGCCGACGGGTCGTGACCTTGACAAAGAAAGCGCAAGTCGCGCGGCGAGAAGAAAGTGGCAACCTGCAGCTAGCAATTACGTCAAGTCATTGAGATGACACCATCGATGACCCGGGCGAGGGGTCAAACACTTTGATCAATATTTAATAACAGACTTTCAGATTGTATATTCACTTGTATTATATTCACGAGATAGACCGTGAAGTTAATACAAGATGTCAGTGGTTTTTATTGCCGGCTTTATTTGCGAGGAAAGATACTGAGATGATTTATTGATTGGTGGGGTTGAACGACGCATTGTTTTGATAATGGGAACCATGATACTGGTATAATGGCGTCGGTGAATGAGTGGGTGATGATGAACCTTATCTAGTTTAGAATAGGAGGAAAAGCCTGGTGCCGGCACGTAGCCTATTCCTGTCGAAGAGCACCAAAGGGACCACCGGCTTAACGTCCCTTCCAAAGAAAGATACATAGGAAAAGAACAGGACACGCTAAAAAAGGGATGAAAAATTTAAATATATCGTTCTTTCCGTGCAGTCAAATTTTGTTTTTGCTTCGCTTGAAAAACAACAGAAACGACAGATTTGCTAGAAAGTAAACTATTATTATAATTAACATAAATTGAAATAGCTTTTATTTGATGTGGATTTTGAGGTAGTCAAATTGTCCCGATTTTAGTGGATCGAATTATTGCATTATAATACAACCGTGTATTTGAGAAATGCTCTCATTTGAAATTTTGGCTATTGAGATATTAATTTAGGTAGAAAAATAGTTCAAAGTTTTGACAATGGAAAAGTGTATTTATAAATTGTTAAATAGGAAGAGATTTATTTTTTCAAATGTTCATACAACAGAAAACAAATGAAAGCAAATAACGTCAGAGCCTACTGAACCAGATCCGTGTGAAAAAGCTGTCAGTGAGGAAGGCAGAGTCGATCGAGCAAAGTGAATGAAGTGTAACGGTAAAACATGCAGCCACTTTGCATGATTGCCACTTGCCAGTCAAACCAATGACAGGAGGAAAGGAGACATCTTCAGTGGGTGACAACAAAAGACGTGACGGAGAAAATAAGCGTTCACTGGCAATAAATGCATTAAGGTCAAAAATAATGCGTTCATAGTGGCTTTGTAAACTCGATGACGTTCGGTTTTTAGGTGCAATTTGTTTCCTTATATTGACCTTGTTCGCACAATTTGAGGAGAATGATAGACCGAGTTTGCGAAGACTTTACAACAATAATAAATAAGATAAGACGTAATAAAAATGGTGGATGTATGCAAGAAAATAACACAAATTCATCAATAGGCTTTGATTTAAGTCGACGGATCGCACATTTTACCATAAATCTTCGTTGTTAAAAAAGATTCGGAACCGTTTCGAATAAGAAACTGTCAAAAATTTGAATTTTTCTCTGATTTTGTTAACGCGCCACATGGATGATGCGGCGATTCTACCAAACTCTTATGTGTAAAGTCAAACATTAACCATAAGATCTTTGATTGATTGATTGTTGGGGTGCAACTGGCCCTGTTGCACTGGTCTAATGGCGTCGATTATCGAGTGGATGATGATGAACCTAAATCCTAATCTAGCTTAGAATGGAGGAAGGGAGACCCGGTGCCGGTACGTAGCTTACTCCTGTCGAAGAGCACCAAGGGGACCACCGGCTTTAAGTTCCTTCCGAAGGACGGTACAACGCGAACAACAGGATTCCTTCACAAATCCATGCTGTCGAGAGGTTGATAAGCAAGGCGAGTGAAGTTGCTGTACTAACTTTCATCCCTCCAACCTCTCTCCCGAACAGAACTGGTCATGTGCATAATGGTCACCCATCTAATAACTGACCTAGCGCAGTGTTGCTTAACTTCGGTGATCTAACAAGAACCTGTGTTTCCAACTCGACAAACCGTTCGGTGGTCACATCTTTTAGGAGGTAAATATTTGAAAAGTTTCCTCTTCTCATTGCCGAGCTTCTTGATTCTCAGCGCTCGCGCTAAATAAATAAATACAAGCTTTAACTTTTTTAATTGACTTGTAGCTTTAACGATTCCAATCAGTCGTGCCACCGCCACCGCCATCTCGACTCATAGAAAGAGAAACTCGATTTGACGTAAAACAAACAATTTCGCTGCTCGAATGTTAATTTATTCGAATTCCTATGCATGAAATTCTCTCCGCGTCGGAACCTGTGTCGTAGTCGCAGTGTCGTATTTTCAATTATATTATAAACGGTCTTCGTGAGAGCTGTCTGAGAGTAATTGTTTGAAGAAAATAGAAAACGGTTAAATTAGTGTTTACTGTAATTTAAAAATGTTATTACAATAATCATTGTAATTGAACAGGATGTTATCGATTAAGCGGTGTTTTTGTTGACAGAATCGCTTCAATTGTTTAGCCAGGAAGTGGTTAAATATCTGAGTTGTGAGATTACTTTTATTTGAAGTTAAATATTTTTTGTCTTGTCTGGATTTTGTCCAGAATGGCTCGATTATAGCAGTTTATCCTGTGAAAGTGCGCAGGGACCTCTTAGAATAAATTGAAAGATTCATCATCAGTCTAATCAGGGACAATAACACTAACTCATTGATGAAACTTTTAACAATCTTTTAAAGGAAATCTTTCTTTGCCCCAATTAGGTACGACATTCTATGAACAGTTTTTTTTTTCATCGCAAAAATCGATAAAAACGCCAATAATTTATAACGTTCATTAATCCAGCTAATTAAGCGGAAATAGAATGAAAAAAATCAAAAAATCAAGTGGCGTAATAATGAAATGAATTAGTAAAGCAATTTCTATGGTTCATTAAAAGACACCATCAAAGCGATAGTATTGAGAAATTTAACAAATTATTTTTAGATATTTTTATAATTTTTTTTGAATATTGATTATTATTTGACCTTTTAATTAAAACAGGTTGGCAATTACTACATCTCAGGCATGACACTTAATTATGCCAAATAATTTTTTTTCTTCTTCAAACTCCTTTTCCCAAATCAAGTTCTTCCGCAATTCTTTTCAAAACAGCTTTCTTTCTTCTTTTGCACTCCATTTTCCTCCACTTTCTTCCACATCATCTTCTTATTTGCTATCCATCTTTCTCTTATTATTTCTCTAATGCTTTTATCATAAAAAATGCGACAACAGAAAGAAAAAAAATAAATAAAAATTCAAAATAAAACAAAGTACCCAACTAAAAGCTTTCAAAAACGTTACAGATAAAAGTTGAGCAATTTTAATTCATATCTATCCAGCCGTTTGGTCAAAATTAGTAACAAAATTACAAAAACAATTTTTGATTTTTTTCCCGGCTATAGCAGCTTCCGGGTATAGTCAAATTGAGTCTTCGCTACGCTCGCTACGCGCATCCAAGAAGAATTCACGCAATGGTCTCTAGGGGTTGCTAATTGTACCCCAATCACTGCTTGCTCTCGTACAAAGCCTAGCTTTGCTTTCCACTGAGACAACTTGAATATTATACACATATTATTTCAATGACTACTTATACAGATTCCAGGGAAAGTTTGCTTGGTCCAACGCGTGCATTGCAATTTCGTAATTTCAATAATAACTGGCGGCCTTTCTCGTAATAATAGCATTCACGACGTATGTAATAACAAAATTAATAGATAATGTTAGTCTCGTTAGAGGCACTTCAATATACGCGACATAATAAGGTCAGTACCGGAATATCATTAGTGCTATTTGTCAATATGGCCGAGACAAAGGTTTAAATTGCTGTGAAAAGTGGCAAATAAAACATTTTGAGGAACACTAAATAATAAATCTCATCAAATACACTAAAACCGTCTCACAAGGCCAGTGTCCAAGTAGCTCAATGGTTCAGAGCAACACCCGCGATGGGTGGAGATCGGGGTTTGTGTCCCCGATTGGGCATCAATTTTTGAGACGGTTATAGTGTTGTTAATAATAAAATACTAAATAACCTAAACAGTCTCCAAACGAGGACTCAAAACCCGATATCAACCTGTCGCGGGTGTCGCTCTGACCAACTGAGCTGCTTGGCCATATAATTTTTGTGTAGATTTTAGTGCATTTGATGAGAATGACGGATCTCCAAGGAGTGGAACCAAGAGGCTGTGAATACTCACAGTCACTCTGATTCTAGTGACGATGCTGACCAGTTGCAAGAATTTGTAATTTAAATGAAATGTCACAACAAAAACAAAAGTGTCTACATTAACGGGGAATAATTTAGTCTGTGAAACAAGCTTTGAATTTGTCATTTTAAAGTGGTTTTAGAGTTGACCATGGAGTGTGACAAAAGCAAGTCTTAAGACAATCTTGGGGCAGCTTGACCTAATTGTCAATCTTAACAACAACAACTTCCCTGTTGAGTTTACTGTTTTGACTGGTTTTACTAGGGGCACAGCCCCTGTGCCCTCTGGGTACCACATCGGTCGGCGTGATGGTTTTGTTGATGAGCGTAGCGAGCGGAGAGAAATCTTTAATTACACTTACCCCAGAAATAAATGTGTATGTGTTTTTGTTTCAAGTTTTTGTTTGCGTTCTAGCGGCTGAATTCCTGTCCCGATTTGAACGAAATGTTCAGAGCATATTTTTGTGTTGTCAACGTAGACTCTCTGCGTTTTTCAGCAAATTCGATAAAACGGGTTGGAAACTAATACAAATTTACGAAATTTTAACGATTTTTTTTTAAACATTTTTGAGTTGTACAGCTAAAAGTCTTTGATGATTTTTCACTTCACTTTGCAAAATTGTTAAATACATTAAAATTAAGTAGCTGTGAAGTTTATTTCCATTTTATTTCCAAAATAACTTTGTGAATTCAAGGCAGTTTTGCTTTGATCTATACAATGAATCGGCTTCACTTTTTATCATCCCGAAATATTACTACACTCATCTTACAACGCAACTAGCCCCAGTAGCATTCTGCGTGTGCGTTTTAATGGTGGCAGCCATCTTGGAAGTCTATATCACAGCCAATCACCGTCGTCCACTAGAGACCATTTACCATATTTCACGAAAAGTGCTGCTGCCGCCAAATTGCGGCAAGGCGAGGAACTTGAAGACGATGCGTGGGAACGCTGACAGATGTCACTTCCCTCGCTTAGTAAATGGCCACGAGATGAAGTGAAAGAGACAGAGAGACAAGACCGGTGTCGTTAGTGAGGAAGACAGAGCGAGAGAGAAGGGAAAGTGATTGTGAAGTGACAAAAGTGATAAGCTTAGCAAAACCACGGAACGAATCGTTTTATTGAAAAGGAATTCGCAGTTTATTAATACACAATTATAAAACGTACCTTAAATTATTACCTATACACTTGAAAGTGATGTCATTGCCCACTATAACCTGTAGACACGGGTATATTATGGCCTAGTATAGGAGGTTAAATGGTAGATTCAACGTTTGGTAGCCATGGAGATGCTGAGATCACCTGACAGAGCTTCTCAATTCTGCTATCTTATGTTACCACGGGTATATCATGGCCTAGCATAGGAGGTTCAATTGTAGATTCAACGTTTGGTAGTCACGGAAATGGTTGTAAGAAATGAATATATTTTTCAGAATGGCTTGTGAATGCAAGGATCAATGATTCACAGTAATGATGACACAAGTCGGTAGTTTTCCATAAATTATGAGTATTACCAAATCGATTGACTTTGTGCAATTTATTGTGAGAATGCAGTCATCGATTAACGACTGAGATTTACAGCGCATGATCTGCACGCTCTCGAGTTTCGACAAGAGTTTGAAATTACAGCGCTGCCTTCACTTGTTTGCGACCGTCATAATAGACGGCTCTAAATTTGACACGACAATAAATTACTAGAATTGTGGTCGTTTGCAAGAAAAACTCGAAGAAAGCATGCACTTTAAAATCGGTGTCCCCTCTTAAGCAATTAGATGCGCAAACAGTGCATGTCGTAGCAGATGCACTTAGTTGAGGAATCTAGATATGATGTTTATCGTGTTTATTTCTTTTTAATGTGAAAATCTTGTTTGATCATTAATCGGAAGATAAGAGATGAATTTCCAAGAAAGTCAGTACAGGCACGAACTCGTTTCGCTTCTAGTTTAAATTGGCGGACGACAGTAGCGTCCCGGAACCAGAACTTTCGTTTCAAGGTCACGCGTAGAGTCCTTGAGGCAGAATCTAACGGCTGTTCTGGACGTTTTGAAATCTACAGTAGCATTGCGCTGAGGTACTGCTGGGTAGCGGATGCGCTACCGCCAGTAACTCATCCAGTAGATGATATATGCAAGGCACAGTGGATAAAACGAGTAGAATTGTAGTAAATATATTTTGGGTTGCACTTTTTTTCAGTCTAGCTTCCTTTCCATTATCCGCTTGCTGGTTTAAGCTCCCTAATGAAAATGGCAGAAAAAACAAAAAAAAAACACTGCAAACTTGAAGTAGTTTACTTGAAAGTCCACAGTTAGTCTCATCTTGTAAAAGCAAACAGAGAGTTACCGTACATTCGAATGTCAGATTGTGAGCAAAACTATGCAAATCAAACAAGAAATGAATTCTTTCAAGTCTTTGTTATCGATGCATACATGCCATTCTTTCTCAAGCAAGGCAAGCATCTTGGCCTGCCAAGCTTTTACCAATGTAGCCAGAAAGTTCCTCTCATTCCAAAAAGCAACGAAAGAATTTAAACAATCAAAGTCTATCCCCCAGTCATCTCTCTATCATCTCTCAAAGTCTATCATCTCCAAGTGTGGAGATTTTTCAGACATTTTTAACACGAGCGTTTGTCCACGTATTCGTAGGATTCAATGTTTGCCTCTGAAACCTGTCAGCTGTCAGAATTGATTGATTTGGCTGCGTTTTCGAATGTATCCTGATGGGAAGGGATAGGTTTACCTGATGGGTAGATAAGTGAGTTGGCAACACAGCTAAGATGGTCGAGTCGAGACGGATTGAAATATTGACACCTGACCAGATGGACATGAATCGAAGAAGTATCCTTCTAAAGACAGCTTGGAAAGTTGAAGACGATCTGCCTCTAAGGATTCTGCCTGCACGATTGGCAGCATCGTGCAGTAAAGTTGGCGGATTTCGCGACGTCGTGGTCGTCGATTTGACGCCGTTTGGCGACGGTTTAACTCAGTGTGATGTTGATGACGCCGTGATGTCACGAGCTCGACGTACCGACGTGGTCGTGCTAAGTGCGAAGTGTGTCGACAAGCAAGCGTTTGGCGCGGGGGTGATGAGCGATGAAAATTTAAAAAAAAAAGTCCAATGTTAGTTTGCCAGTCTCTGAATTTCATGAAAGAAAAATGCCGAGATTTCGGATATCTATCTCATGACAAAAATATCATAGAAATACTCGTGAAATCATGATGCAATTAAGCAACATTGCGCTGAGTCAGGTATTGGATGTGACCACCGAACGGTTTGGCGCGTTGGAAACACCGGTTCTTATTAGATCACCGAAGTTGAGCAACACTACGCTGGGTCAGGTATTGGATGAGTGACCATCATACACATGACTAGTTCTGTTCGGGAGAGAAGTTGCATGGATGAAAGTTAGTTTTCCAACTTCAATCGCCTTGTTTATAACCCTCTCGACAGCGTGCATTTTTGGAGGAATCCTGTTGTTCGCGTTGTACTGTCCTTCGGAAGAGACGTTAAGCCTATGGTTCCCTTGGTACTCTTCAACAGGAGTAGTCTACGTGCCGGCACCGGGTCCCCCCTCCTCGCTTCTAGGCTACCTTAGGTTTATCACCATCTTTATCATCATCTTCACATTCACCGCCGCCATTAGACCAGTTGCACAAAACTCGTTATCAAAACATTGCGTCGTTAAACCCCACTAATTACTCAAATCTAACCAACGCATCCCTTCTCTACAGATGTCCGTCGACGAATCCGGCGACCGAGTTCAGCGGCTTCCTCCCTGAAGAGCGTTGTCTCCGCTCCGGCGCAGTCGACGGCGGCGGCGGCGACGATCAAAACGAAGACGCGCGACCAAGAAGTCTCGGCCAGCGTCAACCGGTTCCGCGTCAAGAACCGGCTGCCCGGAACTCTGTCGGCTTCCCGGAAATCCGGCACCTCTAGCGCGGTCGCGGCAGCGAGTGACGGCAAGGGCTACAAGGTGAGTTGGGCATTTTGATTTTATTGTCGCTGTTTAAAGAGATATTCATATGGCTGTGGTTTAGGATGGGTTCTGATTTCCTGGGATTTACAACAACCCTAGGCAAAGGTTTTTTTTTGGTATGGGATGTCAAATCAGTCGAGCCTTCACCCTTGATAAAGTAACTAGTACATGGTAAGAAACAGTTAAAGATTTTACAGATATTGCAAGCCTTCTGGGGCAAAGGCTACCACAGATAAAGCGTACACAGATATTCCATGCTTATGGGATAAAGGCTACCACAGATAAATCTTGCATAGATATTCCATGCTTATGAGGCAAAGACTACCACGAATAAAGCTTGCACAGATATTCCATCCTTATGGGGCAAAGACTACCACAATTTAAGCTTGCACAGATATTCCATGCTTATGGGGCAAAAGCCCCCACTGGAAAAATGTGTTCGATGGGTAATCTGTTTGAAGTAACTCTGTTTCTTTACAACCCCCTCGACTAACCATTCTATTCTCTTGTCACGCACAGATCGTGTGCTATTACACGAACTGGGCCCAGTACCGACCCAAACACGGCAAGTTCCTGCCCGAGGACATCCTGCCAGACCTCTGCACACACGTCATCTTCGCATTCGGGTGGCTGAAGAAGGGCAAGCTGTCTTCCTTCGAGTCCAACGACGAGACCAAGGACGGCAAAGTCGGACTCTACGAGCGCATCATGTCGCTCAAGAAGGCGAACCCCAAGCTTAAGATACTGATGGCCATCGGTAAGTAAAGACTTGGGAATATTTAGGTCCGGTTCTACCAAAATCTCGCCTCCTAGTTGAAGTGTTATTTGAAATTATTGCCATGACGACTTCCAATCACGTGCAGTGAAATTCAGATGTTTCTGTGAGTTAGAGATCCAACTTATTGTTCAACATTTTGTTGAAACTGTTGCCATGACGACTTCCAATCACGTGCAGTGAAATTCAGATGTTTCTGTGAGTTAGAGATCCAACTTATAGTTCAACATTTTGTTAAAACTGTTGCCATGACGACTTCCAATCACGTGCAGTGAAATTCAGATGTTTCTGTAAGTAACAACTCTTTTTTTTATAAAACCCGACTGAATAACCTCTCATGAATTGATGCCCAACCGGGGACTCGAACCACGATCTCTACTTGTCGTGGTTGTAGCTCAAACCAATTGAGCTAATTGGATATGACACTTTTTGAAAGGTTCCTTAAAATAAAATTTTCTGCTCATTGCATGTATTTGCAATTTAAATAAGATTTCACAGCATAAAGGGTTTCCAACTTCAAATTGAAGTTACTGGTGATTGAATGGATGTGATCACAGCCTCTTGGTTCTACTCCTTGGAAATCCTAACAACCCAACAATCTGTTTGGTATTTTTTAATTATCAAGATGATTTTTTTCAAAACGTGGCAGATCTGAATTCAATGATTCCGAAGGTGTTCTGAAAATATCATTCTAATTTGTCCAACCATTTGGTTTGAAGAGGTAAAAAAACAGCTAGCTACGCACTTGTCCTATTATTGTCGATAACCCAGTATTGACAAACGACAATAGCTTTCGAAATTCTTCCACAAAACAAGCTTCCTATCCGCACCCGACAAACAATCCAAACAGGTCGCCGAATCGTGCAAGGACACGAAAAAAACCGTCATTTTTTTTACATTCAAAATTCCGTTCAAAACCGCCGCGAGTTCCGCGGATTGGCCGACACTAGCTGAACACGTGCAAGTCACGTGTCTGTTTCGAAAGCCCCCATTGTTGATCTAGTTTCACCGCCTCTTGGTCTGTCATTACAAACGGCCTCAAGGCTTTGTGCAGCACCCACTAGACTTTGCCGAGGCGAGAGGTACTACATGCGCTGTTAGGCTGCAGAAATGCGTAGACATAGCGACCTACGCCAAGCTTTTATTATAAATTACTAGCAATTAAACCGAGTTGAAGGATGTTAATACCTTTTCAGTTCAGTTACCAACATTATTACTACATGTAATTACTATTTAGCGCTGGGTTTGCGGGTTTCGTCCCAGCGTTAATGTTTAACGATTTCAGCTTGATAGGTTTCCCGGCTTATCCCGGATTATCCCGGTTTATAGGTATAGTCAGAGGGCCAACTCAACGGTTAAACGTTCTGCTGAGCAAACGAGGCTGGCAACACGTAGTAACGATAGGTGCCACCCGATAGCGCTTGCGGCCGTCCTTTTTGACAAATCTCTACAATTAAATAATTACGACTCAAAATATTGCGATACATGTTTATCAATCGTTAAGGTTAGCAGAAATAAAGATTAATTGAGTGTAAACCAGTCTCAAATGCGAGTTATCGGCGAGAAATAACGAAATGAAATTTCTTAACACTCGAAACGATGGCGACTCTTTCTAGTAGTTTCCACCATATTTTTCGGTATAGCAGTTAATCAGGCGGTATTTTTTTTTTGTGAAGAGAGTTTAACAATAGCGCCGTGACTCTGACCAAACTTGTTAAACAAATATTTAACTTTGATCCTGCAAAACCTTGAATAAGATCACTGAAACGTAGTCCACCTTACAGGGGAAGCACCTAGCGCAATCACAAATGGCAATAATATGACTCATAATAAGTGTTCAACTTGCGTCAATCTACGAATTTCTTTCCACGTAAAATACTTGCAAACTGAGAGAATATGAAAGAAGCTGACAAATATTTTTCATGACCAATGAAGCATTATTTTGTTATAATCATCGAAAATATATTTTCAAGAAAGAACAAATTACACTTGCCATTACTGAAGCAATCATAAGTAGGTACCGAGTAACATGCGTCAAATGGTCGTCTTCAATTAGGTCTTGAGAAACATTTCCAAGAAGAGACGCATTTCAAACAATTTCATTACAAACCTGATCGATTTCGCGACGAGCAAGAAATTGTAATTACCGATTATCCATTTCATTTGCAATAAGTAGTAGTTATTGTGATTATTACTAGATGACCCACTTAACACTTTTAATGATTGGTAACGATCAAAAGATATTAACAGCCCACTGTTTTTACTGTTGTTCGCGTTGTACCGTCCTTCGGAAGGGGCGTCAAGCCGGTGGTCCCCTTGGTGCTCTTCGACAAGAGTAGGCTACGTGCCGGCACCGGGTTTCCCCTCCTTCCTTCTAGACGAGGTTTTGTTTATCATCAACATCATCAACACCCACTCATTAGACCAGTGCCACGTGACTTACCGTCAAAACAGTGCGTCGTTAAACATGACAAATGAATCAATCTGACCCAAAGCCGACAGAAATAACCTATATAGAGCATAGGATCCAGCCAGCTGATCTCAAATAACCTGGATAGAGCATAGGATCCAGTCAGCTGATCTCAAATAACCTGGATAGAGCATCGGATCCAGCCAGCAGATCAAAATTGAAGTCCGACAATCCATTGTTGGCAACAGGTAGGAGTCCGTAAATCTGAGGTATCACTATGATATCAATGCTTATTTTAGAGTTTTTGAAACAAGATTATAATACCACGAAAACAACTGATGAAAACACTTAAAATATCACGGAATTTTTGAGAGAACTGAAAATCAGTGACTCTCAAGATGGCGGCATTGGCTTCAAAGTCTCTCCCAAGCAACCGCTATGCAGGTTATTTGAGATCAGTCCCACTCGATTTTAGGGCGAATTAGCGCCTTGTGTGGCCGAACACTTTCTTGATTGAGTGACTTTTAGACAGCGTCAATCGGCCGCCGGTGAAACCTGTGACTTGGGCTGTGATTGAGCAGAGGTGCTGTTATGTAAACATCGTGATGCAGTTTGGGCGATTTAAATTGGATCGAAAACGAAAGTGGGCTCATCGTTTAATTATCTCTAGTTTCGGCGAAACGAATTCATGTTAATTTGCCCTTTTTAACAGTGTCCTATTAGCCGGGTCTACTTCTGGTCTCTAGTAGAACATTGTGAGAATTACCAGGTCTTCGTTGACGCTCTTCATCGTGTTGAATGATGAGCGTTTAAAAGGTATTAAAAGAGGTCGCACGAAAACAGCCAAAATCCCGGCGAAAAACAAGAAAAATGCGAATAACTGTCGAATGTAACCATTAGCAGAGCTCTAAGTTTCAAGCATGATACGTCTCAATGCGATCAACGTATTTGCAAGATTTCATTGAGGTTTGTTACATTTTTTGGTATTTATTTACTTTTCAAATTTCACAAAAAATCAAAATTTTTTGTAAACAAAAATAACTTTTTGTAGGTAATTGTTTTCAAAAACGTAGTAAATAGGTTAAAAAAATGTGAAAGGTTCCTTCTAAAATTTCATCCAGTCATTTGGGTACTAGCGTGCAAAAAACCCAAACAAGTAAAAACACAAAAAAAAAACAGACTGGCAAGCGGTCTTTATTTCCAAAAAAAAAGTGTATGTTTAAACCTAGGAGTCTTTTTTCATCCCTCCTTTTTGGCAATCTTTCCACCCTAACCAAAATCTTACCTTCACCGCTCTAGTTTGTGTCCCCAGATATTCCCGCTCATAAGATATTCTCTTCACTGTCTGTCGGCGCACGAGTGTCTGGCTTGGCAAGGCTGCAAAAAGTTGGTCAATTCTTGACTGGTGGAACAACAATTAGCACACGGCGTGTTAGATCTATAGCAGGTCATCGACCAATCCCACGTGCTGTTTCAACATGATTCTGTTGTTTCTTAGACAAGCCAGTAGGTCTTGAGGAACAGCTGGAGAAGTTGCAGCCATTGGACAAAGATATCAACATTGACAAAGAACGGTCATTCTTAGGCGAATCACGATTGAGGAAATACAAAGTTTCTTAATTTATTCTGTCAGATTTTTCAACTTAATTTTTGTCTACGCCAGGATGCTCAATGGAAGTCGTCGTACATGCAAAACAAAAATACTATAAGTTTTGGCGAGATATTACGGCGAATAGATCGAGGCGAAATTTCTGTGCAGATTCAATCCATGCTGCTCTACACAAAATCTTAAACCAAAACGTCTTTGTTCGTCAGTAAATCTTGTGTATTTTTGTCCTGGGGTTCGGTAAATTTCTATGTTTTCTTCTTATTACGCACCCTACACTAACACGCCTTCGGAGGGAAAATATCTCTCCCACCACGTTCATGAGCCAGCTCTATCCTGGATATAGGTTGGAGGTATCGAAGTTAAGCAACACTGTATTGGATGGATGACCGTCATACACACGGCCAGATCTATTCGGGAGTGAGGTTGGAGGGATAAAAGTTAAGCAACACTGCGCTAGGTCAGGTATTGGATGGGTGACCATCATACACACGACCAGTTCTGTTCGGGAGAGAGGTTAGAGGGATGAAAGTTAGTACAACTTCACTCGCCTTGCTTGTCAACCTCTCGACAGCATGGATTTGAGGAGGAGTCCTGTTGTTCGCGTTTTAACGTTCTTCGGAAGGGACGTTAAGCCGGTGGCCCTTTTGGTCTTCGACAGGAGTAGGCTACGTGCCGGCAACGGGTTTCCTCTCCTGTCTACAATACTAGACTAGCTTCATCATCATCCACTCGTTTACTGACGCCATTAGACTAGTGCCACATAGCCCTTTATCAAAACAGACCACAAATGAATGAAATAAAGTGCTAAAGATATGTCTTGTCACCCTGGTTACAGGTGGTTGGTCGTTCGGCACGCAGAAGTTCAAGGTGCTCTCGGCGTCGAGGTATTCCCGCCAGACGTTCATCTACAGCGCCATCCCCTTCCTGAGGGAGCGAAACTTCGACGGTCTGGACATGGATTGGGAGTATCCGAAGGGGTCCGACGACAAGAAGAACTTTGTGCTGCTGCTCAAAGGTGAGTGATATGTTAAGCGAGGCTAGACTAGGCTAGGCTAAGCTATGTTAGGTTAGGTAAAGCTAGGCCAGCTGAAGCAAGGCTAGGCTAGGCAAGGCTAGGGAAGGCTAGGTTAGGCTAGGCTATATGCTCTGCATACAGTATCGTGCATTATTCGGCTATTTAACGAACTACTAACGGCCCGTTAATATTTTATTCGGTCATTACGGTGCCTTGACTCCCATTTAACAGGTCTTTTATTCCTTAACGACTCTAATAAGCAACGTCACCCAGTCAGTGGTCCACCATTTAATTCTCAAGCGACAATTTTGCCTGGGGAAACAGAAATATTGCTTCTCTGACAACTTCGCTTGCCCAAATTTCTATTCTATTTCTATTCTACCAATTATTGGTATTGGTACCAATATGGATTGGTATATCAGTTCAGGCCCAAAATATTCATCTGTCAACTGCTAACGTCTCGTTAGCGTGGTTCCCCAGTCAGCGTCTAACGCCGAGTTGTCATGGTTACAGAGCTTCGTGAAGCATTCGAGGCCGAGGCCCAGGAAGTGAAGAAACCCCGCCTGTTACTGACTGCTGCGGTCCCTGTCGGCCCCGACAACATCAAGGGAGGATACGATGTCCCAGCCGTTGCCAGGTAAACAGCCCATAGAGACGACGTTGCTGGCAAGGTGATAGGATTGAGATTGATTTGTGGTGTTTAACAACGCACTGGTTTAATGGCGTCGGTGACTGAGAGGATAGTGATGAGAATGATGATAAACTTAACCAAATTGAAGGTAGGAGGGTAAACCTAGTGCCAGCATGTAGCCTACACCTGTCGAAGAGCACCAAGGGGACCAACGGCTTAACGTCCCTTCCGAAGGACGGTACAACTCGAACAACAGGGTTCCTCCACAAATCCATGCTGTCGAGAGGTTGATAAGCAAGGCAAATGAAGTTTCTGTACTAACTTGCATCCCTCCAACCTCTCTGCTGAACAGAACTGGTCATGTGTATGATGGTCACCCATTCACTTGCTGACTCAGCGAAGTGTTGCTTAACTTTGGTGATCTAACGAAAACCGGTGTTGCCAACATTTCGGTGATATATAGGATTGAGGTTAGGAGTCCTAGAGTTTCAGCGCCAAACGGAAACTGTCTGCATGAATCTCACTAACCACGAGCGAGTTAAAACACTAGTAAATTCCTTGGCGGGCTTACAAATATTAAAACTTCTGCATGAACTCTCTACTAATAAAGTTTAACCCCAAACTTAACTCCTCGATGCTTTTCCTCTCAGCTACCTTGACTTCATCAACCTGATGGCCTACGACTTCCACGGCAAATGGGAGAAGGAGACCGGCCACAACGCACCCCTATACTCGCCGTCGTCGGACTCTGAATGGCGTCGCCAGCTTAGCGTCGACAACGCGGCGTCGATCTGGGTCAAGGCTGGTGCTCCCAAGGATAAGCTTGTGATCGGTATGCCCACGTACGGGCGATCGTTCACCCTCGCCAATCCCGACGTGTACAAAGTCAACTCGCCGGCCACTGGAGGAGGCAAAGCTGGGGAGTACACGAAGGAGGCAGGATTCTTGGCTTACTACGAGGTTAGTGATGGTCTTATGTTGGCTTGGTCTTATCTCAAGAAGCGTTTGGTGATTTCTATTCGGTAAGAAGGTTTGCCATAGCATCAAGCATAATCACAAAAATAGCAGCAACGATCTTAAAACTTGGCTACCAAAAACAATATTGAAATATTCAAGTTTCCTTGCGCTCCGTGCTTATGTCAGCCAATCACAGAGCATTATTTTAACAAACATGGCGGACGCTGAACAGATGATCTTGACAGTTTGACGAAGTGGGACGTTGTTAAGTGCTCTGTTTTTAGATTATGTACCCGTACAGACGGTCAAAAACCATTGCTACCTAACTGCTAATTTATGGAATTAGTCAACGAGTAAAATTAATTATCGAATTGTGTGGCAATCTTACTGTAAACAAGTGACAAGTGACAGCTGAGCCAAAATTCTTTGTATAGAGCGAGATTCAAAGGTCAAGAGAGCCTGTGACCGTTTAATTCACTTTTGCTTGTGCTCCTGCTTGTGCGTGTGCGTTTGCATGTGCTTGTGCTTATTGCTATGTCAATTGTTGGTAGACCAAGTTTGTGGAATCCCGTTGAAAGTGATGCAACTTGTAGTCGTTAGGGCAAAAAATGTACCACTTTGCTGGTATATTTGCCGTTTAAACTCCACCCAAGGCCACCCCTCAAAGTCACTGACCCTTGCAGGTGTGCGATATGCTCAACAACGGCGCCACCTACGTGTGGGACGAAGAGATGAAGGTGCCCTACATGGTGCAAGGCGACCAATGGGTGGGCTTCGACGATGAACGCTCCATCCGAAACAAGATGCACTGGATCAAGGACAACGGATACGGAGGCGCCATGGTCTGGACCGTCGACATGGATGACTTCACTGGGACCATCTGCGGTGGGAATGTCAAGTACCCCTTGGTCGGCGCTATGAGGTGAGGGCGACGAAGAAAGTTTTAGGGGATCATTTTATTGGAGCGAAAAAAATACTCAATTTACGAAACGTTCAGAAAATAAGTTGTTTAAATTAGCATTCAAAAACCCAGTTGCAATTTATTAATTTTTTTTTATAACTTCAGTACATTTAACCAACAAAATGCGAACGGCACGTCTCCTTTACTGTAATGCTGGTACTCCTGTCTGGTCGGTCTCGAAGCTGAGAGACCGGAAGCTGTATATGAATCGGTCATATCAACCATCACTGGATGTACCGTTCACCTGCATTACTTCCCCTCATACAGAAACACTACCTCCTCCTTACAAGGGGATACTAATGATTGAAACTCTTCGCTGCTTTACAGGGAAGAACTTCTGGGAATTCCCCGTGCCAACAACGCCAAGGACATCGACTGGAGCAAGGTAGCCAACACGATCGGAGTTGATGATGACGAGGACGAGACACCAGTGGCTGGCACAGCGCCCATCAAGATCGACGTCAAGGATCTGCTGAAGAAAGTCCGTGGAACACAGAAGACGTCGGGCACGTCTGTCAGCGTGGTCAGCGGCAAGGGTGAGTTATGATACCCTTGTGGTAACATAAGATAGCAGAATTGAGAAGCTCTGTCAGGCGATCTCAGTATCTCCATGGCTACCAAACGTTGAATCTAACATTGAACCTCCTATGCTAAGCCATGATATACCCGTGGTAACATAAGATTGCCTCTACCACCGTCGACACCACCCATAACTCTGATGAATCTACGAAAAACACGCACGAAAAGCTAAAAATTCCAGAGAACAAAATTCTAAATCAAAAAAATGTGTTTCTCTTTTCATTGAAAAATCGCGACACCACATAACTTCCTTGTTTGCTTGTATATATATATCTATTCTTTCACAACATTAAGTTAGAAACTTTGTAGTATGCATTATGATGTCTCCCCAGGCAAAAGCAAGTTTGTTGTCCTTTTTAAAATCGCATAACTCATCCGAAACTGGTCGATCGTTGCGTAGGTGGACGCCATTATGTGACGCCATCTTGAAAGTAGGTCGGTTTCCGCGCGAAACACTCGCACGGTTTGCAGCTCAAGTTCACGGCCCCACAGAGACGACACCGGCGTAACAACTTCGCAGCGTCATTTCATTCACTACGGCAGGGAACCGGAACCGGAATTGATTAATGGGAGATTTTTACAAATAGGGATGTTATACAACGTTGGAATACTACAGGACCATTTCCGTTTCCAAAACAAGAAAATGTCTAAACGCTTTAATTCCTGGTTTAAATATTGATCGCCTTAAGATAATTGGTGAAAAAGTCGTATTTACCCCTTTGGTGTCGTAGCTTTACTGACAGAATATAAATCTACCTTAACTTTTCGCTTTGAATTTAGTATCTCACCAAGTTATTTCTTTTAGAAAACACAAACAGAAATAAAAAAAAAGTAAATCAAACAAACATTTCTCTCAGACAAAGCGAGTGAAAGTGTTGCCTGCCAAAAGCAAGAATTTAAAGCAAAAAAAAATATATACGATCTCGAAATGCCAAGGGAAATCCTTTCAAGATCAGCTGGGCGAAATGTTCCTGAATACATGAGTTTTTGTTGTCTCGCTAGCGCACGTGAGAGTGGTCGTTATGACTCGACCGGTGGTCTTTCATTCCTATTTTTAAAAGTGCACCGTGTCAACTAACGCGCTGCAATATTAATTAAATTAATAAGAAAGATGTTCCTAGTTTTTGTGTTTGCTCTAACGGTTGTTTGACTTCATTTAATGTACCTACTCACGTTCTAAAAGCACTTAGTACTGGTAGGAATCATGGTCTCTCTCAATTGAAATGTTGACAATTGCACTGCTTGACCAAACAGAAGAGATGTAAAAAAGAGTGAAAGTTTTAAGACATGTTCAATTTACTGGCTAGACAACAACAAAAAAAACCCTGCACATAACCAACGAAAAAAGCTTCGGACCATCCCAACAAACTACAAAAGTGATTACAGTTTTCACTCGAAATTGACGTTCGATTCGCGCGATTTTAGGTCTTCGAGTCAAGCTGGCCAACTGAAAACAGTAAAAAAAACACTCAAATCATAATTGTTAATATAGGGGGCTGGATTGTAGCAATGCAGGGGACAGTCCTTGTGCTGGTATCTTCTCTCACGGGCTAGACTGTAGCAATGCAGGGGACAGTCTCTGTGCTGGTATCTTCTCTCACGGGCTAGACTGTAGCAATGCAGGGACAGTCCTTGTGCTGGTATCTTCTCTCACGGGCTAGACTGTATCAATGCAGGGGACAGTCCTTGTGCTGGTATCTTCTCTCACGGGCTAGACTCTAGCAATGCAGGGGACAGTCCTTGTGCTGGTATCTTCTCTCACGGGCCTGACTGTAGCAATGCAGGGGACAGTCCTTGTGCTGGTATCTTCTCTCACGGGCCTGACTGTAGCAATGCAGGGGACAGTCCTTGTGCTGGTATCTTCTCTCACGGGCTGGATTGTATCACTGCAGGGGACAGTCCTTGTGCTGGTATCTTCTCTCACGGGCTAGACTGTAGCAATGCAGGGGACAGTCTCTGTGCTGGTATCTTCTCTCACGGGCTAGACTGTAGCAATGCAGGGGACAGTCCTTGTGCTGGTATCTTCTCTCACGGGCTAGACTGTAGCAATGCAGGGACAGTCCTTGTGCTGGTATCTTCTCTCACGGGCTAGACTGTATCAATGCAGGGGACAGTCCTTGTGCTGGTATCTTCTCTCACGGGCTAGACTCTAGCAATGCAGGGGACAGTCCTTGTGCTGGTATCTTCTCTCACGGGCCTGACTGTAGCAATGCAGGGGACAGTCCTTGTGCTGGTATCTTCTCTCACGGGCCTGACTGTAGCAATGCTTGGGACAGTCCCTGTGTTGGTATCTTCTCTCACGGGCTAGACTGTAGCAATGCAGGGACAGTCCTTGTGCTGGTATCTTCTCTCACGGGCTAGACTGCAGCAATGTAGAGCAATACATAATACCTTCTATCACTGCATTAAGAACCAGATCAAAGATAGCCTCATATGCCTTTGAAAACACAATGCACCAAAAGTTAGGTTTCAAGTTGTCCTCTCTCAAGGAGCCCCCTTTCAAGTGGTTCCTCTTCTTGTCCACAGCACGCGCCCCCCAGGTGTTCTGCTACATGACTCGCTGGTCGCAGAAGAGGCCGGGCTCCGGCAAGTTCACTCCCGACAACGTGGACCCCTCGCTGTGCACGCACGTCATCTACGCATTCGCCACACTCAAGGTACGCATCACACATTTTGATTGATTTCTTGTGTTTAACGACGCACTGTTTTCACGACTGGCCATGTGGTACTGGTTTAATGGCGTCGGTGAATGAATGGATGATGATGAGAGATAAGCCTAGCCTAGAAGGGAGAAGGGAAAACCTGGTGCTGACACTTCTCCTGCTCATGTCAAAGAGCACCAACGGGACCACCGGCTTAACGTGCCTTCCGAAGGACGGTACAACGCGAACAACAGGATTCCTTCACAAATCCATGCTATCGACAGGTTGATTAGCAAGGCGAGTGAAGTAACAGTACTAACCTTCAACCCTCCAACCTCTCTCCCGAACAGAACTGGTCATGTGTATGATGGTCACCCATCCAATACCTGACCCAGCGCAGTGTTGCTTAACTTTCATCCCTCCAACCTCTCTCCCGAACAGAACTGGTCATGTGTATGATGGTCACCCATCCAATACCTGACCCAGCGCAGTGTTGCTTAACTTGCATCCCTCCAACCTCTCTCCCAAACAGAACTAGTCATGTTTATGATGGTCACCCATCCAATACCTGACCCAGCGAAGTGTTGCTTGACTTCGGTTTTACAGTATACCTATTACACCCAACTCTGGCTTTACTCAAAGCCCGAAGCATGTACGTCGCCTTCAACCTCTCGTGTTCTCGCAGGACCACCGCCTGGCCCCAGCTGACGAAGACGACCTTGACATGTACGAGAAAGTGGTAGCTCTGCGCGAGAAGAACGCCAACCTGCAGGTGTTGCTGGCCATCGGGGGCTGGGCCTTCGGCTCGACACCCTTCAAGGAGCTCACCTCCAACACGTTCCGCATGAACACGTTCGTCTACGAGGCTATCGAGCTGCTGAGAGAGTACAAGTTTAACGGGCTGGATGTCGACTGGGAGTACCCGAGGTAAGCGCCATGGAGACTCTGATGATTGATTTAACATGTTTTGAAAACCTGGATAACCTGGATAGTGGTTGTCATAGTGTGACTTCGAAGCCAAGATCGCCATCTTGAGAGTCCCTGATTTTTAGTTATCTCATTAAGTCTGTTCTTTTTTAAGTGTTTTCATGAGTAGTTTTTGTGGTTTTCGTAGTTTTTACCACTTTAATGGTCAAAATTGTTTGAAAACTTAGTTTAAAAACTCTTTAATTAGCATTGAAATCATTGGATTTCTCCTCAGATTTATGGACTCAAGCTGAATCAGCAGGTTATTTGAGATCAGCTGGTTGGATCCTATGCTCTATCCAGGTTATTTGAGATCAGCTGGCTGGATCCTATGCTCTATCCAGGTTATTTGAGATCAGCTGGTTGGATCCTATGCTCTATCCAGGTTATTTGAGATCAGCTGGCTGGATCCTATGCTCTATCCAGGTTATTTGAGATCAGCTGGCTGGATCCTATGCTCTATCCAGGTTATTTGAGATGAGCAGGCTGGATCCTGTGCTCTAACCAGGTTATTTGAGATCAGCTGGCTGGATCCTATGCTCTATTCAGTTTATTTAAAATCAGCTGGCTGGTAGTTTAAAAAGTGAACCACCATTAATCTAGGTACAAATATCAAACAGAGATAAGCACAGAGTAAAAATATTGACAACTTAAAAAAAAACTCGTTTGATGTGACAGATCAGTGCCTTCTTGAATTAATAACAGATTTCAATGAGAATGTCTGTCTTTTCGCTGACACGTTGACAATTTATCCAACAGAGGCGCTGACGACCGCGCTGCGTACGTGAACCTGCTGAAGGAGTTGCGTGTGGCATTCGAGGGCGAGGCCAAGAGCTCTGGACAACCTAGGCTGCTGCTGACAGCCGCCGTGCCTGCCAGCTTCGAGGCCATCGCCGCAGGGTAGGTCCCAGTCAGACTCAAGGATGAGTGGTTTAACGACGTGCTGTTTTGATAACGGATCATGAGGCACTGGTCTAATTGCGTCGGCGAAAGAGTGGACGATGATGAACATAACCTAGCCTAGAAGGGTGGAGGGAATTTCAAAGCTAGCACGTAGCCTACTCCTGTCAAAAACTTAGGGGGCCACCGACTTAACGTCCCTTCCGGATGGGCGGTATAACTCAAACAACAGGATTCTTCCACAAACCCATGCTGACAAGAAGTTAATAAGCAAGATGAGTAAAGTTGCTGTACTAACTTTCATCCCTCCAACCTCTCTCCCAAATAGAACTGGTCATGTGTATGATGGTCACCCATCCAATACCTGATCCAGCGCAGTGTTGCTTAACTTTCATCCCTCCAACCTCTCTCCCGAACAGAACTAGTCATGTGTACGATGGTCACCCATCCAATACCTGATCCAGCGCAGTGTTGCTTAACTTTCATCCCTCCAACCTCTCTCCCGAACAGAACTGGTCATGTGTATGATGGTCACCCATATAATACCTGACTCAGCGCAGTGCTGCTTAAATTCGGTGATCTCACAAGGACCGGTGTTTCCAACACGCCAAACTGTATCTACATGCCAAACTCCATCTGTTTGTCCCTTCGTCTACTATGACCAATGACCAATAACAACACCAATATTACCCAACACCACCACAAACTAACACCGGCGTTGTTTCTATCTCAATCGTTTACTGATGCCATTGCCAGGTCTTGACCTCCTCGTCTTCTCCTGTTATCCAGGTACGACGTTCCTGAGATCTCCAAATACCTGGACTTTATCAACGTGATGACCTACGACTTCCACGGCCAGTGGGAACGCCAGGTGGGACACAATGCACCACTTTTCCCGCTGGAGAGTGCCACTAGCTACCAGAAGAAGCTCACTGTGGTAAGTGTCATTGAGGCTGAGACATAAAGATTAGAGCTCATGTTTTTACTACTTTATCACTGAGTAAGTGTTGCTTAAAGGTGATCGGCTATTTTAACTGGCCAGTTAATACTGTATTGGCATTTTTTGCTTTTTTAGCTTTGATCTATGCAATGGATCGGTTTCACATTTAATCATCCCAAAAAATAGCTACGCTCATCTTACAGCGCGACTCACGTTATGTTCGCGACGACCTTATATCGTGCATTTGTATTTGCTTTTACATCCAGTATTTGGTCTTATAAAAAAAACACATTATCATAGAGCTTGAAAGTTTGTCAGGGTGATAAGAAACTCATTCAATTTTCCTAAAAAAAAAATAATAATAAATAATAAATAGCAGTAACACATATTCCTTTCTATTTCTTCATGTAGCAGACGCATCTAAAATTGCATTTTTCCCTCTTTGTTGACTCGTCCAAGCTGAAAAAGCAAAGGAGGATAAGGAAAAAATTATAAAAAGGTATTGTCAAACGTACCCCCGGCCAGCTTCTAATCCCCCAATTCTTTCCTCGCAGGACTTCAGCGCCCGCGAATGGGTGAAACAAGGAGCGCCCAAAGAGAAGCTCATGATCGGTATGCCCACCTACGGTCGCTCGTTCACACTCGTCGACCCCGTCAAGTTTGACATCGGAGCCCCCGCATCGGGAGGCGGCACGGCCGGCAAGTACACCGCCGAGGCTGGTTTCATGAGCTACTACGAGGTCTGCGATTTCCTGCACGCCGACAACACCACGCTGGTCTGGGACAATGAGCAACAGGTGCCGTTCGCGTACCGCAAAGACCAGTGGGTCGGCTTCGACGATGAGAGGAGTCTGAAGACCAAGGTGGGTTACATGAGGAATGCCGCGAGCTGGTTTTGGGCCAACATATATTGTGAATTGATATATAGTGTTTAACGACGCACTGTTTTGACAACGGGCTACTGGTCTAACGACGTCGGTGAATAAGTGGATGAGAATAAACCTCATCTAGACTAGAAGGGAGGGGAAATCCAGTGCCGGCACGTAGCCTTCTCATGTCGAAGACCAAGGGGACCGCCAGCTAAACGTCCCTTCCGAAGGACGGTACAACTCGAACAGCAGGATTCCTTCACAAATCCATGCTGTCGAGAAATTGATAAGGACGTCGAGTGAAGTTGTTGTACTTACTTTCATCGCTCCTACCGTCATATTTGGACCAAATCTAATGGCGTTTTGAGAAAGAAATTACAGTAAATTTCATAACGCTATCAATAGTGGCAATCCTGTCTATGGCCACCCACAAAGCGCGAAGTCCCTAGTTCTGACCCTGTCTCGTACCCCGGCAGATGTCGTGGCTGAAGGAGGAGGGCTTCGGTGGCATCATGATCTGGTCGGTGGACATGGACGACTTCAAGGGATCCTGCGGCACCGGCAAGTACCCGCTGATGAACGCGATGCGCCAGGAACTCGACGGCTACTCGGTCAAGTTGCAGTACGACGGACCTTACGAGTCGTCGCGACCCGTCAACAGCCAGTACACCACCAAGGACCGTGAGTATATCTCTTAAAAGTTGGCCCACAAATCTATCTACCAAGGTCTTGCGATTGCTGGTTATAGCGTTGGAGGATGAGCGTTAAATACAGATAAACAAGCTCAAGAAAAGCGTAAAAACTGAAAAAATCCACAAAGAAAACAAGCAAAAATTTGGGGATCTATCATTTTCGGGTATGGTACATCTCAATGCGGTCAACATATTTGCAAAATTGAATTAGGTTTGACTACGTATTTTGGCATCTAATTAATTTTCAAATTTAGCAAAAAATTATTGTAAAAATCCAATTGAAAAAAAATATCTCCATAGATATCTGGCTAATATTTTTCAAAAACTTAGCAGAACAAACTTAAGAGATTGCAGAACTGTCCAACTGTCAAAGTTTCTGTACAATAATTCTGTCTCAAGCCCACTAAGAAACTAACCCGCCGCCGTGTCTTTCCGCAGCCAACGTGGTGGTCTGCGAAGAGGAAGACGGTCACATCTCGTACCACCCCGACAAGGCCGACTGCTTCATGTACTACATGTGTGAGGGAGAACGCAAGCATCACATGCCGTGCCCGGCCAAGCTCGTCTTCAATCCCAACGAAAACGTGTGCGACTGGGCGGAGAACGTGGAGGGGTGCACGCAGCACACTGCTAAACCCCCTACCACCAGATAGGGGTGCAGATAGATTGACTGTGCGTCGAATGCGAGAGAGGAAGAATGTTCAGTAGGTAATGCCTACAATTGACATAGCAATAAGCACTAGCATTTAACGGTCACCGGGCATCTTGAGATTCGAATCTGGCGCTAAACAAATAGGGCTTTGGCTCAGTTGTCACTTGTGTTTTCAGTAGCGCTCATTTTAGGTTATATTGAAGTATCCACAAAATTCTTTGATTTTACTAGTTGACTAATTTCACAAAGGAGCCAGAAGTACCAAGGAGTCAGGTAGCAATGGTTGTATGATTCCTAAATTATAAGATCCTTGTGCTTGTGCGTGTGCCCTTTGCTATGTCAATTGTGGATTGACCTACGACGCGGGCAGTGCTATAAGTATCGAAACAGTTTGCTGTTTGCTGCGTTTTCCGCCATTTTGAAATGTGTGCCTTATTTTAAACAATCTTGAATTTCATGAAAACTTGGTTACGAAACAACTTCAGTAATTGGCGAAGCTTTTCTATGGATCATGTAACTTTTTCGCTAACGAACGTTATCTTGGTATATTCCATAAAAGAGATAACGTTTGTGATCTCCAACAAAAATGTAAAATAATCGATATCCAGGTTAAAAATTCTATAAGAAGATACCAGAGCTATGTAGATCTCTAGAGTCCTATCTTGCAAGCGAGATAAGAAACAAAATTTAGTCCTGAATACAACTTAAAAATCTCTTTGATAAATTTTCGAAGAGTCATCTCAGCTTGTCACTGTTATCAAAAACAACGAATCGTTTTTGGCTCGGTTCGTTCTCCATCCGCTCTGCAGTGGTATTTTCAAGATGGCGGAAGGCACAGCTGATTTCGCTTCGTTTCTTGTCTAAAGCCAGCTGGTCGAAGACTTTTCCCCAGTTCAGAGTTTCCCCTGACCACGTTTCCGTCCGGGCTGTTGTCCGTTATATGATCTGACTACACGGTCTTACCAAGAAGCCGTTTGCTACTCCGCTTTGAGGGCGACTGTCGCCAAGTTTCTCTTAAATAAGTCTGGCAGTCAAGACTCCAGAAGAACGGTCACACAACATCGGTTGGCAAAGCAAACATCTTGCCCGCGTTGTTTCAAACAAAGATTCCCTTCGACTTAAAGTAACCCGCGCTCGGAATATCAGGATTATTTTCGAAACACAACTAGATCCCTGTAAATATTTCTGACACATTTGGGCGATTTTTTTTTTAAATTCAAGTTGACGCTTTCAACGCTGCTGGCCACGGAATGTTCACGGTCAGCCTTTTTTGAAGGTCAAACGTGCGCATGGCGCGGTGAGCTCATCTGATTGGTGGACCAGGAACAAGTGGGTGTGGCTTGCTGAATAACTGGCACTTGTTTATGGGACTAAAGTCTTATGGACTGGCATAGTTAACAAAAAAATGTTTTTTTTATGTTAATATTTGTTTTGCAAACAATTTAATTTGGATGGGATTGATTGTATTGGGTTGATATCATTTTTTTGCGCTGGTCGATTTAAAAGTGAATCAACACCAATTTTTTGAATGGAATTGGGTTATTTCAGGCTCAACCATTATTTGAGAAAAAATTCAGCAGCGTCGATTTCATTTACCAAACAACGACCTTCAAAGATATCTAAAATCTGAATGAAACTTGGCGTTTTTTGGCACAGCCCTGGAGGAGACGTTGGTGACCCATGTTGTAGCACGTTGGAGGGAGTGTTAGTAGGTAAGATTATTTTTGTAATACAAATTTTAATTTATAGGTTTGCCACCGCTGTTTAATATTTACACTCAATTAATGGAGCTTTTGTTAGTATTTTTTTTTTTTTAAATAAAAATGGATATGCGTGAGAATTCGAGGAAAAATTTGATAACAACTACCGTTCAAACTTTTTTTTTTCAATTTAACACCGATTGGCGCAAAGTGTGTTCATTTTAAGAGCCACCAGTTAACATGGCCGACCACTTAGGCGTAAAGCGACGGTAATCTTTATTCTCTTATGAGTTAACGGTGCAGGAAAACCATCATATCGTCCATTTTAGTAAACATGTGGCTCTTTTCAGAGAAACACTACACATGTGTTGGTTTTTGCTGTAAATTTTTTGCACTTTAAGTCGAGCGTTTGATGTCTCTTTAAATTGCGGGTGAATTCCAACCATGACAAACGATAAAAAATAATGCCGATTAACGTGGCATTTTATCAAACATCTTGCAATTTGGTAACTTCACCATGAAGACAATTCTTTAACTCGAATTATTAAAAATGTACATAATAATTTTAGTTATTATATGTAAGTATTGAAATAAAAATGTAAAAAGCGAATATTTGTGAACTGGGTTTTTTATTTCGAAAAATATCTCACCGTCTTTTGCTCGATTATTTTGCAAAAATCTTTAAAAGTCGTTGGTATTTTGGTCCGCATAAGCCTCAATTCGAACTAACTGATCAAGCTATTTCATGGTAATTCCAGTTCATCACGTAGATTATTTCTCACTGGAAGATTGCGGACATTGGAACCAGAAAGGCACCACACTCTTTGGGTATCCATCCTCGACCTGCCAAACAACAATAAGATCATTAAAAAGTTGCCGAAATATTGTGTCTGTTTGTATCTCCAAGACTTACCGGTCCACTGGGCAGCCTGTACTTAGTGTACTGAGTCCCCTTGAAGAAGTACATATGGTTTAGCTCGAAAGGGAAAATGCCCACAGCCTCGTTCTGGATGGCCAGCTCGCTGATACGCTTCTCATCTTCGGAGCCTGCCAAATTTAAAACACACACAATTTTTCGGATGACATTAATAAAAATGAAAGTGAAGAACAAATAAATTTCCCTTGTACCCGTACCGTAACTTGTACCCGTAACTTTATCAAGGATTAAAGCAGTCCTGACAGTTTTCCGATAGCAAAATAACCAGAAATAATTAAAACAATGACCTAGTTCAGGTCCCCTGGATGCATCTCACTTAAATAATCAAGGTCAATAATTAAAAAACTAACGTAATTTTTAAATCGAGGATATGACACCAAATTAATTGACGTTTGACCAAGTGCATTGTTTGGAAAATTTGTGTTTTCTATGATTTTCACGCCATCGAAGGGAAACAGAAGGCTTACTATGAATGGCTCCAGGAATCTCCTCCCCCCCCCCCCCCCCCCCCACCCACTCTCTCTCCCGCCAGCTCCAAATCCGCCTTAATTACATTTAATCCTAGTTTCGTAAGAATAAGAAAACATTAAAATGCACTTTTCTTATTTGGGTCCAGCGTCCGCCTGTAGGCGACTTTCACTCACTGGCGTCTTCATCGGAGGCAAAGAAAGGATCCTCGCTGACGACCTTGGGGTAGCCCGGCTCGAGCCTATGGTCTTTGAATGCCCAGGTTTGTTCATCCTTCACGAGATAGCTGATCGTGGAGTCGATGTCGTAGGCCGCTCCGTCGACCTTGACATCTTTGGGGAAGCCTGTCCAATAGGAGGCAATCTTCTTGGGGTAGCCGTTGACGAGACTGAAGCCGTCGGTAAGGTTGCCTGTCAGTTTCCAAAAGCTATCACCTGCAAGGTCAAATATCAAACGTCAAATTGCTATTGATGTTTTGATACATAAGTTGATTGCTGTGTTCTTTGTTCTTTTTGATTTTCTCTCTCGAACAGATTATTTCTGAAAATGTCATTCCAATCGGTCCAGCTGTATGGTTACAAAAGTTGGTAAAGAAAAGGCACAAATATACAAACAAAAAAGAAACTGGTTCGATTTTTTTCGGGTAGTAATTTTGTGTCTTTGCTTTGACCAAAGAATGGCAGGATCAACAGGTAAAGAACCACGACAAGAGCATACCTTTGAGCACTAGAAGTTGGTTTTCTGAGTCCGGCAGGATGGCAGTGAGCTGCCCGTTGCCGTCGTCGTCGCACAGCTCTTGGGCCTGTGGGAAATAGATAAAGGTGGAGACTTTGCCTTGACCTAGTCGTAACCTTGCCAAGGAACTGCGTGTTGAAAACACCGATTCTCATGAGATCACCGAAGTCAAACAACACCGCGCTGAGTCAGGTACTGGATGGGTGACCATCACACACATGACCAGTTCTGTTCGGGAGACAGGTTGGAGTGATGAAAGTTAGTAGTTAGTACAGCAACTTTATTCGCCTTGCTTATTAACCTCTCAAAAGCATGGATTTTTTAAGAAATGCTTTTGTTCGCGTCGTACCGTCCTTCGGAAGGGACGTTAAACCGGTGGTCCCCTTGGTGCTCATTGACAGGAGTCGGCTACGTGCCGGCACCGGACCAGTGTCACATGGTCATTGACACATTGTAATCGTCGAGTTTAGCATCAATGAAGAATATTTAAGTGTAACGCACTTTTCTATGCAGGAAAACTGCGAAGAATAACGAAATTGAATTTCCCAATTGTTAAAGAAGCGATGATACCACCTTTTAGCAACTAGGTATCATGTTATGTCGATATTTTTTGCGAAATCAGATTTAAATTATCGCAGCATCTGACCGAACCAGTAAGTCGAATGCTTGGACACAGCAATAATAACGGCTATTAATAACAGTAATTATTATAATAATAATAACAGTTTATAAATCCAGCGATTGAGTACTTACAAGAGCTGACGCCAGGCAAACTGTCGGAAACAAAAACAACTGCGAAGACGACATCTCTTTCTTAAGACAGACACCAAGAGTGCGACCGCTCGTATACGGACTCAGATTACCACGGGTATTTATATTCAAGTTCAAGAGATTGCAGACCTTGCTTTGATATTGCGCATGATAATTTTATCTAAAATGGCTTGATAAATTAGCTGTTCTGCTAATTTAATATTGACCTTTGACTAGCAATGATTTCATCAATTTCGTAGCACTCGTTATGTAGATGAAATACTTTGGAAAAAATATCAAGATATCAGATTCTTTGCTATCATTACTTTATAGGGACACGTAGCACCCGTCAAAAATGTTGCAATATTTGAAGTTTTGAATCAGGCTGACTAGGCTTCACGCATGTAATTTAAGCTGCGTTTAAAAATGAGCGTAGCGCTATTTTGAGATGATATTATGTGAACTGATCCACTGTATAGATCGAAGCCGAACAGCTAAAATTCACTAAATTAAAACAGAACTTTGTGAATAAAAAGATAAAAAAACACATACTGACTCAAAAACTTTGCTATCTACTTTATTTTGATGTATTTTACGTCTTTGCAAAGTTTGGTGCAAAGTCTTTGTACACTTTGAGCGGTACAACTCTGAAACATTTGATTGACTCAACATTTTCGTACATTTTCTCTAGGCCACTAGAGCTCTACGTCGAGATTACTGCTCGGTGCTATAAATCAAAGAAATTGTCCGGTGGGTGGCGTAGGGAAAACGTAGATTAGTTTTTCCTCGCATGCTTTGATGTCACAGGTACTTCAAGAACTGGAGCGAGTTAAGCAACACTGGACTGGATCAGGTATTGGATGGGTTACCACCGAACGGTTTGGCGTGTTGGAAACGGCGGTCCACTTGAGATCACCGAAGCTAAACCCACACCTTAGAGAAAATAATACCACACTGTGCTGGGTTAGGTTTTGGATGGATGCCCACCGAACGGTTCGGCGTATGTTTTGGCGAATGGTCTGGTATGTACACCCCTGTTCTTACCTGCGATGGAAACTTACCCAGTGTTTCTTGATTTTCTTCTAAAAATTACCCGAGTTCCTGGAACCCAACGCCTTTTGCAGACACGACATCAGCGCACACCTGTACGATGGGTGGCCTACCCATCAGGAATCACAAATAAATATCACCGCTAGAAATAATTTATTTACATCTATTTTTATTTACTTCCCGCGAAAGGTTTATCCGCCTTATGTTTTTCAAAAAGTGGCGATTGGCATTCACTTTTAGGGACATGTTGCATCACGTGTCTGATATTAAATCGATCAACACATCCAGTGCTGCTATGCTCCTGTAATTGTCATTGCTTTGAAGCCCTCTTCTGCTATTTAAGTGTCTGTTATTACCCGCCCTATTTCAAGTCATCTAGGTGACTAGCTAGAAATCTCTCTTCTCTTATGGGAAGCTGGGACAGGTCCGCGATCGAGCCCCGGCCGTTCCGGTTTTTGTTTTTCCGAAAGTTGTGCTCGGAACAAAGCTGAAAAATGAACGAGCCAGTGAGTGATCAAGTGCCAAAATGTTCCTCGTAGCTGGCGGCAGAGGTCGAATATGAATTACGAGTGGTCGTGCGGGTAAGAGTCACACTTTTGTCCATTGATCAAGTACATTTGATATCCAACAGAGTGCGCTGGGGGTCTGAGTGCGTCTTAACTCGATTGCGTGTTCGTCCAAATCAGACAAATAAGAGAGCCTGGAGACACATTGATCGGGCAGGAGAGTTCGTCCAGGCGTTCCTCCAGTCGGGCTCTATCGGCTGGCATTTTCTTGTCAGACCGTGTCAAATGGTGCTGGCCCATATTTTGTAGTGGCCGAGTGTCCTTGCTCTGCTTGGTGCAGGGACTGGGTCCATCTCTAACTTGCTACGCGAACAAATAATAGTGGGTTGACATATCGTATAAAACCTGAAAGATGTTATGGTTTTAATACAATTTTTTTTTTTTATCTTAAAAGATGGTTGGTTTGCCAAAGTGCAAACGGTAACACAATCTCGCGCCGTACTACATAGACGGTGACCGCTTTGACCGGTTTTTTCAAACATGAAATTCTAGTATGTTTAAATATCATCACAAGCAAAGACCGTCTGCGTGGCACAATAGTAATGTCTTCGGTGCCGCCAGGTTTCATCGTAACCTGGTTCGTATCGGCTCGACGGCAGCAGACTTTTACTCTTTTACTCTTACATCCGACATCCACTCGTCAGGAGACTTAAATACAAGAAAAATGTCGACGACAATAGATGGCCGCGTGGTCGTGCGGTTAAACGGTACGATGCAGATAGATACTCTTAAACTCGTGACAAGGATGATAGACCGGGTTCGAATCCCGACCGCTCCACAGTTGCAATGAGACTTTAGCCCATTTTTTTTTTGGGCGAATGATAAAGACAGTAGCAAAATTGCTGGGCGCTCCTGGCGCTCCGCGCCAGTCGCCCCCCGCAATTTTGCGGGCCGTTCCCACGACCCCAAACCCCACCTATACCCCGTGCGCAGCTCCTACGTCTAGCATCAAGAGTATAGGAACGGTTGTGAGTGTTAAGCATCATCAGCGCTACCTGTTGGCAGAATATTTTACTACACTCTGGACTTAAAAAACATTTGGTATTTTATCCAACTTCATCAAGTTCGATGATTAGATACCAGAGTGACTTGAGCTCAGAGCTGCCAAAAAGCCGCCAGGCCGGGCTTCGAACGCACTACCTTCAGCACACAACGTCAGCACGCTAACCACAGAACCACGCTGGACATACGTTATCATTTGATAATAAAGCAACTAAAATGCCAACGATCTGAATTAGCTACTATAGATGTTTTGTCACAATTCATATCTTTAAAAACTGTCATTTCAATGTCACTCTTGTAGTTAACTTGTCTGATTGAGTGCAGATTTGAGTGCAGCAGGGAAAGCGTTCAAATCACACCTGCGATATACTTTACTGTATACTTTAAAGGGTTTGTACTAACTTCGCATACATTTGTATTCATTTTATATTTTACACGCGAATAGGTCACAAATTAGAAACTATCACATTACATCATGTAAATGTTTAACAGTTCATACAGTTAGAAGAAAACATAGAAGTAATTGCAGAAAAATCGAACAGTCATGACAGTTAGCCAACGTACATGCCTGGCATGTACAGGTAATACAACACGGACATAACCCAATCACTAATTTATATAGCGAAGCTATATAGTACTAAGGGTAAATAGAGAGAGAAGGCTTCGCTCCTACACAGTGTTTAAATACCAGACCTGACCCCAACACCAAGCAGTGATAGGGCACTCGGCCACTCCAAAAAATGTGGGCTTTCACCAGTTGCCACGATCTAACGCGAAAATGCAAGCCTTAGGGCGCGACTGGAGGGACGCCAGTCGAACCCCGTTGCTTCGTGCACGTCCCCTGGTCAACCATACCAAACAAGTATCACCGAACCAGCAGTCGAGTTAAGTCTCATTGTGATCCCGAACGAAATCTATTGGATATCAAATGTACTTGATCAATTACAATGTCGATAAATCACGGATATCGCCATCGGTCGGTAATTTGTTTACCTGTTGCAAGTAGTATAAGTACTTGTAATGTATATGCGTTTAACATCTCCGTCCACCTCAGCCCGCTCTCGTAGTCGAATGGTATCATTCGCCGGATAACGAGTAGCAGAGGCCGGGTTCGATCCTCGTCCACGCTAAGTTTTTTATTTATCTCAGAAGATATTATTTTAATTTTAAAATCACGATTGACCGTTACGGTGTGATACATATCAAGGGTATAAACCACTAATCAACTAACATACATTTGAACTAATTTACACATTATTTCTATTCAGAAACTTGTTAACAGAATCAAAACAATTTTTCATCAGGTAGACTTTTAGCTTGGTCGAGAATTCTTCGTCTGATTTGTTTACATTTCAAGTCATATGGTTAAACAATTAACAGTTAAACAATTTAAACAATTTAAACAATTAACAATTTATCATATTATCATATTATCATTTTAACAATTCTGTTAAACAATTTAATTCCATAGGAAATGGGTCCTGTGTTTGAAACACCAGTCTTTATTTCATCAGTCTTCATTACTAATTAGTTTAAGATGATATTCGTGTTCTCTTGTATTGCATCTTTCTTTGTCCATAATCACCGGGCTTACATTCGAAGATTAAAAGGATGTGGACTCGTCAAAAATAAAAATACATTATGATTACAAATAAATTGCAAAAAACAAAGACAATACTAAAATACCGAGATAGGCATGTGAAATACTAAAGTAACAACAGTCAGGGGTGTCATCCACACCTTTGACAGTGCTTACAGCATACATAATAGCTCAGTAAATGTAGAGGCAAGGCAGTGGTAAAATTGTATATGGTTTTGTGGAGTTCTTAATGGACACACCAGGATCAGTGGGATTGGAGCTGGCATTCGCCAAATATTTTATTGCTCGTTTTTGTAATCGGAACAATTTTATGACCACGGATGATTGACCCCATAATACTAAACCATTCAATAAACTATCATGAACATAAGAGAAATGAACTAGTTTAGCAGTAATGAAATTTCATATCTTAAGCACTCTTTTAATTAAATAACAGCATTTTCTGTGCGACTCTTAGATATTATATGTTTATCCCGTTTTACTCTGCTATCTATAATAACACCAAGGAATTTGGTTTCATCGAGTACATTAATTATTTTCCAATTGTGGTGACGAGACTTTATCACTCAGTTTACTATTCTTCTATTTAAAGTTTATAATCACTGTCTTTTCGACATTAATAATGAGATTATTTTCAGATTTAGGATTTAAATTCCACTCAGCGATTGGTAATTTCTAACAAAATACATCGTGCACGCTGCTATCGCAAGCAACCGGCCCAAGATGATGGAAGCCTTTTATGGCTTCGCGAACGTTATTTGATTGATTGATTTGGGGTGTTTAGCGACGCACTGTTTTGACAACGGGTCCTGTAGCACTGGTCTAATGGCGTCGGTGAATGAGTGGATGGTGGTGAGAATGATGATGAACCTAACCTAGCCAAGAAGAAGGTAGGGGAAACCCGGTGCCGGCACGTAGGCTACTCCTGTCGAAGAGCACCAAGTGGATCACCAGCTTAATGTCCTTTCCGAATGACGGTACAACACGAACAACAGGATTCCTCCACAAATCCATGCTGTCGAGAGGATGATAAGCAAGGCGAATGAAGTTGCTGTATTAACTTTCATCCCTCCAACCTCTCTCCCGAACTGAACAGGTCATGTGAATGATGGTCACCCATCCAATACCTGACTCGGCGCAGTGTTGCTTAACTTCGGTGGGCTCACGAGAACCGGTGTTTCCGACAAGCCAAATCATGCATTTGAGTTGCGTTGTAAAATGAGCGAAGCGATATTTTGGAATGGTAAAATGTGAACCCAATCCATTGCATGGATCAAAGAAAAACAGACAAAATTCACAAAATTCAGATGGAACTTTGTGAATTAAAAGACAAAGAAAACTCATACTAGCTTAAAAACTTTATATCTACTTTATTTTTATGTATTTTACGTCTTTGCAAAGTTTGGTGCAAAGTCTTTGAATACTTTTGGCGGTATAAGTCTCTAAGGTATAAGTCTAAAACGTTTGTTCACAATGTGAACATTTTCGCAAATTTTGAATAGTTTCGAAACTGTGCCACCGATTTTGCTGAAAAACGCATGAGGACTAAGTTAAAAACACAAAAATTTCGTTAAAATCAGGGTATGTGTTTGGCCACTACAGCGCATCAATAACAAAAACACAGATAATTGATTTTTTTTTTTTGTAATTACAATTGAAGATTTCTCTCCACGCTGGTTTTGAGGAATTCATCCATATACATTTTCTTTTTATAAAGTAATTAGGTAATAATTATTTCTTACTAATTGTAATAGTGAATTAGTAATAAAGTAAAGTAATTTGGTGCGACATTTTTGCCGCGGTGTACCTTTGCATTGTTATGATCTCAACAGGATCAAGCTTCACACCGGTGCATTGCGACTTGATTGCGACCAATTTCTTTGCGGCCAAGTGGTGCGGTTCGTGCTGATTCGTCAAATGACGTTTCGCGACTGCGAGTGACCGTGCTACACACTTGATACCGTTCTATCCAGTAAGGAGAGAGTGTGCACATTGGACTGGGCGAGCGAATTGGAATTATCACACATTAGTTCTGTTTCAAAATTTCGTTCTTAAAAATCTAGCATTATGTCTATTAGTGAGAGCTCCGAAAACACGTGTGTTGTGTGTTTCAAGAACGTTTTGATATTCTCAATTGGCGAGTGTGATCACCCAGTTTGCTATGAATGTTCTACGAGAATGCGAGTGCTGTGTCGTCAAAATGAATGTCCCATATGTAGACATGACCTACCCAAGGTAATTGTAGATAACCTATCAGCGGATAATGATTTGAACTGTTTATTAAAAATAAAATAGCATATTTAGCTTCCACTCTATCAATTTACAGGTTATATTCAAGAATGAAGTCGCGCTGTATCGAACAATCAATTGCGGAAACTACTTGATGGACAAAAAGTTCAAGATATGCTTCGCTAACAATGAAATCCAAGCAGCGTATAACAAGTTGCTGGAGCATACATGTGCTCGTTGCCCAAATCGTCCAGCCTTCCGAACGTTCCAGAATCTTAAGGACCACATGAGGAAAGAGCATGAGCTTCAATACTGCGAACTTTGTGTTGATAACCTCATGGTAAGTTTATATCAATAACCTCTTACGAAATCATGATCCTTAAACAACTTATTCACTAATCTGGTTGTGATGTAGATCTTCAGTGGTGAGCGAAGATCGTACACAAGACAAGAGTTGGGACAACATCGACGGAAAGGTGACACCGATGACAGATCACACCGTGGACATCCATTGTGCGAGTTCTGTGATCAACGATACATGGACAATGACGAACTGTATCGACATTTGCGCCGGGACCATCTCTTTTGTCACTTTTGCGATGCAGATGGTTTCCATCATTACTACCCGTGAGTTGTAAAGCAATTTTTTAACATCTGCTGAATATCAGTTAGTCACTGAACCAAGTTAATTTCTTTCCTTTCAAGCATTGGTGAATGAGATTTTCTAATATGCTCATTGCAAATCTTCTGTTAATGTTTCCAGGTCGTATGATGCTCTGCGCCACCATTTTCGAAGTGAGCACTTTCTCTGCGAAGAAGGAGAATGCATCGATGAAAAGTTCACACCTGTCTTCCGCTCAGAAATAGACTTGAAGGGTATGTAAATGCATAGCAACTACCAGGTGTCTACTTTATCTAACCTTAACCCTAGGTATGAAAAAAATATATATACATATATATTTACAACTGGGTTTTTGAATGCTAATGAAATGCTCAGTAAAAAAGTACGTAAAACATTGAAAATTTGCTGTTTTTACATTAAAAAAACCAGGTGTCAATACATATATATGTGTGTGTATAAGTGTTTTTTTTTTTTTAATGCTGTGCTATTGTATTAAATATTTTAACTACAGGGTAGCAATTTAATTTTTGACTAGGCATTAGAAAAAAATCATGGGTGATTGACGATTGTATTATTATAAACCTTGCCAAAATTGGTACCCAATTAGGTTCGAGTCCTCGTTTGGGCACACATTTTTGAAAGCTTTTTAGTGTTCCTAAAAATGGTAATAATATTGTCGTCTCTTTGATCATGAGAATATAAGAACGAAGATACAAGTATGGTATAATACTTTGAGCATTGCAAGCATTTTCAATTTAATTCAGATTTCACATCATGGGTGATATTTTTATAAGCATTATTTCAATTAGTTCATGACCTGGTTAAAAGCCGGTCTTGAGAACACAATTGATTGAAGGTGGAATCTGCGTGCTCAGATAGCTCAGGTAATAGAGCACGTAACCGGCAATCGGGAATCCCGGGGTTTATATCCCAGTTCGGTCGTACATGTTTCCAGTGTAGCTCCGTTTTCAATAACAATCACGAGTACCGTGTTATCGTTTCCAGCACATCGTGCGAGTGTACACGGACGTGCGCTGGGCAAGGCAGGCACGAAGCAGGCGCGGACACTGGAGCTGGAGTTCACGTTGAAGCCGAGGCCGGAGGCGGCACGGCGTGGTACAACGCGTGGGCAAGCCGCGGCTCGCACTGACGACGATGCTCACGGAGCCGTGAGTCAAAGCAAATATTTTCCAAGATCACCTCACTCCAATCTAGTATTATATTTATTTTACTTATGTAGTAAAAACATCTTACAAGCGTACAATAAGTACAGTGGTGAGGAACAAGTTTAGTAATTACTTAAGTCTAGTATGCTCCTGAGTCCTGAACAATTTTGTGCCTATGCTAGCTGCATTTTCTCCAAGCCAGGGAACACCCCCTAACCCCCTAATGGTGCAGCCAGGAAGGGGTTTCTTCCAACTTCCTTTTGGTAATTCAGTCAATTGTTGAAGAAAATCCACGACAGACTTAAAGCAAATCAAATTTTTATCGATATTTAGCTAAAGTTGATGGGCTTTTGTGATCCTTGCTAGTGCTTGTCGAGTTCAGGCCGGCAGGACTTATTTCAACGACATTTTACATATATTAGTCGGATAGCTTTTTCCTTTATAAGATATTAGATTTTTTGCAAAATGTTCAAACTCAAGACACTCAACAAAACACTAAACAAAACTTAATCAAATTTTGAAAAAAAAGGTTGATTGCACTGAGATGTTTAATGCCTAAAAATTACATACCCGTAATCACATTCACGAGTTATTTTGATTTTTGAAATGTTTTTTTTTGGATTTTTAGCAATTTTTAACGCCTTATTCAACCAATTTATCGCTCTTTAAATCTCGTCCTTCAACATGATGTAGAGTGATGAAGGTAATGCGTGGGAGAGGTTTAAGCACGAAGAGCGTAAATGCCTATCCTGCAAACCTCTAAATCAATGCCAACTCACACAGGTGGGAGGTCGGTGTCCTGCTCCTGAGGATGCTGGGGGTGGGGGAGAGATGGGGGTGTACCAGCACGTAGCCCCGCCACCCAACATGTCCGAGTTCCCGTCTCTGGGGGGCGGGGCGCCGGCCCCACGCAACGCTCGAAACAACGCAGTCACCATCCGCACACACGGACCGCCGGGCGCAGTGAGTGGATATAACATAGGATCCAGTCAGCTGATCTCAAATAATCTGGATAGAGCATAGGATCCAGCCAGCTGATCTCAAATAACATGGATAGAGCATAGGATCCAGCCAGCTAATCTTAAATAACCTGGACAGAGCATAGGATCCAGCCAGCTGATCTCAAATAACCTGGATAGAGCATAAGAACCAGCCAGCTGATATCAAATAACCTTGATGGAGCATAGAATGATTTCAATGCTTCTTAGCCATGTTTGTAACTTGTTTCCCCAGGTGACGGACGCCAACTTCCCAGCGCTGGGCCCGGACGCAATGCCTGGATGCAAGACTTTGCGTCTCAGCGTCAACAGCGGGCCGCGAGACTCTCGGGCCGCGGGCAACAACGTGTCGATCCACGTCAACCATCGCAGTGTGCCATCTGCACCCTCCCAGCGTAACGTGCCGTCCGCCCCCGCCAACGACTTCCCTGCGCTGGCGCGGAGAAACGCTGAGCCGGCGCAGAAGACACGGCCATCTAGTGATGACTTCCCATCGCTGTCGAAAGGTCGGTTAAATTTTGGTGGTCGCTTGAGTCAGGCTAGGAACGTTGTGAGAATAGCACTTTTGCACTCTCTGAAGTGCTTTGCCAATTTGGAGGCAACTTCTGATCTACTTAGTTTTCCTAATTTGATGCCAAAAGGCTGGATATTGTGAATAGGGTGCCAATAGGCTGGATATTGTGAATAGGGTGCCAAGAGGCTGGATATTGTGAATAGGGTGCTAAGAGGCTGGATATTGTGAATAGGATGCCAAGAGGCTGGACCATGTGCATAGGGTGTCAAGAGGCTGGATATTGTGAAAAGGGTGCCAAGAGGCTGGATATTGTGAAACGGGTGCCAAGGGGCTGGATATTGTGAAACGGGTGCCAAGGGGCTGGATATTGTGAATAGGGTGCCAAGAGGCTGGATATTGTGAATAGGGTGCCAAGGGGCCGAATATTATGCATAGGGTGCCAAGGGGCCGAATATTATGCATAGGGTGTCAAGAGACAGGTTATTTGTTGTGGAGAATAAGGAAAGAGAGAGGGAGCACAACTTACCGGAGAAAAAAACTTGCGTCGCGGTGTGCACTTGTCGAGAAATTTTAGAATCTCATAAAAATTTTGACATTAACATCTTTAAATGACAAAGAAAACATGCCGAAACTTTAATCTTCATTATTTTTTTTGCTCGATTAACCTTAGTTAATGGTAACCATGTTAATTGATTTACATGTATCGATATTATCTGTCGTTATTATTTAATTGTAGGTAGAGTTTTGTTAAATAGAATGGCCGCAAGCGCCATCGGGTTATTTGTTTGAAAATGTCTGTCGTTTTGCAGGCAAGCCGGAGCTGAGCAAAGCCAAGTGGACAACGCAAGGCAAACCCAAGGCAGTGCCCGTAGCTCCGCCCCCTGCAGCCTACGTCAACTCGACTGAAGACTACCCTCAGCTGGCCGCCAGGTTCAGCAACTCGGTGTCAATGTCCGGCCCATCGGCTTCAACGCCAGCTACGTGGGAACAACAGCGTTCCGGAAACAGTACAAAGGTTAGGGATCTTAGATCTCGTGCACATGGCACTCAGAATTACGGCTTTAATGCTTATTGTCCTGCCATTGGGCTTACACTATTTGCAAAGTTATTAGTGTTCCTAATTATTATTTTTAGCTGTAGGACATGAACCATTGACAAGCACTGCCTTTTTGAAGATAAGTGGTACAGTTCCCAAAATCTTGACATTTTATTTTGCAATGGAAATTAATGGGGAAAAAAAAATATGTGTTTTTCTCCTAATTTTCTTGGCTCTCTGACCCTGTCAAGTGGTGTTCCTTGCACTGGTGTTGCAAGCTTTGAATGTTTATTTAAATTGCAATGTGAGGGGTATTTTTTCTAATCTCTCAAAAACTGATGACCAAACCAAGGCTCGAACCTCGATCTCAACCTGTGGTGACTAACTAAGTAAGCAACTTTGACAAGCGGTATTTTTGAGACGATTTTAGTGTATTTGATGAGAATGACGGATCTCCAAGAAGTAGAACCATGAGGCTATGAAAACTCCATGGTCACTCTGATTCTAGTGACGCTATACCATATCACAACCTCTAATCTCTAGTAACTTCCATTTGACGTTGGATGCGTTTTATGCTGTGAAATCTGATTTAAATTGCAAATGCTTGCATTAGATTTGACAAAAACTAATAACCTTTAAAAAATTAAGTGTCACAAGTTTTGTTGCCGGTCTCCGTTCCAGACGTCAGCGAGCTCATTCAGCGCAAAGGCATCGACCGGGGCGACCTTGATGACCGAAGCAAACAAAGCCAAGGTCAAGAAGAAGAAGCCAAAGCAAGCTGAGGTAAAGCCGCCCGCCAAGGAACTGCCAGAGTCCAAGAAAAAGAAGGAGTTTTCTGAACCCGATGCCCCGCAGACCAAGCGGAAAGAAGCCGCGGAAGCAGAACTGGTTAAACGGAAGGAACCCGCGGAGAGCTCTACGAGCCGGGCTGCGGAAAGTGGGCTCACGAACGGGCGGAAACGTTCCGAGCTGACAATTTCAAGCCTGGCTGCGCCGGAAAGCTCGAGCAAGGTTTCGAGTCGAGCGTCCCCGGAAAGCTCTTGCAAGATATCGTCGCGGGATTTCCCGGCACTCGGACGGCCGCCTGGGTTCGATGGGCGAGGCGGGGAAAGGAATGCCAAGGTCGGTTGGAAACAAGCTCTTAAGGTCTCCCCACAGTTGACTTAGCAATAAGCACATGCACAGCGACAAAGCTAATTAAACGGTCACTGGCTACCTTGAGTTTCTAGTCTGGCGCTATACAAAGAGGCATTGACAGGACCGTCACTCATGTACTTTGCAATGCAGTCAAAGTATTTGTAAAAATTCATTAATTTTGTTAGAGTTGGCATTTTTGAGCTTTCAAATTGTGCCAAAAACAGATCTCTTGAAAATTCCATGAAAATGATTCCAGTCGTTTGGTCCGTAGCTTGCGAACAAACTCACATAATTACAATTAGATTTTAGCTTTGCTTACACAATAAACAAGAGCATTCGTGGTTAAAAGAGGAATTAAAGCCTGTAAACCCTTTGGTATACGGTTTTATTCTTATTTAAATTTAATCCTTTGTTAAGGTTTGACCCACTGTTTTGACAACTAGTTATGCGGCACTGGTCTAATGGCGTTAATGGCATTGCAGGACAGCAAGTCCGTTGCCGGACCACCGCCCGGGTTCGGTCCTCCACCCGGCTTCTCGGTGACTTGCAGTTCATTTGCCCGGCAACCAACGGACTTCCCGGCGAAGGTTGCTCGGCAGCCGGCAGCCAACGGACTTACATTTACCAGCAGCAGCGGACAAAGCTACGCGATCCGAGCCCCTGCCAGCGAGGCTGTCTTTCAACCTCCACCGAGCTTCAGTCGGCAAGTAGCTCTAACAATTTGGCACATTTTCAGTTTTCAGCCATAGCCACTGATCTCAAATAACCTGGATAGCGGTTGCAATAGGGAGTCTTTGGAGCCAGGACTTCTTTAGAGTCCCTGATTTTGAATACTCTCAAAGAGCCCAAGATATTTTAAATGTTTCCATGTGTAGCTTTTGTAGTTGGTTTTCATTATTTTTCACTAATTTAGTGGTAATTGCAATTTAGTCATTTCTTGTTCAGTTTGTTTCTCTTCTGACCTGTTGTAGGTCAAATAGCAAATCTTAGGTATTAGTTTTAATGGAACTAACAAATATAAAGGTAAAAAAGCTAGTTAGAAATTGGAAAAGAAAGACTGAAATTGCTTGAAAAGGTTATGAAAATGTGGAGAGAAAGGTTGTCAAGAAAGATGTTTAACACAGAGTATGAAAGAAGGAGAAGAGGAAAACCAAGAAAAAAGGTAGATGGAAAAGTACAAGCAGATGTGGAGGAAACAAGGAGAGGAAGTGGAATGAAGTAGAAGAAAAATAAAGTTGGGTTGTCAAAGAAGTATATGAAGGTTGATTTTGGCAAAAGATTACAATGAAAAAGAAGACAAATGATTTGGTAGATCAATTTATTGAATTTCATTTATAATTTATTTCATTTGTTACACCCATTTTAGAAAAAAATGTATGAAGATAAAGCAATTAAAGTACCCCTTCCCCACACCACACATTTTTCATGTACATGATCGTTGCTTGGGGGAAATGTTGACTAACATGATGTTATTGTGCAGGCGCAATCAGGAGCTGGTGGGCCTGGTAGTCTCGAGCTTGCCCGAAGCCGAGCTGTCTGAGTTCCGGCAGATGTCCACGTTGTTCCGCCAAGGCAACGTCGGCGCAGAAACGTTCGTAGCGCACTGCGCCGAAGCGATGGGCGACGGCGCATTTGAGCGAATCGTACCCGAGATGCTCGTCTTGCTGCCCGACGTCGGGAAGCAACAGGTAGGGGCAAGGGGCGTCTCTTCCTCCATAGATCTTACGTTCGATCCACCTCGAAACCATCCATGCTTGCATCATGCCCTGTACCTTGGCACACTTGTCCCTGGCTCCCATTGAAGATACCAACCTAGCTGTACACATCCATGCTTGCACCATGCCCTATACCTTGGCACACATGTCCCTGGCTCCCATTGAAGATGCCAACCCAGCTGTACACATCCATGCTTGCACCATGCCCTGTACCGTGGGACATATGTCCCTGGCCTCCATATGAGATTTACAGAGCTATTTACCGCTGAAAATCCACCAACTCTTTATTTCCGCCGCAGGAGCTGTTTGCGGTTCTACGAGGCCGGCCTGCCGCCCGTTGGCTGGAAGAATGTGCAACCTGTGGCCAGGTGGTGACTTCCAGTGACTTGCGCCACCACGTTAGCAACCACACGCTGGCCAACCACTTTCCTGCGCTCGGCTCGGAATCCTCGGCTACGACCTGGGTCGGGAAGTAGCGGCTCATTTAGAGGGACCGGCGCAGTCATTTCTGCGTAGGTCGAAGTCGCCAGTTGTCAAGTTTAGCGTGAGAGTGGCTGGTTGTGCAACGCTCTCACGAGGAAGTGGTTTCGTATTGTCCAAGGCGACAAGACACGATTGTTTTTGTTCTTTTGATAGTCATATTTTACCGACAGTTGCTAGACTTCCTGCGATTAATATATTTTAATGTCAGGCTGAATTGGATTCGTTAGAAATTTGTAAAGTGTTTGCAGCTGATCGAAGTGGGACACAGAAATTGGCAAAATAGTTTTGTGGCCAATGTCTAGTGAAAATTGTATTGCAATATTGGAATGTATTTTGTATGATATAGTGAATGTCAGCATTATCATTATTATGCAAATATGTTAGAGAATTATTCATTCCAATATTGCTAATAAATTTGATATGACTTGGGCACAATAATAGTGTGCAATGAATCGTTTGTCACTTCCACCACCTGGTTGGTGTTCTGCAGGGCCAGTGTTCTTGTTTGGCAAAAGTTAACGAGTTACCCCCGGAGCACCTTTACAGGGAACAAAACTACCAGTTCGTTTGGTTCTTTGGCTGTGTTGAACTTCGGCTGAGGGATATCGATGGGTTGCTCTGATGGGCAAAATGCAAGGGAAAATTTAAAAAAATACCGTCTGGAAAAATGTGTTGGAAAAGGATTTAGAGGAGAGGCGACTCTTTATGGAATGGTTACGTGCAAAGGTTGACAGTTTAAGCTTTGAGGGAGCCGGACATCACAATTTTCTGTGGTTGTCTGCTCTTCTTTGAGGTATGTCAAGACTTGTGCTGCTTGACCTTTTGCTGAATTGGTATCAATTAGTTTTGAAACCTCGGACCAACCAACAAGTAACATCATAATATCACAATGCTCGTGCACTTCAGTACCGAGTTTACATTTTATAAATACTTGGGGACTTGCACAGATACTGACCATCAAGAACTAAAATTAGGTACGTTAAACTTTCTGTTTCAATAGCAATGCTGATCATCGCTTTTAAGTTTTCTCCGACAATTTCTGACCCAAAGCAATTATTGTTTTGTGTACGTTTTGCCCTTAAAGGTGGAACTAAAGGCGCTAACTACTTAACAGCGAATGGTTGGTATCTGAAGATATGTCCTTGTAATCAATAAAGCCCCACGTATCTCACGGGTGGACAGCCTGCAGACAATGAGACTTTGCCCTGTTGTTAAAGTTAGAGAAAATGCCAAATTTGCCAGTTTCGAGTATCGGGCGATTGTTTTTCATTACATTTTCCACTTGTTTATACCATTGGGCATGACCCCACGCTCGCTTTGTTACGTAACCGCAAACAACAACATAAAACTGAGACCCAACTTAAGGACGTCGTGTTAGAATTTTTATTTTTTGTTACTTCTTCAACATCAAATACCAATGCGTTTCGACGCCGCATCCAATTCTGAAAGCGACGCTAGTTTTCACATTGCGATCGATCAACCTGGTAATTTTTCTTGGACAACACAAACATTTGGTTGATTTGGTTATTTTTCTTGTTTAGTTTTTAGTTGATTTTTTTCAACTGAGAAGAGGAATTAAAAATAAGTTGAAACGGTTGGTCACCAAAGATAAAAAGTTGAAACATTTTGGTGAGTGCTTTGTGCAGCGTAAAGTAAAAATTGTGAATAGCACAGCAGCCAAAACATTTTAGCTCAATTTATATTTTGCTTTTTAACTTCGATCATTTCCGTTTTCTTCTATCCTCTCCCCAGTTGATAAACTAGCCGCTTGGCATTTATTTATATTTTTTCTGAGAGAGTTATGATGTTTTAAGTTGATGCTAAGGCTCATTGAGCTAGACCCTGGTTTTCATATGTTCAATTAAACTCTATGCAATAAGCACTCGACTCTCAACACTTTCTTGTGAAGATACTCGAACTGAAAGTCGCTGTTCAGAATTGGAATGCCTCACGTTCTTGTAAACAAAGCAGTAATAAAACAAGCGAATGAAGGCAATCACTATCCAAGCTGACTTGAGTAGGTTCTGGAAATTGTCAATGCCAAATTAAAATTTTTAACTAGGTTACCTGTATTACTATGTGAAAATTATGTATCGCTGCCAAAGGTCTAACGGAACCGAGGGATAGAACCAAACGGCTGGGTGACAACGGCGCTCGTAAACCGTGGATACCAGTGTGACGACGTAGTCTCATGGCGAGGGACAGCTAGCCGCTAAATGTGCCTGTTTCACATGTACTTATATAATATAAAACTTTGTTGATATGTTTAAGAAATATATATATTTAAGTAGCTCCACCAGGGCCACCTTGAGATTTGAGTGTCCTATGTAGTTGATTTCTGATTTTGTCTTTCCTCCTCACATTTCTTTTCTGCAGATAAATAGATATAGTTGAGGTAAATAAATACCAATCCTTTACAATACCTAAAGTTAGCCCTGGCTTGACTTGGGCTACTTGCCAACACTGGGTGTCCCCTCCTCTTTTTTAGGCTAGACCCAAAGGGACAATAGCGATAAAAAAGTTGCATCAGTTGTCATTGCACTCACAACGCCCCTTAATTGCTGGCCACTTAGAGGAGTCCTAGGGAAATTCACATTGTTACCCTTGTGGGGTTTTTGGTTTTTCTGGTTTTTCTGATATGGAGCTGAAACCAGCAAGCGAATTATGGACAGGGAAGCTAGACTGGGAAAATGTGCGACCGAACCGGGATACGAACCCGGGATCTCCCAATTGCTGGTCGGGAAGGACGCCGAGGCGACTTAAGCAATTAGTTCTTAGCAACTCTAGAACTGGATGCTAATTCAATAGCCACATGTACAGACTGGTAGGTCACTTTTCCCTGAATCCCGTTTTATCTCGAAAAATAGATGGGGCGTGCATTCAACTCCCCTTAAAATGGACAACTACTGACACTCTTTACTGGTCAAAATTGGTCACTTCAAATATCCAATCGCAGTTTTGAAAAAATCAATACGTTCCTATTAGGAATTTAAAAGAGGAAAAGAACAACTAAAGAACAATTTACAAAGTAACAGTTTACTTACATTGGTACAAATACAGTTTGTCTCAGGTTGTAGCTCACGCCCTAAACTTCTTGAACAGCGGGTGTTTGCATGCGTTTGCGTGGCTACGTTTGTACTCCAGGTAGACTGCATCATCCGCGCCCGACAACGAGCTCATGTTGCCCGGACGACGACTCATCTGCAAACAGACAGTCACGTCAACAAAGACGACACAGGAAACTTGGCTGGGCAAGCTCATGGATATATTTATGGTATACATGTGTAAGAGCCATCCAAGAGAATCCTGCAGGAATCTATTTAGGAAACTGAAGATTCTACTGCTTCCTTGCCTCTACTTATACAAGTTGTGCATTTTTACGAGGGATAATATCCAACTTCGTGAAAGGAAACCCTGAATCACGCAACACAAGGAATGCCAAAAACATGAGGCACGAACGATGTAGACTACAAACAACGGCGAGGCCTTTTTCATACAAATTGACAAATAAGCTACCGGAGGCGGTGAAAACAGCTGTTTCCTACCTTACTACTAGTGTTGAGTGTCTACTAGGAACCAGGCTATGGAATAGCCTGTCATTCAATGAACTTACAAAGATAGTAAAATTGTAAAATTTTACAACTTTAAATTTACAACTGTACAATAACCACCGGTCAGTGCAATTTATTGTGTGTAGTCCTAAGTTGCGAATAAAACCATTATTATTATTATAAACAAAAGGTGGTTTTTGGGGTGATTTTTGGGGGGGCCAAGATAAATGACATCATGATAATATCAATCAAACCCATGATAAAGTAACAGGTGCAAGTTTGAAAACATCACCATTTTAGTTGGTTTCAAGTAAGCATCAAGAAAAGTTTTCTACACACACACAAACGAGCTATTTTATTAGAGTTTGTGTTTTAGCCCGCTACGCTAATGGTGCCAGTGAAACGTACCGACGCAGACTTCCCCCCTTCTCCCGGGATCCTCTCCTCCTCTGCGTCCATGTCGTTAGCTGCCAGAACTTGCTGCAGCAGCTGTCCCTGTTCCTCACGAGTTCCATATAACAGGCCTGGCTCCTGGTCCATGCCGGCCAGGGTTGTGATCACCTACACACACAAATACAACAGTTAAGTGACACTGCGCTGGGTCAGGTATTATAATAATAATAATAATAATAATAATTTTTATTGCTCCAAATTGAATTACACTGTAATATTGGGTGAGTCATTAAAATATACAATTACAATTACAATTAAAATACAGTATACAATTATTCATTAACTGATGTTAACTTATAGTTTATAAGGATGGGATATAAGGATGGGATATAAGGATATACTTATTGGATGGGTGACCATCATACACATGACCAGTTCTGTCCGGGAGAGAGATTGGAGGGATGAAAGTTAAGCGACACTGTGCTGGGTCAGGTATTGGATGGGTGACCATCATACACATGACCAGTTCTGTCCAGGAGAGAGGCTGGAGGGATGAAAGTTAGTACAGCAACTTTACTCGCCTTGCTTATCAACCTCTCGACAGCATGGGTTTGTGGAGGAATCCTCTTGTTAGCATTGCAACGTCCTTCGGAAGGGACGTTAAGCCAGTGAACGGCCTGTTACGGTAGGTTATAAGCCGGTACCCAGTTTTCTCTCCTCTCTTCTAGGCTGGGTTGAGTTCATTATCATCCTCTCATTCACCGACGCCATAAGACCAGTGACACCAGAAGTCGATGTATCCAACACGCCAGACCGTTTGTACGCACCTTGTAGCTGTAGCCCTGGTTGACAAGGAAACGCTGTCGCTTGCGTGCGTAGCTCATCTCCATCGTGTCTTGCGAGACCAGCGTGTAGAAGAAGGCGTTGTACTGCTCGGCAATCGCACCTGCCAAACAAACGCAAGGGGGTTGGTGATCTGCGATTGATCTCAAATAACCTGGATAGCGGTTGCCGTGGAGAGACTTGGAAGCCAAAGCTGCCATCTAAAGTCTCTGATTTTGAGGTCTCTCAAAGAGCCCATGCTTTCATCGATAGCTTACATAGTTTTCAATGCTTTAATGGTCAAAATTGGATGAAAACCTGTTTTAAAGATTTTAAATAAGCAATGAAATCATAGGGACATCTCGAACCTATGGGCAAAAATCGAATGCTCGATTTCAATTCTGATCAGCTAGCATTTTGATCAGAGACAAACTGTAAGAAGGCACGCATGTGGATTATGTAACTTTTTCAAGACAAATTTATATTGATGAAGAATCTTTTTCCATACTAATCTGCCAGATGTATATTCTTTCTCCTATTTCAATCTGTTTTTAACAAATGACCATGGTCAACCACGGTCAATCTATTGGTGCTTATTGATTTGATAAAAAAAAAAAAAAAAATCCAGTCCTTCTTTTATAACAGCAGGGTAAAAAATATATGAACACAGGATTACAGCAATACCAACCTAGACAGTAAGAAATCAGCTGTCTCTTCCACTACCATGAGACCAACATCAAAAATAAAGTTCTCCTCGAGAAATGGCTTGTAAGCCCCGAGTTCCTCAGAGCAATCTGAAAGCTCTCACCTTTCTTCGGCCGCAAGATCCTGCCAAGACGTTGAGCCTCCTGTCTTCGAGAGCCGCCGTGCGAAGAGATCTGGATCAGGATGTTGGCTTCCGGCAGATCAAAGGAAGTGTCGGCAACTTTGCTCACGAAGATTGTATTCACCTGCAAGACGAGGCATTTGTAAAACGAAACTTGCCAAGCGATTGTATTATTATCAAAAACTGATGCCCAAACGGGGACACCTGTTGTGGGTGTTGCTCCAACCAATTGAGCTACTTGGAGACATGGTTTAAAAAGGATTTTAGTGCATTCGATGAGAATGACGGATCTCCAAGGAGTATAACCACGAGGCTGTGAATACTCAGTCACTCTGATTCCAGTGACGCTATATCACGTCACAACCATTCAATCTCGAGTTACTACAATTTGACGTTGGATAAGTTTTCTGCTGTAAAATCTTAAATTTAAATTGAAAACGCTTGTAATGCGTTTCAAGAGCCTACGTTTTGAAGACAAATTCCACCGACCTTCGGATTAAACTTGAAGTTCTGTAGTATCTGTATGCGCTCGCTCTGTGAGGTCGGCCCATAGATGTACGGCTTGTTCATCTTCACTGCGTAGTGCTTGAGCGCGAATACGTTGTCGGAGAAGACGATGGTTTTGTCCCCGCGGCGCTCGTGATAACGGACGAGGAACTGCGTGGCTCGGAACTTGCTCGGGTTCATGACGTAGAGCAACTGCGGAGGCAGGCAGAGAACTGCGTTTCAAACATTTGATTCGGGGTGCGTGAAAATCAAGCGCGAAAGCCGATAAGAAAAAAAGGTATTGATGACACGATAGAAATAGAAATCTTTTTCAAGTAGAAATAATTTCTTAACAGCGAAATGTGTCAAGCAAAACAATAAAACTACGCTTTAGATTTTTATCTCTTTTTGGATTTTTTTTTTAATCTAATTTATGGCCATAGTCAGAGGGTCAGCATTAGTGTTACCCTTTCTGTTGAGTAAACGAGCCGGTAACACGTCACAACAGTAAGATATGCAATTTAATTTGGAATAAAAATCAGATTTCAAAGGATACACATGATTTGGCAGATAATTTTATAAAGTCTCATGCCTAATTTGGAATATGTTCTACCTACTTTAATAGTAAATGAATAAAAAATAAATTGATTTAAATATAAATATCATTCTTACCAGTTTCTTGCAAGTGCGACATATGAGGTACTCTCGGTAGAACTCCGGACTCATCGGACACCAGACTTCAGCGCACTGGACGCGAGCGATGAACCCTTTCTTCTGCAACTCGAGCCAGTTGGCCTCGTACAGCTTGGGTCCGATCAGGAAGTTGAGGTCGGCGATCTTGTCGTCTTCTCGCAGCAACGTTGCCGTCAGACCGAGCTTGCAGTGAGCCTGCACCAAGGTCAGCACGCGACGGAACATCTTGGCGGGGATCGTGTGCACCTCTGAGGGGGAAAAAAGGACATTAAGATATCTGCGTTCAATTACAAATGCTCGCAATGGACATAGTATTTTATATAAATGAACTCTTATAACCTCTGAAAATATGGTGCCTAGCCGGGGACTTGAACCCTGATCTCCACTTGAAGTGTCATTTGGTTGATGATCTTCAACCAAATGACCATCGACCATCAACCAGTAGAAACAACAAATTCCAGAAATGCACATGTACTCGGAATAAAGTAATATAACAAAGCTAGGATGGTATCCAATATCAAACCCAATTGTACAACAAATCCATTTGTAGTGTCATTTGGTTGATGATCTTCAACCAAATGACCATCGACCATCAACCAGTAGAAACAACAAATTCCAGAAATGCACATGTACTCGGAATAAAGTAATATAACAAAGCTAGGATGGTATCCAATATCAAACCCAATTGTACAACAAATCCATTTGTAGTGTCATTTGGTTGATGATCTTCAACCAAATTACCATCGACCATCAACCAGTAGAAACAACAAATTCCAGAAATGCACATGTACTCGGAATAAAGTAATATAACAAAGCTTGGATGGTATCCAATATCAAATCCAAATGCAGATCCTGTATAAACTTTCAATGTCACTTAAAAAAAATTTTAACCGTAAGTTCTTTTAACTCAACTGACAAATTCCTGTCCTTTAACAGACATATCTCATGCCACATGTGTTCAATTGTGATACAAAAAAAAAACATTATTATTATTATTATTATTATACATAAAGAATATTTTGATTGGGAAAGTGAAGGGAGCGTACGAAACTTACCAAGAGGGAGTGGCAGGCCGCGATAGTGGCTATTAATTTGTTAATAATTAGTTGCGAAAGATTTGTTAACGTTTCCGCTGTTTGTTACCCTTACTTCTCTTCTCTCCAGTGATAAAAGCAACAGATAAAGGATAAATGTTACTTTCCCAATACTTTCCTGTCCCTTTACGTCCCTTTACTTAACCAATCAAAATATTTGGCACATTAAAAATCTATTATACTTAAAGCTAACTCTAGCCGAGTACCCTTGAACCCCTTCATTCCCTGAGCCGTGTTCGAGATATAAGAATCAAGTACCGTCCAACACCATGATGCCCCACTCCTGCTCTTGCAGCCACTTCATCGTCTGCTCCGCCTCCCAGCTTCGACGTTGCGTGTGCGTTATCATCGAGTATGTCGTCACCAAGACACCGCACCCCATCGGCTTGTCCTTCGCGTCCGAGGTGAAGCGACATATAAGACCGTCGTCGGCAGTGGACCTGTCACAAGCCATCGGTCACAACACAATCAATCAACCAACAAGCCAGACTGCTAAATGGGTTTTTCACTCATTTCTACTTGATCTAACCTTAGCACTAGTTTAAAAAAATAACAATAGGCAGCTAGGGTAACAGGTACAAGTTACGAAACGTCGGGAAAAATTAGTTGTTTTTTACTGAGCATTTAAACTCCAGTTTAAATAGTTATTGTCAAAACTAGTGCTATACTTAGATAAAGTAGACAAAAATCTGTCAAAGCACTTTTATTGGTGTAATGTGCAAGTTAAGTTAGCAAATAGAAAAGATCAGAAATCAAAAATGACAAGTTAGTTTCTTAAGAAAAACAGAACAGAAATCCAGAAACCAAGAAAGATATCATTAAAACTTTGCGATGGTGTCTCCATCTTGGCAAATAAGACATTGGTAACAATGGTAAGTATTTTGCATATCAGAGGTGCCAGTTACAATTGCAGAGCAGATTTAGAGCCAATTTAGAGCCAAGACTGCAGGGTCAACTTATCGACAATGATGCCAGGCGAAGGCGGGGCTATGAGCTCGAAGAAGCACTTACCACATCTTGAACTGTTGCTTCCATTGCTCGACCGAGACGCCAGAGTTGCAAAGAACCAGCGCACGCTTTCGTACCGTACAGCACGCGGTCACGCCAACCAAACTCTTCCCAGCACCTGCAAAAAAGCCAGCGCAGCTGTCAGTCTTTCGAACGTTTGCAAGCCATGCCTTGAGCTGGACAACAGCATGGGCTGCAAGCTTTGTTTGACAAGCCATGCCTTGAGCTGGACAACAGCATGGACTGCAAGCTTTGTTTGGCAAGCCATGTCTTGAGCTGGACAACAGCATGGGCTGCAAGCTTTGTTTGACAAGCCATGCCTTGAGCTGGACAACAGCATGGGCTGCAAGCTTTGTTTGGCAAGCCATGTCTTGAGCTGGACAACAGCATGGGCTGCAAGCTTTGTTTGGCAAGCCATGTCTAGAGCTGGACAACAGCATGGGCTGCAAGCTTTGTTTGGCAAGCCATGCCTTGAACTGGACAACAGCATGGGCTACAAACTTTGTTTGACAGACCATGCCTTGAGCTGGACAACAGCATGGGCTGCAAGCTTTGTTTGGCAAGCAATGCTTTGAGCTGGACAACAGCATGGGCTGCAAGCTTTGTTTGACAAGCCATATCTTGAGCTGGACAACAGCATGGGCTGCAAGCTTTGTTTGACAAGCCATATTTTTTTATTTTTTTTTATTTAATTTAATTTATTTGTTTTTCTTTTTCTTTTAACATATGGTACAAATAATATAGAGATAACATATCTGATCCACTCCTTCATACAATTTTTCGGTGATAATATATAAGATCAAACATAGTAATTTGTCATTCAATAATAGTTTCTAGTTCTAGTTCTCTCAGTCTGGCTTTCTTGAGCTGAACAACAGCATGGGCTGCAAGCTTTGTTTGGCAAGCCATGTCTAGAGCTGAACAACAGCATGGGCTGCAAGAATTGTTTGGCAAGCCATGTCTTGAGCTGGACAACAGCATGAACTGCAAGCTTTGTTTAGCAAGCCATGCCTTGAGCTGGACGACAGCATGGGCTGCAAGCTTTGTTTGACAAGCCATGCTTTGAGCTAGACAACAGTATGGACTGCAAACTTTGATTGACAGGCCATGCCTTGAGCTGGACAACAGCATTAACTGCAAGCTCACCGCATGGCAGGACAATGACCCCGGAGCGAGCTCGCCCATTTCCAAACATCTTGCGAAGACTTTTTTCCTGGTAGGGACGGAGAACAGCCGATGGCTTGAGATCAATGCTGCAACACAAGATGCAAAGAGCCGGTGTCAGGCCACGCTGGCTCAGTACTTGGTACAGTAACTGAAGAATACTCATCAAGTTGCAATCGGATCAGATCGTTTGGATATCTCGTTCAATTTGCAAGGTATTTTTGTTGAGGAGAATGCCAGCTATTTAAAAATGGTGAAACCTGTTTGTCTAGGTTTTCTTTGATACAACCGTAGACTAGTAACAAATTATTTTGAGCGAAGTTGTTCGGACTAACTTGATGTCTGCGTTGACTGTGTCGTTTCGGAAGTCGTACTCGGCCAGCAGCGGATGCTCCAGCTCGATGCACCGCTTCTGTATCACCTCGATCTTTTCCTGCAGAACCCAGAGACAACCTGGTCAGCTTGCTGACATTTTATTTTTAAATAAAGCGGCCAGTGGTAAAAGGGTTTACAAAAGTTTGGGCAAGATTGCTGGCCTGTCTTTACCTGTTGCACTTCAAAGGATACCGTCTTGGTGTTGGCAGCGTCGTCCTCGTCCTCCTCGTCTTTGTCAATCTTGTCGTAGAACGTGGTGATGTCTTCGGGGACTTCTGCTCCCTCCCCTGCCGCCCCTGCCCCCGGCACCGGGGGCGCAGTCTCCGCCGGCCGACCCCCAAACTGTCGCAACGAATGACAGAGATTAGTCAGAGATAACTAAGTATAGTAAACATCATGGGCAATCTTTGTCTGTCTTTGTTCGATTCAAGTTATTTTAAGAACCACTTCCCAGAAAACCCTCAGGAACCCTTTGCTATGCTGACCTGGGGGATGACCTTCTTCTCAACTGTTTCTGCTACCAGCTCCGGAGCATCGGCGTTGACCCTCAGCCGGCATTCCTGGATGACCGGGTCTTTGAGCAGCTTCTGTAGCACCTCCGGGAACGGAGACTCCACGAAGTAGCGGTTGTGTTTCAGCACGAGTTTCACCTGCAGAATTACGTAAAGGACGTTTGGTCAGTTCCGAGTCATAACAACCGTTTCGTAGCTTCTTTACATGCAACAGGGCTAAAAAAGACTGCTTTTAACCAGACTTTATTCTGAATGTGCCTAGTTGGTCTTTTAGACGTAAATCCAGACACATCTCTTTAGGTTACAACCACAGATTACCTTGGCCTGCACTGTAAGTTCAGCAGGTTTCTTTCAATCATTCAGACATGCAGAAAAACCATAACCTACCTAATCTTAGAAAGGAATATAACCACTTGATGAATGCACTTATTTAGCACAAAATAACATTTTTACAATTTTCAGACACATGACTACGTTTTCTAACCTTAGCACTAGATTTGACAAAAAAAATATAAATTGGGTTTTGAATGCCAAGTGAAGAATAACAAAATTTCACAATGTTTCATAAATTGGACCTGTTACTTTATCACTTATCAGGGGTAAAAGCAGTCCTGACAATTTTCTGATAACAAAAGAACCACAATAAATTATTACAATTACTTAGTTAATGCATCCTAAATGAATCTAAGTAAGATAATCAAGGTTAATAATTTAATTTTTTAATTTTAAAAATATGACCGCAAAAAATTGGCTAGGTACAGAGAGGTGCTAAATTATGATTTTATGATTTGTTTTCCGGTTTTGCTATGTGGTCTAATGCCATATGAGAGTGGATGTCACTCATCAATAGTCTGATAAACTGTTAACACAAAACCTACCGTTTTGGTAAACTGCAGATAGTTTGGGCAGTCAACCTACCTTGCCATAAGAAAGTGTACACAGTCGAATAAACTCGACAATCCCATCAGGGATGGAGGTCTTGCTGAGTCGTTTCAGATATTCGACAATGTCATCTGTTTGGAGGCCAACACTCACAGCAGCATACAATGAGTAGGCCGTAAGCTTGTACTGCAAGGACAATATAGATCAGCTTTCGAGAAGTACTTTTAACAATTATTAAATAGGGTCAATTGGGCTCTATCATGCTTCTAGTATCTCTTTAGGTTTTAGTCTTTATAAGTTTGCTATAAATGTCAGTTAGCCACTTTAAAGATAGGTGGCCCGTACAGCCCGTAAAATATTCTGTCAAATGGCTGTGAATTGCAACACAATGAGTGGACTTACCTCATGTATAAGCTCTGGCCGACATACAGGTTCTGATATTGCGATGAGAAAGTCATGCGCATGTTTGTAGACGGGAGAGAATGATTCAAGAAATATGTGACCATTGGGAGCCTGTAAAAAATATATTGAATTAGCACTTAGTAGATAGTCTCTACATATTCTGAGTGACAGACATAGAAAAGGTCACTAACCACCCAAAGAGGCCGTGACGCATTGTCAGGCTTCAGCTGCATCTGAGAACGATAGTCTTTGGCACCATACTCGTCTTCTGGACCAACATCAGTATCCTCCACATTTGCTTTTGCAGCAACTGGAATGCCATCTACAAGAAATATCTGACTTTAGTGACCAATGTTTGGACATTTGTTTTCAGCAAGATAAATGGCAATTGGACTAGGCAGAAAATTACCTGCATCCAAGACTTCGTCATCATCAGGTGGATAATATTCTTCTTCTTTATAACGGCTTCCGTCTTTCTTGCGACCCTTGCCTTTGAATGGTCCTTTATCTAAAGACAAAGAATACGTTTTTTACCCATGCCCATGAGGATTGCTTACCTACCTAGCTTCGTAAGTCGATAATTTTGAGGTTAAGAATGACTCATGCAGTTAGTTTATTATTTTATGCTCTAAATATGGTTAAATAAATGGAAATTAACTGACCATCCTTTTTGAACTTTTTAGGAGCCATGACAGAATAAAATATATCACTCTAAAACCATTTTCAGTTCACACCTCCCTCCAAACAACTCCCGAAAACAATCCCAACTTGCACCAACTTGTGTGCATTGCTCTCTAACTCTGCACCAAAGACTTTAGATAGGGTTCTGCATTTTCGTTAGTAGCGGCAAGTTTAAAGAAGCTGCGATCGGCAACTATATGATTGTTTTTGTCTTGAATCTGTCTTCGGAAGCTGGAAAGTAGAAAAACTTGTTGGGTGCCCCTTTATCAAATGAATACCCGTACTCAACAAATGTGATACGTTTATGGATTGGGTTTATAATTAAAACTATTAGCCCAATGTTTTATATCCTTTATCTCTGGTTTTATGTTAATAAGAAATGGCAACGAATTATCGCCTTTCCCTGTAATTCAAAGAACAAATCATATTTGAAATGTCATTACAGATTACCTGGAAATTTGTTGAGTTAAGCATGCTTAAGCTATAAATGATGTATGTGAGTCAAACAGGTGTCCTTTGTGGGATGCCTGATGTAACTTGCACCTCTCGGGAGGCGGTTGTTTCAAATAGCGCTCTACATTATATTTGTCTCTGGTATTTTAGATAAATGACCAAGTAATGCTTTGGCTTGTAACCATATCGATTACAGGTCCATTTTTGCCGACGCTTTCCAGCTGTGCCGTTAGAATAACTGTTTAGCAGCTCAGATAACTAATAACTCATATTTTAATTGGGTAGTGGGTGCCATTAAAACCCCTTCAGAAAAAATGGCTAAAATTATAGGACTCTCAATACAGCAATTTCACCATCGTCCATCATCAATGAATCAAACTACATATTCACTTATCTATCTCTCCTGCCTTATCACTTATCCTTCCACAACAAACATGTATCTACTATTGCCACTCTCGCTTGGCGAGTTCTATACTCTCCTTTTACCTTTCCAATCAACAAATTCATTATCTGGTCTTTTTAATTCACAAGATCTTAGACTTGTGGCCAAATTTACCACGGTACTTACAGTCCGTTTAGTAACTCAGGTAACTATGACATTCCATCGTTACTGTGTATTTAATAATTCAGGTAGTACAACATAATTAGATTTATGAAAGTCTCACCCAGGTAAAGGTAGTCAATGACAATGCATTGTCGATTGAAGTGGAAATTTCACATTTTATTTACTTTAGCGTCAAAGAATGCTAAAATCTAGCTAAGGTGTACAGTATTTTAATAGTAATACAGTTTTAACTGCATTTTAAGGTGAAACGCAGTCTCGTTTTATTCAAACGAAACCATCCTAATATTGATCCAGCTTCAGAGCTTCCTCTGAGTGCTCGTTCTTGTGACTGTCTCTGGAATGCCGTGACGATTCACTGCAACAGAAAACACTTTGGATGAGAAATATTTTCTTTCATTTCAGCCGTAATGTACATTGTCAATTGTCGTTAAAGTCTAGCCGTCGTAATAATCAGAAAGTAGTACAATATAATCACGATTCAATACCAGCCGTCATTAAAAATACACCTTACAACTCTCACAAACTTATATGAATGTAAAGTATAATCCCAGGCCAGCTTTTATAAATTAATTTCTTTTTCTTTTTTCCTTATTTGTCCAGATTGGCCACAAGAGGATGAGAAAAACTATAAGAACTGTCTGTCCAGCTGTTCCTATACTCTATCAAACCTGGAGTTTATCATAGCATTGACCAATTCATCAAGCTTCGCGATTGAACGAATGCTAAAAGATGTCACATATGTGATAGCTTGGCAAAACCGCAAAGCAAATGATCGACATAAATGGGAGAGACACGGCTGACGGATTGGGGTGAGTTGTTGCATCGAGACGTACCCAGACTTCTTGCGGTCCCCAGAGCGCGATCGCCTTGACCTCCGCGAATCACGGTTCCGGCTGCCGCTGCGAGAACGTCGCGACCTGCAACATCGCAAGGCGAAAAAAGAGTTTTCTCAATTTTTGTCTAATTGCTCTGAAATACAATTGACCATATGGAAGAAATCCCTGGAATTCCATGGGAGAAGGGATCATAACAAGAAGACAACTTTCCCAAGGTACAACATCTATATGGGACTACATTGATTTCTTGGGAGAGCCATTCGACTAGGAAACTCACCTCCATCAAACCTTCGGATACCAAAAGATATGAAGATTTTTAAGAAAATAATAAAAGATTCAGTCAGTCAACCACCGGAGGCAATATAATAGTTACGTTAAGATAAAATGTAATATTCATAAGAAGTACATAGTCAATCAAAAATGTAAAATAAAATTCCCCAGAGGCATGACCCACCTGTTAGCGTGCTGTGGCTGAGAACGTGACCGCGATCGCTTCTGCCCGCGCTCCTGGCTCCGACTCCGCCTCCTCCGGTCTCTTGCGCCGCCGCGCTCCTTGGTGGCCTCCCGCTGCCGGTCCTCACGCTCTCGTTCACGCTCTCGGTCGCGGTCCTTGGTCAGCTGTCGCTTCTGCACCTTGCGCGACTCCACGTGGGCCTGGCGAAAACATTATTCGTCCATTAGAGACACACTTGTTTCGTTGCTGCGTTGGATTTCACAGGGATGTACTCATGTATAAATGAATGTTTTTATGTATATGATGTATTCGTTGGGATATATTCCATAGAAGGGTGTTGGAATGAGTCACAAAAAGACCAAACGGTTTGGCGTGTTGTAACCACCGATCCTCTTTACGGTTTGGCGTGTTGTAACCACCGATCCTCTTTAGATCACCAAAGTAAAGTAACACTGTGCTTGGTCAGGTATTGGATGGGTGACCACTGAACGGTTTGGTGTGTTTGAAGCATTGGTCCTCGTAAGATTATACAATTTAAGCAACACTGTGCTGGGTCAGGTAGAACACAGTTATCTAAAGCTTCTTAAAATCCCAAATAGCTGATTTGCCTCGTGTATCTAGAAAAACAGCATTCCAATAAAACTTCTTGAAATAAATCAACATCTCCATTATGCATTATTATGAATATTTTTAGAGTATGGAATGGGGATGGGGGGTTGGAAAGAAAATAAATGAATATGAAGTATGAAAAAGGCAAGTATGGAAATCGAAGTCAGCATTCACGAAAAGTATTGGAGAGAGACCAATGAATATAGGGAAGTATTTATTTTCATGAACGCTAATACCCGCTCAAAAATTGATGGCCAAATGGAGACAAAAAAAGGAACATCAATTTTTGGGAGGTTAGTAATGTTCCTAATAATAAAATACCCCATGCATTGAAAGCGTTTGCAATTTAAATCAGATTTCACATGTAGGAAAGTTCTGTTCCCTAATACAGACCACAAAGGAATAAATCTCACTAGAGGAGGGTATCGTTAAGGTAGAAATTAACAGGCTTCGAACGCATTTGAGTACGAAAAATTGAAGCTTAGAGGAAAACAAAGCGCTACCACTACTATGTACAACTTGTAGTGAATGATAAAATAAATAATTCTCCTTGGTGACCCTGGCTCACCTCAAGGTCTGACAGCTTCTCGCGGATCTTGATAAACCCGAGATGGAGCTTGCCGCCGAAGTGGTCGGCGAGGCGTCGGTCGTTGTCGTGGATACCAAGGTAGGCGGAGCAGACTTCGCAGACGCGGAGCTTCTGTTGTTGGTAACTGCTGGCAGGCATCGAGTTGCGATACTCGCCCTCGGCCGCGCTCTTCTTCTTGCGGAGGTCCTCGATCTGCCAGCCACAATCAACACTTTAGATTAACTAGTCGTAGTCTGAAGCTTGGCTATACCCGTGGTACCATAAGAAAGTAGAATGTTTAAGCTCTGTCGGGCAATCTCAGCATGCAGTCCGACCAATTCAGACGAAATTTCTAAGTTTGGATCCGCTTCGTCATTGAAAACCATTGGCTCACCTCTTCCATGAGCTTCATGCTCTCCTCGACGAACCCCTCAGCCCCGAGCTGCTCCGCCTTGGCCAGCTTTTTGCCGATGCTCTCCGCGAGCTCGTGAACCTTGTTGGCCTTCTGCGCCACCTCTGCGGAGAGTTCCTCCTGCGTTTCCGCAAGCCGCTGCTTGGCTAGCTCCGTGCGGCGGTCACAGTCCGCGATGAACGCCTGCAGGTGCTCCATGGCCTGAAAACGCAGTCACGTAGGCAGAAATGAGGTTTAAGTGAACAGAAACAAGGTTAGGTTGGGAGGATTGAAAATTCAATGAACTAAAGAGTGGTTTGATCAGACACAACATTTTGCTTTAAGGGTGGTTATTTATCATGTTTGTTCACGTAATGAAATAGTGGAGACATTTAAAACTTTCAATGACTTGCCAAACATTTTGACAAATAAAAACAATTTTGCAGTTTCTGAGGGCACGATGTTTAACATAAGAGCTGGCAATACCTTCAAGCCTGATTGAGGGTTATTATTTTATACCCCTAAACTCTTGACACTGCTTAGACAATGCCCGTCCACTACCACGTCAGCCGTGGTGCAAGCGTAACGGGAACCGGCACAGGCGTCAAGGACTCTCCATAATTATCATAGCAACGAGAACAAGCATAGCACAAAAGGATCTCAAGACTTGGTTATCATATGGGACTGCACACAATTGACACAACGCACAAGCGTAGCATTAACAATTTTAAAATATTCCAACTTCCTTGTGCTCTGTGCTTGTGTCAACCAATCACAGAGCATTATTTTAACAAACTTGGCAGATGCTTAGTGGATAATCTTGGCTGATTAATAAAGTCGGATGTTGTTGAGTGCTCTGTTTTTAGATTATGTGCCCGTACAGATGGTCGAAAACCATTGCTACCGAACTGCTAATTTATGGAATTAGTCACTGAGAACATTTTTAAATTTAACATAGAGTTTTGTGGCAATCTTACTGTAAACATAATATACTTCAATGCAACCTCAAACGGACTCAACTGAAAACACAAGTGACAGCTGAGACTAGGCTTTCTTTGTGTACCGCCAGATTCGAAATTCAAGGTTGGCCGGTGACTGTTAAAGTCCTTGTGTCACTGTGCTAGTGCTTATTGTCAATTGAGCGTAGAAATTATTTGGGATGGATGCAGTCTGTACTCACGTCCAGGTCGTAGAAGTAGTCCTTGGTGTGGCTTGCCTTCTCAAAGTCCGCCCTGAGCGCCAGGTCGTGTATCTTCGGGCACTCCCCGAGGTCCATCCGCTGGAAAACAAGCGGAAAGTCAGCGGACGCGGACAACGTTTGCGTTGCCGTCGCAGGCGGGTGCTGCGTCTGAATTCCACTGTCCTAGCTCCAAGACCCTCGCCGCTAGCACGCTTCGACGGGTTTGGGAGGCGTGGTTTCGGTCCCGTCGTAATCTTATTCTTCAAGCCTTTTACCAAACTACCACGTCACTAATACTAAGTTGCCTTCGCAAAAATGGCTTGAAGATAACTACTTTACCGCGACAAAAACAGAGGATGCTACTAGGTGGAATCACCGTTGTTTGAGAATGTTCACTTTTTTAATTTCTCGCATATTATCACATTTTAGACTGACAATATAAAACTCTGCGCATTGCAAGAATTTGTGATTGAAAACAGATTTGTCATGTAATGTCCGAACACAATGCCCCATTAAAACACTCAATAAATCTCGTAAAATCCTATCCTCAACAATTGATTTGCACGTAACAGTATTTTGAGTAGTAATTCTTTGATTTTAAAAGGTTTGTTTTAAATGGGCGGCCGAAAGCGCCATCCGGTGGCACCTACCGTTAATACATGTTGCCGGCTCGTTTGCCCGGCAAAAAGTTCAACATTAAAGCTGGGCCTCTAAGGGGGCTCTACCAATAATCTCAATGCTTTTACTTCTTTAGTCTTACTTTTGCTTCCAGTCATGCCAGGAAGTTTAAGAGATATTATTAAGTCTTGCAGCTATATTTGGGGCAAACATTGTATTTCATATTATAAGATAGACACAATATGCTCCTGTGATGTGTTTGCTTCTTATTTTGGCTATTCCCTTCAGCTTTACTTCCCAGAGTCTCTTTTGGCAATTCAAATTGGTGTTGCTGTTAGTGAAAATACTTTCAATTGATCACCACCTTCTGCAAGTCACGATGGAACAGCTTGACGGCAAACCACACCTAAAATATCTTAATTTTCACTCGAGGGAAACTTACAACGCTAGGTTAAAAGAGTTAAATTGCCTAGGAAAATGTTCTGTTCCACTCTGGTTCAATTCAAGTAAATATTGAATTTATTTAATTGTTCAAAATTATAAATTTGAATTTATATAGTTATAGTTGATCTTGGTCCTCAACTATAAGATAAACACTTGATCTCGGTACAGTTTCAACGTTTAAAATCTTATCGTACTAGTCCTGAAGTTGTGTTGAGTATATAAAATATGACACCTGAAGATAGAAAAGTACTGACCCTACCCAAAAATGAAAAAATTATCTTTCTATGTTTGCAGAACTTTTCCTACATATCACACTCGGAGACCATTTTCTTTGTACTCAACTTATATCGTACGATGTAGCACGGGCATTGGGACAAGAATCAGAGTAAGAATGAGGAATTCAGACGCAACAGTGTTTTGTGAGCGCCTTCGAACGGGCAAGCAACGGCACTCAATTCTCCATAGCAACGTTTCACTCCGACAGAGCAGGGACAGTCGATGCTCCAAAACCGAGCGAGGGAAATCGGTCCCTCGCAAACCACCAACCTATCGAAGGACATTCCTGAACTGGCTCACGAATGTACATTTAGTTGTTTACAGAAAATGCCTACTAAAATGAGTTGCGCCTACAAGGCCCCCCAAAAAAGATTTAAAAAAAGATTGAACCTAGCTCTGGTGCAAAAATGCCTCGCACAATAAGAGTAGAAAGGACCTTGATTCGTGCAGATAAGATTGGCAGTTTAGGTTCTGATCGAGACGTGAGACTAGCCGCGAGACTTTTTGATTGGCGGGGTCAGGACAGAGAAAAGAACAGTTGATTTCTTGTTGTTGACTTACACGGCGGTCGCACACGGAAGCTAGGTTGTCAAACTTCTCGCTGTTTCAGCACCGATTCTGAGCTTTAAACAGCCCTGGGGGTGAAAGACAGCAGTTCATTTGCAAGAGTCACCAGTCAGCGAGATTATTATATCTTAATTCTTCGATCAACTGTCGGCAACATTTAATACTTCACCGGGCTGCGTCAGCGAACTCTGGCCGGTCGCAAAAACTCGAGTGCGAATACTCACAGAAAGGACGAGTGGCAAAAAACCCAAAGATTTTTTAGTCAATTACGACGAAATGTTTAATACTCACAAATTTGGGGCAAACTGACACGAGGCATAACGTTTCGAAATCAATACTCACAACTACACTGAGGTTTCGAAGGGTAACTGCCGTCAGAAAACAGACGTGAAAATACTCACGAGTTTCAGAACCTTCCTGACGTCGCCCAGAGGCAAATGAAAAGAATCGGAGAGATACTCACGAATTGAACATTGCTCAACGTATAGCGTCCAACTGCCGGTTCGAATCAAGTGAGACGATATGATTGCGATGAGATGAAACTAAATTGAGGATGTAATCGGGATGGATGGGTGGGGATTAAATACGTACTCGGGCGTCTTGAGGCGAACTGTGTTTCAACAAAAATTAGCAGCCTAGAGCAACGGGACTACTTACCAGGCACGAATGCCAAGCGCTTAGACACCTCAGTTGCTCAAATACAATCTACTTCACGTACCGTAAGTCCCCTAACAGTTAACAAATAATTCCCCGTTCCTAATATAAATCAAATTTCATTCAGTAGGTACTTACAGAATTATTACATTGCCAAATTCAAACTGTCTCTATCCTCATATATTTGTAGTTTAATTCTGGAAAGAACTGCAAATTTTGAGAATTAATTATTATTTTCAAAATAAAAACAATAGTGGGTCAGAGAGCTGTGAAGTGATATGCAAATAATGCTGAAGGACTTTCAACATCAAGAGGAATACATTCTTTGCAAACTGCACTTTTTTAAATGTGTAGCGAGGATTACAAGTGAGAGTGATCTTCGAAAGGGGTGAAATTATGCGTTTGAATGCCTTTAAGACCATCTTACCGTGGAAGAGAGTATTTCATGAGGACAGCAGGCCAGGAGAAAGCTCTTGCAGACCTTTGGGTCAGAGAACTTTACTTGGAATCTATTGTTCTCACCTGTAAAATAAACAAGGTGGTCAGTGGCTATAAAATTAGTGATAAAAGCATATTCAATAAAAGCACTATGATTTCCATTTAATATCTACTTCAAACTGTAAACTTTTCATGGGTAGAAAGGTAAGTAGTAGCAAGTCCTATCTAGCTAGCTAGGAAACCGCATTTTCGTGCATAAAGCTTCCCATTACATAATATTTTAACCATACAGCAACAATAAAAATGAATTTGTAGTGGGAGATGTGTCAAAAACTTCGGTAAGATATGAACTATTTTGGTAAAACAAGCATCTGAATGTGCTGTTTCTAGGTCTTATCGATATTCATTTTAAACGATCAAACAGTTTTAGCAGCAGCATAAGGACTAATCGCACTTCAAAAATTAATTGTTCCATGCATTACCAATAGGTAACGCCATTTTACTGTCGCCGTAAAGCGTAGTGATTGTTGCATTTGTGTTTAAAGCCTGGAATACCTGAAAGAAAGGTTGATAATTGATAAAAACACTTACCATTTCTTCCCGTTCCCATTAACTGGTCTAACATAGCACGTATTTGATCGTGAGCAGTCATTTTCTCGAAGTTCTGTCAGACCAAAAATTAATCAATCTCTACCAGCATAACGGCTGCCCTCTGCCTCCCACTCCTTCACCATCCTTTGCCAAACCCTCACATAGTGGCGCTAGTGGATGGAATGGCGAGAGTCCGGTAAACTAAATATAGGATCTTTGAGGAAAATCTCCATCCCCAAGGCTGTGGTCTGGAAGGTTGACTCTAAAGACAATACTGACTCCACCCACAAGAAAATGGCAGGTGCTGAACGTCAGGCAAGAAGAAACGAATAGTGTAGTGAGCTAACTTGGAAAGAGGGCGAAAGCTAATCACTGTGTCGATTTGTAATTAGATTAGTGACTGTCTGGATATCTTGCCGATTGATCCCTCGACGGTTTCAGCACGTTCGAATGATATTTTTACATTTCACGTTAATCAGGAAATAGAGCCAGTTGCCCTTTCCTGTTGCTAGCCTATGAAAACAACAATAATACTTTATGTACATCTTGCCAAAGTAGCGATAAAAATTCGTTTAAAGTACAAAGCCGTGAGGCTATTTACTTGACCGAGGAAACTATCTTCATAGCAAAAAACCTGGAGCAAAGATAATTCTGGAGTATGGAAGATAGTTGCTGTAAAAAGAAGGTAACAAAAATGTCCTTTGTCATAATCTAACTGTCATAAATCAAGAGGAAGTAAACCTATCGTAATTGTTATCTGCAGCTGTTCAGGAGGTGACTGACATAACGAGGCTTCTTGATGAACGACGGTCAAGACCGAAGTTCTGCGAGCCACGGCAACCAATGGGAAACTGGTGTTCATGTCTCAAGGTCCCACCTTCACCCACGACCAACATCACAGGCACACCCTTGGAGAAGGATAGAGAAGGTACTTAACAGCAATACATTCACAGGAACAGTTGCAACGCTCGTAAATTTAATATTTCCATAAGCAAAGAAATGTGATTTTTATCCTAAATCTGCCACTGTCATTAACTCTGAAATTCATTTGTCTATTATTTTAAAGGTAACTCAGAAGTTTCTTGAGTACAGTGAGCTGAAATGACAGTCGATTCTCGCTTGTTTCACAGAGATAATGGAGTTGCGCGGCATTCTGTCGCAATCACAAGAGCTCCATCGGCTGACGGCAACCGTAGAGCCGCAGTCCAACGGCAACAGCAAGACATTTACCGTCCTTGGGTCCGACTATTGTGGTAGTCTCAAACGAACCTTTTATCCACGAATACCAAGGACTGTCATGTCGGCGGAAGTCAAGCCTCGAGAGCCCTCCGAAAACAAACTCAACACTTTGTTTGAAAACTATCGCGACACGCACGAAGATTGTATTCTCTCTGATGGCATCGAGCGGCTTTGTGCAGATTTACAGGTGCCTAAAAAAAATTTGAGTGTATAACTTTAGCTCCATAAGCAGGTAAAATAAGAAAAATAGTTGGGAGATTCATCAATAATTTTCGTGGCATTTTTTGACACTATGTAATATGGTTTTCAGACTCATGTCTACTTTATCTAAACTATAAACCTTAACACTTAAGCTAAACACTAGTTGAACTAGCTAGTTTGTTCCTATGCAACTTACAACAATTGTGTCAGCTTCTATTTGATCAGAATGAGCTCAGCGATGTTCATTTTTAGCAAAAATGTTTCCATTATAGCAAGCTGTCAAATTGTGATTATTCACCGACGCCATTCGACCAGTGCCGCATGGCCAGATGTCAAAACAGTGCGTCGTTAAACACCACAAATAATAATAGTGACCATTAAATTGATTAAGAACCAGGCCTCGAAGCTAGTCTTCAGTCAATTGCCTCAATTGCTCTTGCACCAATTTGAATGTCTGTGTGGGAAGGTGAGGCCAACAGATGCAACAGGGAAATATTTTCCAAGAGGTTACGCTTCTAGCACAAAATATTAGCATGTTCGTCAATCTGGCTTAAAATCTCAACAAAAAAAAAAAAGACGATAAAAAACAAATTTCTTATTTGTAATTGATGCTACAAAAACCAGTGATACTCAAAAAAACACCAAAGAAACCTCACTGGTTTGGGTTGAAACTCAGTTTCTCACAACCCAGGCCTAAACTCTTTAACTTTTAACAAACCAATACCTTCATCAAGAGCAAATTTTAATCAGAAAAAAAAATGCTTGTGTTTGATAAAATACTTGAGCATTTTGCACCTCTAGCAAGGCCGCACGTCTGATAACTGTTTCATTATGTCACTTCTTCGGTACTTCTTAGTACCACTTCTTACTTACAGATATGTTTGCTAACGCCCTGCCCTGACAGGTCTCTCCCGACGAGTACCGCGTCCTCCTACTCGCGTGGAAACTACGAGCCGAACAAATGTGTCGTTTTACTCGCTCCGAGTTCATCGGCGGCTGCCGAGACCTCCGAGTGGACTCCCTCCGAGCGCTGCAAGCCAGACTACCTGAACTTGAAGCTGAAGTTGCCCGCGATGCAGACGCCTTTAAAGACCTCTACCGCTTCACCTTCCGCTTCGGCCTGGACATAGAAGCTGGCCAACGTATCCTGCCCGCGGACATGGCCGTCTGTCTCTGGAGACTCGTCTTCACCACCAAGCCACCAGCCATCCTCGCGCGCTGGCTCTTCTTCCTCGAGACACACCAACACGTTCGCGGAATTCCCAAGGACACGTGGAACATGTTTCTGAATTTTGCCGAGGCGGTCGGCAGCGATCTCAGTTGCTATGACGACACCGAGGCGTGGCCGAGTATCTTCGATGACTTTGTCGAGTTCGAGAACGATCAGACCAATCAGAATATTTCGAAAGATTCAAGAGACAGCAATGTGATCAAGCAGGAATATGAGTGATGTGGCTTTGGAGCAGTTCAATTGCAAAAGGAAAGTTATTTTAATATTCTCGACTATTGACGTTATTTGCCTACATGGATTATTGTAGTTTGTATTATTAATTATGACCAGTTTTTTTATTGCTTTTATTAGGAGAGAATGAGAATTTTCGGCTTGTTGCCTGTTTTTGCTGTCGTTTGGAAATGTTCCTGCCATGATTGGTTCACTGGAAGCTAATGGAAGATCAAATTTAATGTGGGAATTGTCAATTCAACTGAAATGTCCAGTCTTTTTAATGAAACTCTTATTTTTTATGATCGTGTTATCCTAACTGTTGTGAATTAAATAGCTTTGTTTTGTATATGCCTACTTATAAAAGTAGATGATATTACACTAAAAAACCTTCAAGCATTGAATTGTAACAAATATACAAAGAACTGAATTATAATTTCCGAGCAATTTGTGGTTTGCTGGATTTTTCTTGACAAATTGGACCTTCGTGCAGCATGAAAGGCAACTAGTCGATTATTCTCGACAGATTTTATCGAGCGTATGACTTAAGATCGAGTTTACCAGGGACGGTCATGTGCCAAACACTCCCTGCGGTGAAATAATCAGCAAAGTAATATATCAGCATCAAGTAGCAATGCAAGGAACGTGACGAACAGAAAGATTGATACTTTATCCAGCTAAGACGGCTCAGGGTTTTTAGGAGTGCCACGTCGAATTACTTTTTCATTCAAGACTGACAGATTCAGGTGGAAAATAGGAAAAAGAAATTGTACTACTAATAATTTTCATATTATTTCTTACATCGAAGCGAGATAGCAGCGAGCTCTTATCATATCGCTGTTTTCGGTATTTACGCTCGTGCTATGACAGACTGCTTGTGGCTTTCGAGTGTTCGCGTTGCGTTAAAGGTTACGCAGCTTTTGTCGGAATTGCTTCGAAAGGAGTACTAGGAACAGAGCTTCGCCTTTAAAGTCTACGTTATTGCATCGGCGACGAGTCGTATTGAGAAACAAATAAAGATATAAGTGGTTTACAATGTTATGTCGAAGGGTTTTTGTTTTAAGTGCAAAGCATGTGGCTTGTGGAGCTTTCTTAATTATGGGCAAAGCATTTACAAAATTACAAATTGAATACACAAAGTCTACCCCCAAATGCAGAATGACACGAGATTAATTAAGTTTTGGCTTCGGTATTCCATTACTTTCTTCCGTTGGTGGAAGGTAGGCAGATTGGAATACGAAAATCCAAGTATTCTTGCTGTTTAAACAAAATTTAAATGTCAAGGCTTCTTAGTTTTTATCTGAAAAGTCTAAGTGGGAATGGAGCGTGCTCGGCTTTGGCAAATGTTGTAAGAAGGCTGTAAATTAGTAGCTTATTCACCGCCTTATCTCCTTTCTCTTTCTTGTTATCTCCTTCGATAGTCCCAACAATGAAAGACTTCTTTTTCACCTTGATGGGTTTGACAATTCTTTTCTTGGGTGCTTCAGGGTCCTTGATATTGCCCGGAGAGGCCATCATTGATTGATTGATTAGTGGGGCCAAACTCACATTTTTTGACAAAGAGCCATGTGGCACTGGTCTAATGGCGTCGGAAAATGAGTCAACAATGAAGCAACCTGGCGTTTCCAATTGAAAAATTTCACAAAATGTTGTGGATTTTGTAAAACACAGATTGATTGTTTGTTTAGTTAACTTAACAGATCTTGGTTTAGAGATTTGGGATAAGTTCTGATAGCAAAAAAACAATGTATCTTTCTTATGGACAGTCGAATCAATTCTTCCCTCTGCTCATCTGATTACGTCCTCAGGAAGAGTTGAGCAAAACTCGACTCGAGCATTTCTTGTAATTTTTTCTTGTGACATTCTGCAGCTGTAGGTAGATCTTTTAAAAAAGGCTCCTTTTCAATGTTTTACTGAATATTCAAATCACTTGCCAGAACCTGGGCACCATGTTTGCTGATTTCTTTCAAACTTGGAAGTTCTAACTCCTCAAGCAGGGGTTTGACTTACCCCAGGGGTTTCGGCTGATCATCTTTAAACTCCGGTGTGAAACTTAAAATCTTTGTGTATCTAGCCTTATGGGTTGTGGAATCTACTTGAGGTGTCATTCATTTCACTTATTTTAATATAATGGCTTTTCTTTGATTTGCAAATGACGCTTATCAAGCAGCGACAGGTTACCCTGAAATTCGGCTGTTTCTGTCGCTGCCGAACATACTTGAACGCTAAGTGATTGTACGCTGTTAGCAATTGTTTGCCATTGATAGTCGAACTGAAAGCCCAGAACAAACTTGGTCGATGTGATTCTGAAAGGATAGACTTAACACGGGAAACATTGTCCACGGAAAAACTAATGGTGAATGAACGCTTGACCTTTGCCTACCATATTTTAAACTTGTAACCTTGTCAATTACCAGATGCCCATCGGTTTTGAGGCTAGGTTTAAATTTGAATCGGTCAGCTGGCTTGTCGTGAGATGCAATAACGTTTGCTTGCGGAGACAATAACGGCGACAACAAAAGGCGAAGGCTGTTTCTTACTGAAAAAAAAATACTATCGACTATCGTTAATAAGAAAATATTCTTCTTTCGACTTTGAATATTGATAAATTGTGCAAAATATGTGATAATGTTCAATAAATTGTGTTCAGATTCAAATAGTATTAGTTACCTTTTTGCTGATTGGTGTGTTCTAAAGCTTGGTTTGTGAAAAATTGACCAAAATGTTGTACATTTATCGCAACATGTAACTTTTTTGCTAGGGATAATGAGTGTTATTTCGATAAATAACATTCATTGACCCTGGAATTTACTAAGAGAACATTCGTAAAAACGTAACATGATCCCTACTCTGGTAAATTGAGTTCCGTTCTTTCCTCTTCCCAATTACATAACTCATTTATAATGAAAAAACCTGCCAAGAGGCTGGATATTTGTTGTGGTCACCTTTCTTGCGGTTGCCTTTGTCACCGGTGGAGATATTTATGACTAATCAAACTCGATCAACTTCGCTGAAATTTAAAAATTCCTGACATGTGCACCTCGTGACACCAATTTTCTTCTCTGGTAAGTTGCTCTATCTTTCCTACTTCATCTCAAGATAACTAATTTATCAAACAATAAAACCAACGACTAAAACAGCTCATCTACGACCAGTTTAATAAGTATAAAATTGAACGAAATAAACGCGTTACAAATAAAGTTGCTGTTTAAGGTGTGTGGTCGCTAGGAGACGGGAAGGCGGAGCGTGTTAAGCACCCTGCTGATTGCGAAGCGAAGGTCAGGGAAATCGTCCAAGAGTGTCTCCACAACCGTTACCTGGAACAGGTTAGACATAAGATACAAGTGCATTATTATGAGTATGTTGATTGGGAAAGTAAGGAGAGAAAACGAAACTTACCGAGCGGGAGTGCCAGGCCGCGATAGTGAAAATTCTTTGTTTAACATTTCGACTATTGTCTTTATCACTGGAGAGGAGTCTCTTCTCTCCACTATCGCGGCCTGCCTCCCCCCTCGGTAAGTTTCGTACTTTCCCTTTACTTTGCCAATTAACATACTCGTTATCCCAGCTCTTTGGCACATTACAAATCAACCAATACATTAATATGATTTTTAGACTCACGTCTACGTCACCTAACGTTTGCACCTTTGCACTGTGAATACTCACAGTCACTCTGATTCTAGTGACGCTATACATACCACGTCACAACCATTCTATCGCGAGTAACTCCAATTTGACGTTGGATGCGTTTTATGCTGTGAAATCTGATTTAAATTGCAAATTTTTGCTATGAACAGAATATTTTATTGTTAGGAACACTTATAACCTCTCAAATGTTGATTAGAGCAACACCCAGTAAAAACCCAAAATCTCAACTCTTGATACTTTTTTACAATTATCCAGATATCGTTTAGAAACTTTGGAACCTCGCTGGATATGACGTTTTACAGCGGGCATTTGCGGTTTTGACAACCAAGGGACAATTCAAGCACTTTTATGTGATTTTCGTGACAATTCTCACCAGGTCTGCGTTGATGGCCCGTTGCTTGGCATCCTCGGCGGAGAGCTTGACGGGGTTCTTGTAGAGAGGGCGATGTCGGAACACCTTGATCTCGGCGTACTGACCCGCCTTGCGTTGTTTACGCAGCAGCACCTGCAGGTTCTATGGGACATAAGCACAAACTAAGTGAGTTTCTTGTTTGTAACGAATTCAGTACTAAAGAAGCTAGAACGCTGAAATTGCATGCGCAAAGTCCTAGTGGAGTTAAATCGAATGGAAAATAGAATGAAGCTCCAGAAGTCAGAGCAATGACGCTATATAAATGGGTTTTGTGTGTTTACGTGGTCTACTCACCTTCTGTTTGTGCAGCAACGCATCCTCCATCTGAACGTCGACCTGCGATGCCGTCTCCTGCAGCCCTCGGAGTTGACTCTGTCTGTCGGCCAGCTGCGTTTTCAGCTCGTCTTGTTTCTCCAGCAGCATGACCATGTCAAGCTCCACCCCCTCAGCTTTCTGAAACAGCCAAAAGCACGGTCAGCACAATGCCAAAAACCTGTAAACCCAATGGTAGGACGTTTAACATTAGCGCTGTGACTCTGACAAAACCTGTAAACCCAATGGCAGGACGTTTAACATGAGCGCTGTGACTCTGACTAAACCTGTACACCCAATGACAGGACGTTTAACATTAGCGCTGTGACTCTGACTTAACCTGTACACCCAATGGCAGGACGTTTAACATTAGCGCTGTGACTCTGACTAACCCTGTAAACCCAATAGCAGGACGTTTAACATTAGCGCTGTGACTCTGACTAAACCTGTAAACCCAATGACAGGGAAATGTGGAACCGAACCAGGATACAAACCCGGGATCTGAAAATTGCCAGTCGGGTGCTCTACCAACTGAGCTATTCAGGCACACAAATTCCAGCTTCACTGGGTGGGATAAGGAATCCCCTCACGGAGATGTGATTCATCATCTACAATTACCCATTGCAGTACCCGGACATAAAACAAACAAACAATAAATAAGAAATAAATAAAATTATTGCAAACCACGACCACTACCCAGTATCTAACCCAAATCATTAGTAACCATGTACTTATAACTCTTCGAGGAGAGGTCTCGAGAACTGACCTGGTATGCATTGTTGATCTTTGCACGAAGGTCCTCTAGCTGCCTGCCAAAGCCAGTGCGATTGATTGGAGCGCGTTTGCTTGACTTCTCCCTCGCGGATGCCTGGTCGACGATATGGTCGCGGCGCGCCACGCAATGCTCAAGGTCGGCCACCAGTTTGTCCTGCGCTTGACGGAGCTGGCCAAACCTAACCTGCAAAAGAACACGGAAACAAATCGCTGCTTCATTAACGGAGTTTGAAAAGAGTTTAGAAAAAATAAAGCTTTTAAATGTTGGGGGAGCAAGGCTATTAAACGTTGAATCTACCATTGAACCTCCTATGCTAGGCCATGATATACCCTTGGTAACATAAGATAGCAGAATTGAGAAGCTGTCAGGTGATCTCAGCATCTCCATGGCTACCAAACGATGAATCTACCATTGAACCTCCAATGCTAGGCCATGATGTACCCATGGTAACATAAGATAGCAGAATTAAGAAGCTCTGTCAGGCGATCTCAGCATCTTCATGGCTATTAAACGTTGAATCTATCTTTGAACCTCCTATGCGTGATAGTTCTTTTTGTTTTGTTTTCAAATCTGACAATGAAAATGACCTCCGTAAAAAAAGCTCCGTAAAACAACACAACACGCACCTCCATGCGATGTATCTCGGACTTCATGGCACCCATGTCTCCATCTGGTCTGCTCTCCTTGCGAAACGCTTCCCTTGTCTCGTTGGCGACCTGGCAACGTGTGGTCCAGATCAACGCCTCTCGCTGTACCATCATCAGACGCGCTGCCAACGCAACTTTCTCCGCCTCTCCGTCCGTGATAGACTGCTCCAGACACAGCGTGGACATCTCTTCATCCTGTGGGACACCGGCAAGAAGGTTGGCATATTTAGAACCTTTTCTAAAGCAGCCATTTGACCATTTGACATTTGTAATGGCAATCTGGCCTGGTTCTACATAATACGACGAGTGGTATTATCTAACCCCGACCTAGAGTGGCCATTTGACAGCGCTACCATGGTGCTACATAATACGACCGGTGGTATTATCTAACCCAAACCTAAATTTGCAATTTTTAATAATGCTTAAGTTTGTTGATTTCAGCACCACTAGCAACCGGTATTACGGAGGTGCTACGGCGGTAGCATTATCAACGAGGCATACTGGGTTACAATTTCTCATCACAGTGCAGTGAGGACAAAGCAACCAATTGCATGAAGCTTTACTGAAGCCAGAGTCTCTGAAACTGTGTGTCAGTTGGAAGAGTGGTACTGAAGCTAAGTTGGTGTGAAAATTATCTCTTCTAGGAAACGTTCTTACAATTGTTATATAATGTTCACAGCCTCATAGTTCTACTCTTTGGAGATCTGTCATTCTCATCAAATGTACTAAAATCTTCTCATGCGCTTGCTATGTTCAAATTGGATTGCTTCTGAGAGGATAGTTTTGTTCGCTACATAACGAAATGCCCTGCCGATCGCTAGGCGTACCTTGAGCAAGCTGGCGTAGTGCGAATGAGTGAGCCGATTCTCGTGGTCCAACGTCTCCTGGCTGCCACGAGTCTTGTGAAGCTGTTCGTTCAGTGCCAGCAGCCGATGAAGCAATTTCTCGACAGAACGGCCGAGTTGCCGTTCCAACGTTCCTTGCTCGTCGATGCCCTGCTGGACCTTGAGCCGGCGCTGCTCCAGGATCAGCACCTCTAAAGGATTGATTTTTGGCGTTTAACGACGCACTGTTTTGACAAAGGGCCATTTGGAACTGGTCTTATGGCGTCGGTGAATGAGTGGATGATGATGAAGCTAACATTGCCCGGAAAGCCGGTGCCGACTCATAGCCTACTCCTGTCGAAGAGCACCAAGGGAACCACCGGCTTACGTCCCTTCTGAAGGACTGTTCAACTCGAACAACAGGATTTCTCCACAAACCCATGCTGTCGAGAGGTTGATAAGCAAGGCGAATGAAGTTGTACTAACTTTCATTCCTCCAACCTCTCTCCCGAACAGAACTGGTCATTTGTATGATGGTCACCCATCCAATACCTGACCCAGCGCAGTGTTGCTTACTTCGGTGATCTGATGTAGTATATAATAATTTTACTGTAGCAAGAATCCTGTGTGATCATCCAATCTCACTGGTGCATTTCCTTTCAAGAACTGTGTAAGTAAAGCGATAGCATACAAGTGTTGATCACTGCTCTCTCCTCAGCAGAGCTTTGAGAGCTTGGAAATGTCTCCCGAAAGAAACCATGAAGAATGTTAACAACATCAGTATCTTGAACTCAATTTTAAACTCTTTAACTCTACCTAACGCCAAAACACCTGTAGCAACTACGGGATGACAGTATAAAAATGTACCACCTTGTTTGTTATACTTAAATCTAGATTAAAAAAAAGGGGAAATGTATGTATTATTATTATTATATTATTACTAAGTTGAGACCAATAAATGAATAAATGAAAACGAAATGACTTATGCTTTAAATGTCATGCTACGTTCTGCACCGAGTGTTTGTTTGTCAACTCACGCCTTCGAATCATGTTCAGCTCTTGCAGCTGTTGGTTGCGTTGTTGCGACAGGGCCACCGTGAGACCTTCCTGTCGCAGCCAGTACTGATGGAGCTTCTCAGACTTGGCCACCGTTTCTTGGATCGTACGCTCCAGGTTCACAATCTTGAGCTCCATCGGCGACATCTCGGTGCCCTGCACAAGGAAAACGTTCTAGGTTCGGTTTAATGTTGGACGATTGGCAGATTTCTAAGATACTTCTGTTCACAGTGAACAAAGCACCATAGCCAAAGCATTTTATAACTATTATTAGGAAGTAGGAACACTAAAAACCTCTCACCAACTGATGCTCAACCAGGAAATTCTCTCAAAAATGCCATGTCTATCAAACTCAATTGGTTAGAGCAACACCCACTACAGATGGAGATCAAGGATCAAATCCCCTGTTTTTAAGAGGTTATTAGTCTTCCTAAGAAAATATTCTAGCAAATAAAATTTAAAAAATTTCATGTTTAATATCTGTGTATCAATGGTAACTAGCTACCATTAATCATACCATAGTATCAATGGTACTAGCAATGGTAATCAAGCGGACCTGTTCTTTTTTTTGTGTCATTCACTTAAAATCGACCAAACGTTCGATTAATTCACAGCTTTGCCGCTAGTTTCCGCTTGTGGGCAGATGATGAGAAAATTTGCTTTTTTCATTTTTTCTTTATTAATGTGAAAATAGATACAAAATTCCCTATAAGAATGCCATGGCTCGACTGACAGTAAGAAATATTACTCTAAAAGTCACAGTATCTACGCCAAGCCAAGCAAGGCTGACCCCAGCCCTGTTCTGCAGCAACTGCAGCCGCCTGGCCAAGCCAAGCCAAGCCAAGCCAAGCCAAGCCAAGCCAAGCCATGCCATGCCATGCCAAGCCAAGCCAAGCCAAGCCAAGCCAAGCCAAGCCAAGCCAAGCCAAGCCAAGCCAAGCCAAGCCAAGCCAAGCCAAGCCAAGCCAAGCCAAGCCAAGCCATGCCATGCCAAGCCAAGCCAAGCCAAGCCAAGCCAAGCCATGCCAAGCCAAGCCAAGCCAAGCCAAGCCAAGCCAAGCCAAGCCAAGCCAAGCCAAGCCAAGCCAAGCCAAGCCAAGCCAAGCCAAGCCAAGCCAAGCCAAGCCAAGCCAAGCCAAGCCATGCCAAGCCAAGCCAAGCCAAGCCAAGCCAAGCCATGCCAAGCCAAGCCAAGCCAAGCCATGCCAAGCCAAGCCAAGCCAAGCCAAGCCAAGCCAAGCCAAGCCAACACAAGTGAGACTCACCCCAGCCCTGTTCTGCAGCATCTGCAGCCGCCTGGCTAGCACCGATAGCATGCCGTTGCGTGAGTTGGCTCCAACGTAGAGCTGCTTCAGAGCGAGCTGATGTTTAGCCAGCGTCTTCTCCGCCTCCTGTATCTCGGCTTGAAGCTCGTCCAGTAGATGGCGGTTCCCTCTGTTCTCCCCGGTAAGCTGTTCAGACTCCAGCATGGACGCCGCCAGCTTGTTCTCACTCTCTACCATCGTCAGCTCCTGAGGGCATGAGTTCAGTTGATGATACAAGGGATGAAAAAGAAAAACAATAATTAAAACTACATTTTTGAATGCTAAGTAGAGAAAAACTTGTTTTCCCAACATTTTTTAACTTGTGTATGTTACTTTATCAAGCATGAAAGCAGTGATGACTTTAGCTTCATAACAGTAACCATTGCTTGGGAAAGCAACAGGTACAAGTTACGACACGTCGGGAAAATTGGTTGTTTTTTATTTAGCATTAAACACAGTTCAAAATGTTTTTGACAAAACTAGTGCTAAGGTAAGTTAAGTAGACATGAGTAAAAACCATAATACAAGAGATATTATTTTTATTATACAAAGAATAAGATAACTGGAACTTTGGAACACAATTTGAGTTGTAGATGAGTGTAGTTTATTTTGTTATTTAATCCGTTGTTTTTAAAAGGGGTACATTACAATGCTTGATTTGTATGCATACTCTTTGCATGGAAAAGGTACGGGGTGCCTTAAAATTGATGAGGATATATGGAAAGAGTTAAGAATGGAAGAAAATAGGTAAACTAATTTTTTTTTTTTAATTAAATATGAAACGGGGGTAGTAGGAAGACTATGGGAAAGATGGATAGTTCAAGGGAGAAGAGATATTGAAGAAAGGGGAAAGAACTGGAATGAAATAAACAAAGAAGATAGATGGTTGAACATAGAAATATTGATTGAGATTGCAAATATAGAAGAAATTGAAAAGAATGACAAGTATACGAGTGTAGTTCAGAAATATTATGTTATTCCTATGCATGGCTTATGTATGTAATGTTATAGGCAGGAGGTTGAAATCTTTACCTGTTTTGTTGAAATGAAAAAGTTACACTACAAAAAAAAAACACAAAAACCACTGATGGAAACACTTCACATAGCACGGGCTCTTCGAGAGAACTCAAAATAAGGGACTCTCAAGATGGCGGCCTTGGCTTCAAAGTCTCTCTATGGCAACCGCTATCCAGGTTATACGAGATCAGTGACAAAGACTAAAATGATTACCTGCTGCCTCGTCTTGTCCCTGAGCTTCTTGATCAGCTTGCTCATGTGGGAGACAGCCTGGGTGCCTGTCAACTGGTCTTGAACGTCTGTCAAGATCGCATCTTCTAGCTCCAGCTTCTTGTAGCACCACTTCTCAAGGTCGCGCTGCGCTAATCTGGCTTCCGTCTCCGAGTGAAGGATTTCCTGCGAAAAACAAAAAAAAACATCAAACAAAATGTTTTGGCAAAGGCAGCCGGCGATTTCGGTGTTCGGTGATTATCTAATCGCGCATTGTGGACAGTTTTTGTAATTTGTAATTTTGTATTTTATTCCTTACTAAATTTGATTTCATAGTATAGTGGCACAGTGCCTGTATAAGGTTTATTATCAAGGATAAAATAGAAGAATGCTTGATTAGCACTTTCTTGAAGCTTTTCTTCTCGTCCTAAAGTATCCCAACGTTTTGAAATGCATTTTTTTTACATGTAATGTAATCTATTTTTATTTTTAAAACTATACCATCTTATTTTGTGCAAAACTAGGATTGTTAGGGCTGGTGGTGGTGGAGGAAGGGAAGGTTAAGGGGGCACAATGTTCCCTTCTATTGCCATGGCAATGCAAGGGAATGCTTATTTCTGAGTTTTTGAAACACATTTTCAACCAAATTTCACCATTCATGATTCATGGCATGATGAGGATGATGATGAACCTAATTTAGCCAAGAAAGAAGGGAGGAGGGGAAACTCAGCCCTGGCAAGTAGCTTTCTTCTGTCGAAGAGCACCAAGGAGACCACCGGCTTAACGTCCCTTCCGAAGGATGGTACAACTCGAACAACAGGATTCCTCCACAAATCCATGCTGTCGAGAGGTTGATAAGCAAGGCGAGTGAAGTTGATGTACTAACTTTTATCCCTCCAAGTCCAACCTCTCTCCCAAACAGAACTGGTCATGTGTATGATGATCACCCATCCAATACCTGACCCAGAGCAGTGTTGCTTAACTTTCATCCCTCCAACCTCTCTCCCGAACAGAACTGGTCATGTGTATGATGATCAGTGATCACCAATCCAAGAATTTGTAACAAAGGAGGCTTCATCCCCCCCCCCCCCCCCCCCCTCCCCCCCCAGCACGGTGCCTACGTTTTTGATCCTCTGCGCCTCTGCTTCAGTCTGGTCAAGCGCGGCTCCGTTCATCGCTAGCTGTTGTTCGAGTGCGTCGCGACGATCGGCCAGGATGCGAGCTGCTCGCTCAACGTCCGAGAGCTGCGATGAGATGCGATGAGCGCGTACAGTGAGCGATTCGTTGCGTTCTTGCTCCTTGCTCGTGCCGCGCCGCACTGAGTCGATGTCGTAGCCCGTCGTCTGGAGGGACACTCGCACCTCACTACAATCAAACGCGACCACAGACGAGGCTTTAAGAAAAACTATTTGAAATGGGTTTTTCTTAAAACTTGTGCTAAGGATAAATCAAGTAGACATGAGCCTAAAAACAATCATACAGACGAGGCTTATTTACGTAAAATTTTACACGCGAAAGTTGTTTTATGATTAGGAACACTAACTCAACAATTGTTGCCGTCATAGTTTCTCACGCATTCACCGATGCCATAAGACCAGCATCATAGAGACCATTTTCAAACAACTGCGTCGTTAAACACAGGAAAATAATCGTTTGCAAAATATAATTTAAGAAAATCAACCTTAGAGTTGGCGTGTTGGAAACATCGGTCCTCGTGAGATCACGGAGGTTAAGCAACATGTGAGGGACACCAAGCCGGTGATTCCTCAACACTTTGCTCAAATCAGCACTTCGGCTCACACAAATACTATGTAATTGTACGCAGCATTAAATAAGTAAATACTGTTTCTTTTTACTTTTTAACATAGGCAACAAAATGAATTCAATTTTTATTTTCTCATGATTTTTTTTAACTTATAACTAACTCACATTTTACCATTTTGCAATGAAGTTTTAATTTCTTCGTTACCATGAACAGGTCGTTAGCCCAAACGTTGTGGATAGATTTTTTTGACGTAGGGTACTTTGTGTAACTAAAATTATAGACGACACAGATTTTAGAAGTTTGGGGAACACTTGGCTGGAGCAACACCCCTGCGACAGGTGAAGATCGAGGCTCGAGTCCCCGTTCAAGCATCGATTATTGTAGGTTATTAGAATCAGCACTCACCCAAGCTCAGCCTGCACTGCAGCATAACGCTTGTCTCTTCTATTGGTTGCTATGACAACGTTGTTCCAGGCCTGCAGCAGCCGCAGTTGCTCTCGGTTGAGCACTTCAAGGTCGGAGCTAGCATCCGCCAGAGTCTGACAGAGTTCATCTCGTTGTTCCTCCTTCGCACGGAACTGTCCGGCCTGCGTGACCATACGTTCCTCCAGCGAAGTCACCTCCTGACTCAGTCTGTACAACAGCATGTCCTGCAACAACAGTAATTGAGATCAGATGCTGAGATCGCCTGACAGAGCTTCTCAATTCTGCTATCTTATGTTACCACGGGTATATCATGGCCTAGCATAGGAGGTTCAATGGTAGATTCAACGTTTGGTAGCCATGGAGATGCTGAGATCGCCTGACAGAGCTTCTCAATTCTGCTATCTTATGTTATCACGGGTATATCATAGCCTAGCATTGGAGGTTCAATTGTAGATTCAACGTTTGGTAGCCATGGAGATGCTGAGATCACCTGACCTACGTGTAGAAATTCGTAGTGTGCGAGTAATATTATAAGCTCTTACTTTCACAACACATCCTTCAGCAATTACCTAAGACTTTTACTTTCTTCATCCCTTTTCCATTCATAACACCGTCCCATTCCACTCTTCTACGCTTCTTTTTATAACTGTAATTCCTAATGTCATCATAAATGTACGTTAGTACAAGCTTTTACCAGTGAGTGGTGGATGGAAGAAAAGCCAGGAAGTAAATATGTATAACTGAACCGGGATACGAACATTGGACCTTCAGATTGCCAGGCCTGTGCTATAGTAACTGAGCTATCTGGACAAATAGGTATCCACTCTGACTTTGTGGAATATTGGGGTCCCATATGTAATGTTGTATGCATCATCGAAGTTTGCTAATTCTCTACGCACCTGTTTCCTCTTCTCCATCGCTAGTAGCTTCTGTTCGATGCGAGTCTTCTCAGAGACCCGTTGCGAGACAGCGAGCTCAGACTCGGCCTCCTCCGTGAACGACTTGATTTGCCGCTCAACATCGGTCAGGGCGGCGATCTCGGAACGCATCTCGGAAGCTAGAACCAAGGACAAGACGAGGCTGGATAAGAGACGGAAGGGACACACGGACCTTGCAGTCAAGACAGACCTGTTTCGCAGGTGGCTTTAAAAGGTCACGGAAAATCAATTAAGTTTTCCTGACGTAAAGTACCGTGTAAGTAATTGCTCTAACCCTTGAAGAAGTAACTAGTACATGTTACGATACGTCGGGAAATTTAGTTGTCCTTTACTTAGCATTCAAAACCCAGTTCAAATAGTTTTTCTTAAAACTAGTGCTAAGGATAAATCAAGTAGACATGAGTCTAAAAACCGCTATGTAAGTTTTTTTTTTTCTTTTTTGCATTTTTGTTCGTGCTCTAGCAGTCAAACGCCTGCTGCGATTTGAACAAATTTTGCAGAGCACATTTTTGTGCTTACAACTTAGACCCCCTGCAACTTTCAGAAAAATCGGTCAAAAAGCTTAGTAAAAAATGTATTTATAAACATTTTTAGATTTTGTAGAAACTTTCCGAAGTAGTATCGCCCAAGGTATTTGATATTTTTTCACCAAACTTTGCAAAGACGTGAAATACTTCAAAATTAAAAAGTTTTTGGGCCTGTGCATGTCCTTTCTTCTCTGTTATTCACACATTTCTGACATGATTTTGTGAAATTTGGCTGTCTTGCTTTGATCTAAATAATGGATCAAGTTCAAGGAAGTAAAAAATATGCCAAAATCAGCAGTTAGGAATTTTTGTAAATGAAACATAAATTCAATATTGCAACAAAATATTTAAAAAAATTAAATTGGTACTGCCCCCCTTCCATTAGCTAAAAATCCCAGTGTTTTTACTGAATTGGTAATCACTACAGAACTGACAGGAACTGTCAACCGACCGTTCTTCGTGGCCGTGTTGAGTTTCTCTTCTTCCGAGCGATGTTCCTGCCTCGACTCTTGCACGGCGCTGTCCAACTCCTGCTGCAAAACAAGCAGCGAGGAAAGCTGCGTGCGGAAGTCGGCCAACGCGTTGTTTTGTCGAGTCACCTCGTTCCCCGTGCTAAACAGCATGCCCCCGAGCTCTTCTCGTTCCTTCTGCTTCAGCTTCATCCCGGATTCCTGGACATTCGTTCATTTCCATGATTTCCAAACTACGATTTCAACTCCTCATATGATTTTTGGGACTTCGGTATTTTTTTAGCCAGGGCCTTAGCGCTATTCCTTTAAACAGAAATAGGTTTCGTGTGTTGAGCAAAGTCGAATCATGTTCGAATGGTGGGTTTTAAGATTGGTTATGTATTTTGTGAAACATTGGCAAAACAATTTGATTTTGTAACGATTACGATGCAAACAAAATCTCGACAGTGTTCTAATACCAATTTTTGGGTTTTTTGACTTTGATTTTGACTTTGTATTTGATTTTTGAATCAGTCTCTTCTCTCTAGTGACAAAGGCAAAAGCCGAAAAGTTAAACAAAGAATCTCCACTATCTCGGCCTGCCACTCCCGCTCAGTAAGTTCCGTAATCTCCATTTACTTTCTCAATTAACATACTCGTTATCCCAGCCCTTGGGCATATTACAAATCAACCATTATGCATTTTGTGTTTGTTTATCATTAATGCACCTCCTATTCCTGAACCCAAAACAAGTACGGGTTCCTAAACGAGCAGTTTTTCACTTAAAAACTCCTCCTGAGTCCAGAATCGTCAAAAATATGTTTGTCTGGATTTAAGTGCCACGATACCCAAAGATTTCTCTAAGTTATTTAATTCTACTGAAGACTTACCACCTAAACAAAACCCCAATTTACAGCTCTTTTAGAGATAGTGACCTAAAGTTCACCCATAATGGAGGACCAAAAAGAGACCCAAACAATTGTTTATAATGCTTGTGGTAGGTGGAATATGCTATCGGTGCTCGTTACTCTAATAATGGATGAGAGTCTTCAATATTGCTTTATTGAGCTCACCTCAACAAAAACAAGGAAAATATGGAACTGAAGTTAGACTACTCCGGGAAAGAATGGCAGACATACATTTTTAGCATTACATAACACTCGTTCAAGGTAATTTTCTTCAAAATAAAATCATTTCTAGAGTTCCTGCAGGAGGCACGTGAAGTAAGAAAACCCTTTAAAATGGGCTGCAGAAGGATAAATGTTTTTAAAAATTCCTGGTGTCATTTGCCGTCATACTAAAATCCTACTATTAAGCAGAAATCTATAAATTAAAACCTTACCAATTCTAATACTTCCTCAGCAAGCCGCGTATTCTGGCGTTCAAGATGAATTTTTAGTGATACTTGAAACCTTTTCATCAGCGGATGGTCGTGTTCAAGAACGATGGGTTCGTCGCCACCACCTTGACGCTGCCATTTGGACAATGTCCGTAATGGGGGGTTTTCTCCTTCATCACCTTTCGACATATCGGCTGGTGATGAAGACCCAACATACGGAGTTGAACTCTGAGTAGAGTCTGAACGCATCTCCATTTCGAAGCGCTGTCTAGTTTAACCTTTAAGCCTAATAAAAATAAAATAAATTCCTTAGGAGCCAGCTGAAATATTACTATCAAGAATTACAATTTTGTTATTCGTTCTGTACTAGCGTCATCTCTCAGCAAATTTAGCTTCGCAACGAGCAATCTAGTTGGTGAAAATAATACATCGTTTACAGCGGTTGCCAGGGTGACAACCATGTCACGTCCACGAGTCTTTGCGTCCATGCTCTTTGGTCCATGCATAAACAACACATGGTCACAGCCTTGTAGTGAATTTGTCCGTTGCCTGTGAATACGGGAATGAATTAAAAAAGGCGCTTACAGACGCCATCTTGTCCCTCACTTCACTTAATAGACAAGTCAGCTTCCGACGCCGACTGTGAGTTTCTGTGCGGTTTCTGCGGCATATCTCGTTGTGGGTAGGAATATCTGCGGCTCGTAGCATCTACCTTGTTTCTTAAAAGCTTTCGTGGATACTATTTCACTGATAACAGAGGTGAGGCCTGTTCTGTAAATCACAAATAACAAACGGCAAATATATGCTCGCAACATTCTGATTAGCGGTGCCTACCAAAACTAACAGACCTCTTTGTGGCGCCAATCCCAGTTTCATCAGTGAGGAACTCATTATCAATGGCAGCAATGCCAAGTACCGTAGTAAGTTATTGTAGGTTAGGACGGGGTAAATAAAATGTTGACAAGTCCTTGTTTTCTGACTGGTCTAATTTTATAATTCTCTCCTTACTAGGCTTCAGGGATGGCATCGAAAGGAAAAGGTGAAAGCTCTGGCCCAGAATCGGAAGGCGAGGAATTCTCCGTTGAGAAGATCCTAGACAGGCGAATGAACAAAGGAAAGGTTGAATATTTCCTAAAATGGAAAGGATATGCCATGGAAGACAACACATGGGAGCCCGAAGAAAATTTAGATTGTCCTGATCTGATTGCTCTCTTCGAAGAAAATCGCAAAAAGAAGGAGGCAGAAAAAAAAGGCAAGGATGACGGTGGTAGGAAACGAAAACTATCTGGTAACATATCTGAAGACAGTACATCTAAGAAGTCTTCAAACTCTGCTCCAAAGAAGAAGCCTGATGAAGAAAAGGATAAGAGACCCCAGGGCTTTGAAAGAAACCTGGAACCAGAGAGAATAATCGGTGCCACTGATTCGAGCGGTGAGCTCATGTTCTTAATGAAATGGAAAGGTACAGACGAGGCAGATTTGGTTCCTGCAAGGCTGGCGAACAGCAAATGCCCACAGATCGTAATCTCTTTTTATGAAGAGAGGTTGACGTGGCACACTCCGCTGCCAGAGGAAGGAGCTGCTTAAACATCTACGAATCTAACCCATCATAAAAACTATCAACAAATGACAAACAAACATGTCTTACTTTAAAAAATCTCAAAGGTTTTAACTGCTGTGGTTTTCGTTCTACATATATAATACCGACACTGCGAAACAAAATCAGTTCAAGTTGTATTCGAACTGCTAGGGTCTCTGAGAAGTAAATACATTATATTAGGTCAGTTATTATTATTTTTTTTACATTACTTCGGTCTTAGGCCCACCTATGTGACGTAATGTTTTGCACAAGATGAGAATGTTGTGCATTTAATTAGTTTGGCTCGTCATGTACCGTAGAACAAATCAATAAAGATCTTAGATTTTTGTTTTGATATTTTTATTTTATTTTATTATGATTGCTTACTATGGTGGGTGTCTGTATACCACACACAATCAAACTACTGTTGTTAGTTGATGATAAACATAGGAAAATGGTAATATTAGTTACCATTTTCAATGCAAAATACCACAAAATGTTTTAAAACCAGCTACAACAACTCTCATAACATTCTTGGTTCTGGTAGTGAATGGTACAAGGTTGTTGTAAATCTTCTAGCCCAAGCTTCTTAGAGAGGTGTTGCTAAACCCACTTTACGATTGTATAATTTTTCTTGCCGACGCGAACTAGAGAAACGTTGTTGGGCATTATGTGCGCTGCTGGCGTTAAAACCTCTTCGATGTTGGTAACGCGTTGCTGGTTTATATAAAAGCCGCCCGCTTTTATGATTCGGACTGCGTCATCTAGAAAAGTCATTTGGTTGTGTAAGAAATAGCCAAGAATGGCTTAAACCTTTTACATAGAGCTTTTAATTTTCATATAGGATAACTTCCAATAAGTGTAATTATATGTAAGCCCCAAATATTTGATGTCTGTGCGTTTCCACATATTCATTAAGTAAACTACCCATTAGTTCATTCATCCATCTAGCTGGCAATTGTAAAGCTGGCATAATAACAATTAAATGTAAGTTATATTATGTGCTGTACTGACTACTGATTATATTCAGTTAACTAGAGAATGTGTACGTGATTTCTTAAGCCTCCGATGATCCGTTACCGCTTCTCCTATTTCGACTGAGGTGCACTATTCGGTGTTTTTGCTAATAACAACCTAACCATAACCGAGAGAACTAGGAAAACAAATTTGTTCGATATCTGTAGCACGGCTAAACCCCTCAGTCACGTCCCATGAAAAGTAAGTGAAGGTAGCTTGACATTAAGTTGACATTTCTTAAAAAGTCTCAATCTGTTCCCAAAGAAAACGATCCTACATTTGATCTTTGTCGAATCTACAGACAGTTGCAATGGTCCCATTCAATATGATAATAATAAGCAGTGTCCTATGTTAGCATGGTCACTTAAGCCTCATGAATAATATTCATCCATTAGGATGAAATCTTATTTAAATTGCAAACGCTTGCAATGCGCGGGGTATTTTATTATTATCAACACTATAACCGTCTCAAAAATTGATGTCTAAACGGGGACATTTGATCCCCGTTTGGGCATCAATTTTTGAGACGGTTATAGTGTTGATAATAATAACATTCATCCATCATCTGATATAAAGTTACAATATTGAAATAACTACTTTTTTGGTGTGGTACCATTATGATTTTCATGTATTCTCCTTTCTGCATGCCTGAGTGTAAAATATATATGGTATTTCCATCCTTTGTGGCCAAGACTACCACAGATAAAGCTTGCACAGATATCCCATCCTAATGGGGCAAAATCAAAATTGAGCAGTAAGCCATAACACAATGTTGCCCTACATTGCCGCTACATTTTGGAATAGTCATTAGTGGTGCCACCGTTGAGTGTAGGTTATAGGTAGAGTTTCAACATCAATGTTACAGTCTCTGCGTGAAAGATGACTACCTTACCGACAAAAATGTAGAGTACCGGAACGTCACGTTAAGTGGAGCCACTGTCGTATGAAATTTAATTTCGATATTTTTTGTAGGTTACTCGCTTTTTAATATTGTTACGTGAATATCAATCATTGAGGTATACATTGATGGAGATTTTTTAAGCATGAAAAGTCTCAAAAGTGATTTAACCTACGAGAAATATCGAAATTAAAATTCATACGACAGTGGTTCCACTTAACATGATGTACCGGAACTCTGCATTTTTGTCGGTAAGGTGGTAATTTGGCGGCCATCTTTCACGCAGAGACTGTAACATTGACGTTGTTTCTCTACGTATAACCTACACTCAACGGTGCCACCTTAATGGAAGTCCAGAACATCGCAATACAGCACTAACATTTTTGTCAAAAAAGTCAAAATAGTCAAAAATGGTCATTACTTTGGTTAGTGAAGCAGCCAGCTTGCATGGCCAGGTCCAGACTAGTGGTGCCCGGCTTGGGCAACAGCTGGCAGGTGTTTGCGCCTGAGAACACCTGGGCAAGGTCCCGGGCGCTCATCGCGGACAGCGCCTCCAGGCTTCCGCCGTACAGCGCATTGGACGCGCGTTGCGCAGACGCCAGGCCCTCGTCTACAAAAAACAGACGGGAATCCTAACAATTTCTCGACAAATGCACCATGCGGCACCAATTTTATTCTCCAGTAATTTCCACTCACTCTCTCGATTTCCTTCTTCACCACAACAAATATCCAGCCTCTTAGCAACTCTTTTATTACCCTTAATTGACAGAAATTGGTTATTTCGTCTAACTTTTTATTAGCATGAAAGTTTGCAGTTTCAACGTGGGTTTTCGGGGCAGATTTTAGCTGATTTTTCTTATGTGATGAGGGGTGAGGGGTAGTTAGTTATATTGAGTTTATTGAGACAGCAAAGGGTGTGTTAAAAAAGAGAAGAAGGCATTATAGGAGCAATCTGTGTGTTTCAGGTAATTGTGCACCTGTAGTCTTCATTTTAATTGGTTAGTTTATTTCACGTACCTCCATGCACCAGCAGTGTGAGTTCTTCCGCTAACTTAATCTGCGCCCAACGCTCTTCTGGTTTAGCCTGCAAGAACCAGACGTCGTTAGCCGTACAATTAACCCCAAATCACATTATATATTGACAGTTAGCATGTTAGCATGTAAGTTCATTAGCATGTTAATGGAGGCAAGAGTTGGTTACCTAAGAACCAATTTCACAAAATTTAAGCTAATCTTGGCTTACACTGGGATTAGGCTATTGGATATTCTTCAAATCAATTAAATGTTTGCAAATTAAGGTAGGAGGGACCCCCAGTACCGGCACGTAGCCTACATCTGTCGAAGACCAAGGGGACCACCGGCTTAACGTCCCTTCCGAAGGACGATACAACTCGAACAACAGGATTCCTCCACAAATTCATGCTGTCGAGAGGTTGATAAGCAAGGCGAGTGAAGTTGCTGTACTAACTTTCATCCCTCCAACCTCTCTCCTGAACAGAACTGGTCATATGTATGATGGTCACCCATCCAATACCTGACCCAGCACAATGTCCCTTAACTTGGGTGATCTCATGAGAATCAGTGTTTACTTTATCTAACCTTATAACTTAATTTGAAAAAAAAAACTCGACTTGAAATTTGATTTAAAGTTGAAACGGTGAATGTTAACGTGGCCGTGGATTGGACTGCTAGAGAGGTGTAATGCCGGGTCTGACCGTGTGCTTGAACATGATGTCTCCAATCTGACCCAGACTCTTGAACGTGAACAGCTTGAGCAGCCGTTCCACGTCTGAGTCCTTGGTCCGGACGAAGAACTGGTACAGCTCGAACGGAGAACTACGTTCCGATCTGAGCCAGACGGCGTTCCCAGCAGACTTGCCGAACTTGCTGCCGCTCTCGCTGGTAACCAGGGGGAGAGTTAGACCTGGAATTACAATGCATTTATTTATTTTGTATTGTTTGTGGAATATTTTACATAATATAGATAAAGTCCTATGATTAAAACTATATAGAACACCATCTAAAATTAAATAAATACAAACAAATTATACTGGTCAATGTTAGGTAGCTTTTATTTTCTACATTAGTCATGCTCATGCACAGTTAGATCTGATGCCTGATATCAAATCATTTCATTTACTTTCGAGGATGTTTCTGGTGTATGAAAGTTCTTATGTCAAGACTTTGCATAGCTTAAAAAAACCCAGTATATATCTAATTTGGTCTTTAAACAAAGTTATAACCGAGTTCGACTCGATGTTGGTAAAATTGGTCATCGTAAGGTTTGAAAGTCACAAAAATGTTCTTTGCAAGCCAGTTCTTGACCCGGTATGTTTTCCCGGGCAAGATATTTGAACTCACCATACACGCGGGCATCTTCAACGCGTGAAATGAGGTCGTGCCCGGACACGATGTTGCCCATCTGGTCGTTGCCCCCAATCTGTGATATAAAATAAACTCGTTTTTATAACTGAATAATTTCATACACTATTTACTTTTTTATTCTAAAAATGACAAGGTCAACTAATTCTAGCAATTTCTCGAAAAGTGCACCACGCTATGCCAATTTCCTTCTCCGGTAAGTTGAGCTATCTTTCATCCTTCACCACAACAAATATCCAGCCTCTTGGCACTCTATTCAGAGCATCCAGCCTCTTGGCACTCTATTCACAATATCCAGCCTCTTAGCACCCTATTCACAATATCCAGCCTCTTGGCACCCTTTTCACAATATCCAGCCTCTTGGCACCCTATTCACAATATCCAGCCTCTTGGCACACTATTCACAATATCCAGCCTCTTGGCACCCTATTCACAATATCCAGCCTCTTGGCACCCTATTCACAATATCCAGCCTCTTGGCACCCTATTCACAATATCCAGCCTCTTGGCACCCTATTCACAATATCCAGCCTCTTGGCACACTATTCACAATATCCAGCCTCTTGGCACCCTATTCACAATATCCAGCCTCTTGGCACCCTATTCACAATATCCAGCCTCTTGGCACCCTATTCACAATATCCAGCCTCTTGGCACTCTATTCACAATATCCAGCCTCTTAGCACCCTATTCACAATATCCAGCCTCTTGGCATCCTATTCACAATATCCAGCCTCTTGGCACTCTATTCACAATATCCAGCCTCTTAGCACCCTATTCACAATATCCAGCCTCTTGGCACCCTATTCACAATATCCAGCCTCTTGGTACCCTATTCATATAAGTAAAAAAAGAAACGTAATGGGTAGTTTCCAAACTTCCTGCTAACATCCTGCAACAGATATATTTAGAGCAGTCTTTACAGAACGCAAACGCGCTCTCCTTCATGCAATGCTATAAGCAAAGTACGCACCTGAAAGCGACATCCATGCGTGCGAAATAAGTGCAGCCAGTCGTACGCCTGGAAAACTTGGTAAGCAAACTCAGTGAAGCTCATCCCGGCGGGAGAAGCAAGTCTCGACTGCACGCTCTGTCTTGACATCATCGTGCCCATGCGGAAGTGTCTTCCCACAGAGCCAACCAGCTGCAAGGCCGGCATGGAACTATACCAGTCAGCATTGTTCACGAGCCTGCAAAGACATGGAGTTGAGACCTCGACGACATTGGCTGGATGAGTGACGTCAATTGTGACCAGTGAAAACAGAAGGTGAGAATAGATTGTTCTAATCGACTGTTTTAATGGGTTTTAAATTTGTCTTACGTACTTGAGGGGATGAAGCTGGGTTGACTTGTTCTGTTGTTTCCAAATAAAATGTTCGTGGTTAGAAAATATCTGTCGAATATTTTCTGTAATTGAATTAACATTATGATCAACTAAATTTGAAGCCATTTGGCTTCTTTCAGTGGTACGGCCACTAGGATCTCCTATTTGGCCTGTTGCTCCACCGACCTAGAAAATAAACATAATTCCTGATAATACAAATATATATATATATATTTTTTTTTTCTAATTTAAATGCGTTTGTCAGTAGAATATTAATGACAAATATAACTAGGTATTCATATGGACTTAAGCTGGGTATATTAGCAATTAAAATGATTGAGTGAGTGAGTGTTAATGTTTTTTCCTCACAAGAGCAATGACTTTGTGGCCAGCACGTTGCCAATGAATGAGATTGACCAGTACGAGGAGATTGCCGACATGCAAACTGTCAGCAGTAGGATCGAAGCCTGCATAGACGCTTTGTGGTCCTGCGCTGAGGACACCGACAACTTCATTGCTGTAATCCAAGATAATGCATTGTTGATTAGATAATTGCAAACATGATTCGTTCACTTTCTAAATATAGTTAGTTACCTGGATGTATCAGGGAATATATCTTGGAACAAGCCTCGCTCATGGAGCTTCAGAATGTTTCGGTTTGAATATTTGCGGTTAATGTGTATGCATTTACTTTTCGAAAAACTTCTACAGAGCTGTCTACTAATTTTCTGGTAGATAGACATAGGGAAGCAGTTTCTTAAACGATTGTAAAAAGTGAGGTTATACAAAATTCACATGTAGACTCAAAAATCACAAGAAGTACATTGAAGCATCAATAAAGACTTGTTTAACTCGTTAAAATGTGTATCTCCATATTAAGTTACAAAAATTGTAGTTTCAGTTTTGCTTAAATCAGCTTTTATAACATTGAAAACTCCATTTGATTTCCTTCAACACAAAATTCCAGTTCTCAACAGATGACAGCACATGCGATTGTATTTGCCGCATTTCGTGATTTCGGCATCCCCCACCCTTCTTGCGGCAAAAATGTGCCAGACGGAAACACTTGATCAAGTTCATTTTAAACAAACTTTTTAACTCAAAACAAAACTCAGCGTCCATATGTAAATTATTTAATGATTTTTATTAGCGATAATGTCAAGTTTACAGTGGCAAATTTATTGTAAATACAGAGGGATCAGGCGTGCTTCAATCTCCAAGTGCCATTAGCTTCCGGTGGAGTGAAGAACGCACGCGGATATAAAGGAGGACCGAAATTCTATAATTATTTTTTGTGTTAATTAGTTTGGACAATATAAATACCATTACTGCAATGGCAAACACTAATAATGCTCCTGATAGTTGGGAACAACAAGATGACACTGGTGCGGGTGGTGATACTGCAGACCCGTCTGATATGTCGGGTACATTTTCCACGTTGAACGTGAATGCAGTCGAGTTTGTGCCTTCATTCTTACCTAGCAGTCCTAGACAAGAAGCAGAAGATTCAGCAACCCTCCCGAATAAAGAATCTCCAGACTCGGTGGACGGCCAAGTTCCTGTCACGAATGGTATGATCAAATGGGGAATAAAATTGCAATTATCTGCAAGTAAATCATTAAGGTTGGGCTGGGCCTAGGGGGTTTGCCTAAATAGGCCTTCCAGCAATTTAACAGCTGTCTCAAAAATCAACCTCCCTTTTTTTATTTTCAACTGGTATTAAATCTCAAGAAAGTGCGGAAATAACTTGCTTAACTTCTGCTTGTCAGTAGCAAACTGCTGCCACACTGTGATTTATTATGTTTCATTTAAAAATAACCAAGCTCCCAAACTGACACACTTCGTTTTCCTTGACAAATTGTGAATTAATTTAACTTCCCATAAATTGGAGCTTACTGGCAATATGTCTCAAATTATGTCAGAAGAATCTGTGACAAGTTTACTTAAAATCCCAAAATAATCACCCATCCCTAAAGAGATTTCATCTGTCACTAATTTAGTTGTAGATATTCTACTTAACCTGCCTATCACAAATTTTACTGTCCACAAATACCATTTATAGTTATGCTATATACAAGTATATTCTAGCGTCGGTATTATCAATAAGCTACTCCAAAATCGTAGTAACAATTGGACCATAAGTTTGGACCATCCCTGTATGATTGCACGATGTGTCATCATTGTTGTATCAGGTGAAGACGGAGTGGGAGTCGATCAAGATATGGACGAGCCGCCCGGGCTGGGACGGCCTCCTCCCGCTGACAGCTGGGAGGAAGTTGCAGACATTGACCCACTTCTCACACCTGAAAACGAGTCCGACCTAGATGACGAAGAAGAAGCTGTTATCAAACCGAAGAAACGGCCAGCGAGAGAAGTAGAAGACACAAAAAGCAAGAAGGAACACGTAAATGTAGTCTTCATAGGACATGTTGGTGAGTAAATGCAATCTTAGTCAAACTTTCCGAAGGGGTTTTATCTATTTTCCTGGCATAATTGGTTTTGCCATGTTGTTTTATGTTCTGAAGAAAGGTTTCTTTCTTCAATAGCGTAGCTGTAAATGAAAACTTCTATATTTGAGTCCTAACCGTATTCTTATGTTCTTTACTCTAGGTAGGCACTAGATTCAAGTTACATACTTATTTGGCTTCCTCTTACATAAGTAGTTTTCCAAGTTCCAGTTCCATTAAAAGGCTTAGGCTTTAAATGTTTTCTGCGTGTCTTCAATTTTGCAGGAAAGCTATATTTGTGTTGTAAATTGAAGTTATCTTAGATTGACTCTCATTAACTTAATTGCATTTAAATAAATTGACCCCTTACATTCCTGTTCCAAAAAAACGTGACTCTTCTAATCTCTAATTCCCTTGCAGATGCTGGTAAATCTACAATCGGTGGTCAAATAATGAATTTAACTGGAATGGTGGACAAGAGAACGTTGGAGAAATATGAAAGAGAAGCGAAAGAGAAAAGCAGAGAAACGTGGTACCTCTCGTGGGCGCTAGATACAAATCAAGAAGGTCAGTTCCTAGTTGTTTTTGTTTTTATTCCTCCTGTCACTAAGTTACTCGCATTGACGGCATGGATTTGTGGAGGAATCCTTTTTTTCGCGTTGTATTGTCCTTCGGAAGGGACGTTAAGACGGTGGTCCCCTTGGTATGTAAATATTTGAGCAGCATTTATGTAGCGTTGTAAGCCTCATGTCAGATTTTTTTAAGTAAAATGAAACCGATATGGCCTGACAGAGTTTCTCAATTGTGCTATCTTATGTTACCATGGGTATATCATGGCCTAGCATAGGAAGTTCAATGGTGGATTCAACATTTGGTAGCCATGGAGATGCTGAGATTGCCTGAAAAAGTTCCTCAATTCTGCCATATGTTACTATGGGTAAATCATGGCCTAGCATAGGAGGTTCATTGGTAGATTCAACGTTGGGAATATCACACATATTGTGCGTTCAAATAAACTAATAATAAAAAAAAAAAAATGTGATAGACGTTCAACAAGAATTGGTATAGAAATAAAGGTTGTCGGGAAACAAAATGACTATAGGGGTCAGAATCATGAGAGGTAGTTCAGTTTAGTGCGAATGTTGACTGTTGTTTGTTGTCCCGTGCAGAGCGTGACAAGGGCAAGACTGTGGAGGTCGGCCGCGCGTACTTCGAGACCGAAAAGAAACACTTCACCATCCTGGATGCGCCCGGACACAAGAGCTTCGTGCCGAACATGATCGGCGGCGCTGCCCAGGCTGACCTCGCAGTTCTCGTGAGTACACCAGCTTCCGTAGACCGGCTTATGGAAACCGCCATCCAAGCCTGCTTTTTCTTTTTACAGAAATTTATTTTGTCTTGCGTACTATCCGGAATTCGGTATTAGGTGTCATTACCTTTGGCAAGTGGAGAAAAATGTAAAAACAATTACCTGTTCACCAGAAGTCAAATTATTGTTCTACAACATACTCGATTTCTAGAATGCTAACTTCAATGACATGGCCAAACTGCAAAGACTGATTGGTCTGAAATAACTAGTGGTCTTTCCCCTTAAGCAACCAGTGCTGTTTGCAACGCACTTAAACAACGTTTAGGAGTGGTTTGAACTGGTGCAGTAATTTGCTCTAAAGATTAGCGCCGTCCTTCGTAAAAGATGTTAAGCTGGTGGTCTCATCGATACTCATCAACAGCAGTAGACTTCTCCAGGATTTGCCTTCTCCCATTAAGACTAAGTTAGGTTCATCATCATTCAACATCATCCTCATTACCATCCACTCATTCACAAACACTATCAGACAAGCGCCACATGGTCCGTTGTCAAAACAGTACGTTGTTGCGCGCTGCAACTCAGTGGAATTGATTAACGATTGCGTTTCCCGCTTCCAGGTGATCTCGGCGCGCAAGGGAGAGTTTGAGACGGGCTTCGATCGCGGAGGACAGACGCGAGAACACGCGATGCTCGCGAAAACAGCCGGCGTTAAGCACCTCGTCGTGCTCGTGAACAAGATGGACGACCCCACCGTCGCATGGTCGGAAACTAGGTGTGTACAATTTCATTCGCTATTGAATTAGGGTTTGAAAATTATGTTTTGATTATGGAGTACCGGTCTTCACCTTTGGCGGAAGTCGCTCCAGCCAATAGATAATTGAACACGACCTTTTTAAGAAGAAACTAGTGTTCTTGATAAATCTCTTTAGATAAGAAAAACTAGGCTGTAAATACTTACAGTCACTGGTTCCAGTTATGATGTACTGCATTGACATCCTTTCTAACTCGATTCACTTTCCTGCTGCGCTCAAAAAGCGCAATTCGTTTGAAATGATCTTTGTGAGCACTGTGATTTAACTGGCTCCATTTGCAGGTACAACGAATGTCGAGACAAGATCATGCCATACCTAAAGAAGCTTGGCTTCAACCCGGCCAAGGACCTCTCATTCATGCCTTGCTCGGGCCTCACGGGCCTGGGTCTGTTGGTGCAAGTAGAGCCAGAACTCTGCCCCTGGTACAGGTGAGAAGCTTCTTCAACCCTATGTTACACAATGAAATAGCAGTCCATTCTGCTGTCTGGCTCAAGGCATGGCTTGCCAAACAAAGCTTGCAGCCTATGCTGTTGTCCAGCTCAAGACATGCCTTGCCAAACAAAGCTTGCAGCCCATGCTGTTGTCCAGCTCAAGACATGGCTTGCTAAACAAAGCGTGCAGCCCATGCTGTTGTCCAGGTCAAGGCATGCCTTGCTAAACAAAGCTTGCAGCCCATGCTGTTGTCTAGCTCAAGACATGGCTTGCTCAACAAAGCTTGCAGTCCATGCTGTTGTCCAGCTCAAGACATGGCTTGCCAAACAAAGCTTGCAGCCCATGCTGTTGTCCAGCTCATGGCATGGCTTGCTAAACAAAGCTTGCAGCCCATGCTGTTGACCAGCTCAAGACATGGCTTGCCAAACAAAGCTTGCAGCCCATGCCTGCTGAATGGGCAGGTTGCTAAATGGTTTTATAGCTATCAAATCTGTTCTTTTGATTTGGTGTAAACGCTGTGTCTGAAAATCCTTTGTAATTAAAACCTAGAAACTTCTTTGGCTTTAAAGTAACGTAAACACCCGCAATTAACTGGTTGTGTTTCAGAGGGGAGGCCTTCATCCCATTCATCGACAACCTCCCGTCGCTGAACCGCAAGATGGGCGGCCCGTTCGTCATGCCCATCGTGGACAAGTACAAGGACATGGGCATGGTTGTGATGGGCAAGGTGGAGGCGGGGGAGACCAAGAAGGGACAGTCGCTGGTGCTCATGCCCAACAGGGTGAGTCTTTGGCACACAAAGTTTGGAATCAATCTCGTGGTTTCCTCTTTGAACGGTCGTGCCGCGACCGTTCTTTGGGAAGGAATGTTTTAAGATGGAACTTGATCTATGGCAGTCTCCAATGTGCTCCCCACCTTAAATGTGGAGATAAAAATCCGAGTACTCTTTGACCTATGATAGTGCATAGAATCCAGCTAGCTAATCTCAAATGACCTAAATACAGCATAAGATCCAGCCAGCTGATCTCAAATAACCTGGATGGAGCATAAGATACAGCCAGCTAATCTCAAATAACCTGGATAGAGCATAGGATCCAGCCAGCTGATCTCAAAGAACCTGGATAGATCATAAGATCCAGCCAGCTGATCATAATTGAAGTAATGCAACCATTGTTTATATTAGGTATGACTTATGAGTCCCTAAATCTGAGGTGTCCCCATGACTTTGATGTTGATGTGAGAGTTTTTCGAACTCGTTTTCAAACGCTCGCATTCTGACCGAGTTTCAACCGATCTCTCTGTCTGTTGCAGACGGTGGTGCTGGTTGACCAGATGTGGTCCGACGACGAGGAGGTGACTGCCGTTTGCGCCGGCGAGAACGTGAAGATCAAGTTGAAGGGCATTGAGGAAGACGACGTCTCTCCGGGCTTCGTTCTCTGCGACAACGCCAGCCCCATCCGAACAGGCCGCGTGTTCGATGCACAGGTCGTCATCCTCGAGCACAAGAGCATCATTTGCGCGGGCTACTCTGCGGTCATGCACATACACTGCGCTGCCGAGGAGGTCACAGTCAAAGTGAGTGATAGGGTTGACGAGGTCATAGTCAACGTGAATGCTTATTTGAAATCTTTGCAAACGCTTGCAATGCACAGGGTATTTTATTATTATGAACACTATTTGAACTGGGTTTTGAATTCTAAGTAAAGAACAACTAAATTTCCCGACGTTTCGCAACAGATACTAGTTACTTCTTCACAGGTTTGAGCAGTCAAACCTTAACCCTCTGAAGAAGTAACTAGTATATGTTGCAAAACGTCGGGAAATTTAGTAGCCCTTTACTTAGCATTCCAAACCCAGTTCAAATAGTTTTTCTAAATATTAGTAGTGTTCATATTAACAAAAAGCGTATTAAACACGAATTACGAACCGATCCAGCCCAAGAGTTCACTTTTTCGAGCAAATTACACGATTTTTATAAAGATATACAATGAGACATCCCAGCCAGAGTCAAACTATTTAAGGCTTTTATATAAGGTTAAAAGTTGAGGTTGTCGACTGAAGGCAATTAAAATGTTCAGTTCTAGCTGGGGAAACATTTATTAAGCCTCTGTCGTCATTGTTGCCAGGCAACTTAACGTAAATTAAGGGGGTTCACACGAAATGTGAAAATCAACATTAGAGCGAATCTGTTTGCATGACATTATTCTCAATGTGTTGCTGAGCGAGTTGCTCAGGCTCAGGGAGATCCATGAATCGGGTTAAACCTGTGCTCCCATCGTTGCAGGCCTTAATCTGTCTGGTGGACAAGCGGACGGGAGACAAGTCGAAGACCCGGCCGCGGTTTGTCAAGCAGGACCAGGTGGCCATCATGCGCATCGAATGCTCAGGAGTGATCTGCATGGAGCAGTTCAAGCTCTTCCCTCAGATGGGCCGGTTCACCCTTAGGGACGAAGGTACGTCACTTTGCTTTGTCAATTTTCTACTTATTATCAGGAAAATTATGGCCTCTAGGGAATCGGTGCTCAAACGGGGAATCGAACCCCAAACTCCACCTGTCCACAGGTGTTGCTTTCACCAATTGAGCTACTTGGACACATAATATTTAAGAGTATTTTAGTGCATTTGATGAGATTGACGGATCTCCAAGGAGTAAAACCACGAGGCTGTTAAAAATCACAGTCACTCCTGATTTTAGTGACGCGATATTGTGCCACATCCATTCAATTTCGAGTTAGTCCAATATTTCGTTTGACACCTTTTATTCTATCTTATGTTAACATTATTTCTACACTGACCCAGAGCGGTAATTCTTAATCCTGGTATTACTGTTAGTAGCACCCTCCTACCTAGCACCACCATAGCACCAAGCAGTAACCCTGACCTAGAGTGGTGATTTGTAACCCTGATATTACTGTTCGTAGCACCGTGCTAACTAGCACCACCATAGCGCCAAGCAGTAACCCGACCTAGAGCGGTGATTCGTAACCCTGGTATTACTGTCAGTAGCACCGTGCTAACTAGAACCACCCTAGCACCAAGCAGTAACTCCGACCTAGAGTGTTGATTCGTAACCCTGGTATTACTGTCAGTAGCACCGTGCTAACTAGCACCACCATAGCACCAAGCAGTTACCTCGACCTAGAGCGGTGATTCGTAACCCTGGTATTACTGTCAGTAGCCCGACCTAGAGCAGTCATTCGTAACCCTGGCGTCCCTATCATGGTTATATACAAAAACAGGTCGTGTTACGTAGCTCTAGCGAAGGCTTGTGCTTGTTAACTTGAAATGCAGTGCGCCCTCCACTAATCTGAGTTTGATCGTTGCAGGCAAGACGATCGCAATGGGCAAAGTGCTGAAGGTGATCGAGTGAGTCGTCGAACGGGTGCTAAAGGGGCGCGACCCGGATAGCACGCACGCTTTGTACGTCACGTCTCGTCCCCGCTCGCCCACGACATTCGCTTTCCGAGAGCAGGCGCGCGACTTCCGAGCCGGCTTTCAAGTCTGCGGTCGGAACGCAAAGCGTCGGCGGCGGTCTGCGCGCGCCAACCTGACTGGTTTCGGTTTTGGTGCCTTCGATATCCTCTTTTTGTGTTGCCGATTTCTTTGTTTTGGTTCGTGCGGGACCTCTTTGCTGTCCACTTTTGAAAACACCGATCGGAGGCGGTCGATCTCGCTGAATAACGGAACGGTTTGGTGGGCCAGCGCCACGGTTTTTTAGCTTGCGGATCGAAACGTAGCCGATGATGAGTGAAATAAATAAAATATGGGGATCCTGCATTGATTAGTTCGCCAGTGAAATAGTTTTTGTTGTGTTTGTCGACAATCGATCGGCGAAATGGGCGACACTCGGGCGGGAAACTGCGGTGGGAATCGCGGGAGAATGTGCAGTACGATGCAAGCTAGAAGCCGCAACTGCTTCCTCCGCGAGGGCGTTTGGTTGGCTCTGTCAGCGACATTTCCGCAGGGAATTCTCACGCCCGCTCTCACGGAGAAGCTGCATTTAATCGGCGGCAAGAAATTGAGCGTCTGGTCAGTTGGGTACGTTTGTCATTGGCTGGGAACTGTTTCGGAGCGACTTGCGGTGACAGTTCAATCGTGGGAATCGAGTGCACTTTAAATGGCTTCGTAATTGTCGACACTTGACGGTGGTTACGTTTTTAGCACTCAGGCATTTAAGCTTTGTTTATCTTCGGAAAGACTTTCGTTGGCCAATGACTTGATCACCGTTGTTGGAGTGAAATGGTCTTCCTGTTTGTCCGGATATGTCGAGGACTTTTTGATGATTTGTCCTTGTCATCCAGCTGGCTGGTAAACTGGCTGTTTAAAGGTGAATGTCTTCGTAATTTGGAGCCATTCAGCCTTTTTGCAGCATCAGCATTGGGGTTGCCGGTATAGTCAGAGTGACAGCGCAAATGTTAAGCAAACGAACCGGTAACATGTGGTAACGTTAAGTGCTACCGACATTTCCTGCCGTCCATTTAAAAACCTCTAATATTAAATCATTGTGACTCTAAATATATCAATTGTGAGGTTTGGTTATTAAAGATTGATTGAGCATAAAGCAGTCTCATGCTAGTAATCTGCACGGAATAACAATTTAACATTTTTTAATGCTTAAAACGACGGCGACTCTTTCTTGGGTAAAGCTGCAACGGTATGCATTCTTGTGAAGATTGTTTGATATTAGTGCTGGGACTCTGACTAAATGATAACCCTATGACGTCGACTTATTAGGGCAATGGCGGAGCAAACCATGCCAACTAGTTCTGGTGTATCCCAAAAACTCTGGGCATTTTTCTTCTAGTTTTCAAGTGACAACCCAGAACCTCGTATAGGTTTTTAGATTCGCGTCTACTTTATCATACCTGATCACTAGGTAAAAGAAAAAAACCAAATGTCTATTTGTGTTTATATTGTCAGTTATTTTAACCCGTCTCGACTCGACCATCTGAACTGTGCTGCTAACTCACTTACCTACCCCAACCCCTTCCCATTAGGTAAACACCAGTAATAAAATGACAGTGAATACTCTAGGGCTGGCAACTATAGAATTCAGAATATTGTCTCGGTTTATAACCTCAGTAGGAGCAACTTGCGACTACTCTCTTGACCTGCTTTAGAGTAAATAACCTCTTCAAATGCTTGTTAAAATCCAATGCATCGGAGTTTTTGGGAAATGCTATAACAATGCTGGCTCCAAAATGGTAGATAGTCATAGTAATGGTCAACAAAGAAATGCCGCACTCGCTTTGCTCAATTACCGAGACATGCGGGACTTTTTGATCGGCCGTCGCCCGTTCGCTTCTCAGCTCGAAACCAACACTTTCCGAACTCGTCGCACCCGAAGCAAGTCGTCGAACTCGGCCCACTTCGCCACGCTTCCGTTGCCGCGTTTTGTCTTCTGTTTTCGTTTAGGAAATGTAATTGCCGAGTTTAAAGGTTACTTTGTCTAGATACTTGATGCGAGAGTGCTCTGCGGCGGCGTTTGTTCGCAAGGCGGGTCTCGAGCCGGCGGCTGAATTCGCTGGCTGAGGCGACGGCTTGCGGTGGAATGGGAACCGGCGAGGCTCACTTACGTTTCGACGTTCTAAGGTCGTAGCCTTAAAAAGCCGCTGTGTTGTTTACAGTGGAATCGTTGGTGATTCAAAAAAATGCAGGTTTTTCCAGGGAATTCATCTGGCTTTCTGACTTGAAGTAAAATATATTTTTGTATTTAGGTTCTCTTTACTGAAGTTGATCCAGAACTAAGAAATAGTGTTTGGAAAACGTTTTCAGTTAGGTTTTCAATAGATTTCTGTTGTTTTGTAATGGTGCTAAATTATATCTTACTTCATTTGAAAGCGAGAGTAAATGATCTGTGGAACCTACGCCGCTATTTTAGCTGTCACTAGCGATTCGACTGTAAAATAAAATGAAGATGAGTGTATCTTTATTCTATGGTATTGCATTCATTGTGGCTGCCAAACCGTGAAACCAGTCGATTGTTATTTGTTTGCTCGATTTTTTTTTTGGGCAGCTGGAAATAAAATCGATGAAAAGAGATTGTTAACGCAAGTCGCCGGCCTATGCCAGCGAATCAAGTCGCACGTTTGACAGCCGAGTCGTGAACTCGTTGCCGTCGACAACTGTGCGTGCTGTACATACGATCGTTAAGAGAGGACGGTAAATCAGCCGGCGTATTTTTTGCAAGCCGAATAAGCATCGTCCGATTTGTGTAAATATTTAGGGGTCATGCGGAGATCGCTAGGGCTTAGCGTTGAGAGAGTTAATTTATTATTTTAGGAGACGCCCGGGGAAGAACATTTTGTCGGCCGAACCCGCTCTGGGCCGTGAGATTTGAGTCACGCGAATATTTCCTAACATGCACAACCTCTGGAGAGCTATTTTAATAAAATGCTATGTTATTATAATTTTAAAGGTTAGGGAATTATTTTACGTGGCTACCTATATTAAAAAAAAAAAAATTGTACGAGTTTCAGTTGACATTTTTATTATAATTATTATGAGAAGTAAATTATTTGTAAGTTTGAAATGTTTTTTAAATAATACGGCTCTGGCATTATTATAATTCGTGCTCGTTGTGGTGTTTCCTCTTCCTCGCTGTGATCCAAGGGTGTTTCCCGATTTGACAAACGAGGCCAGTGCAACTATCACACATGCGTTATCTTTTGATGAAATAAGCATGACTTGACATAAAAGTAAAATTTCCAAAACCAACTACCTACTAAAATTCTGGCTTCGTATCTCTTGCCGTGAATCTTCACATGTAAACTCCCCGTGTTGCTCTCAGTCTAGATCTTTACCTTCAAGTTGCCTGCCTCAAGAAGTCTCAACCTCCAGTCGCTTATTATATGGGCTTGTCAATATTTACATCTAACCCTCGTTTCTCTGTCTTTAAGATGTAGAAGCTTAGCGTAGGTGACCTAATCTGCTGTTCTCGAGTGGACCGAACTCTAAAACGCTAATCAGCACAATTTCCAGTGTGTTGCTCTAAGTACTTAGCCTACCGAGCAACAGGACGCAAGCATACTCTGTACCAAAGTGGATTGCAGGATAAAGTACAAGCACAAATCGACAGTTTCTTCTGGCTGGCTGAAATCTTCTACTGGTTTGGAAATATCTGTACCTCATTCTCCTGCTATGACTAGATCTATGCTTTGGCTTTTCGGTTTCAATTTATTTATTGCTCTATACAGGTACATCATATATTCGTATGAGCTTAATAGTAATAATGGTATGAAACTATATAATAGTTGTCTTCATTGGGCCATGGCGTCTTGTGGCGAGATATTCCTCGAGGTTCTAGAAGGGGTTTTGGATGAGGAAGTTTTGTAGGTAGGAGTCGAAGGTGCTGCGTTGGATGGATTTTTTTATGTGGATTGGAAGGTGGTTGTAAACTTTTGTATTTAAGTAGGGGGGACTTTGTGTGAATAGGAAGGTGAGGTGTGGGACGATGCAAATTTCTTACCTACTTCTGGTTTCACGAGTGTGGAAGGCACTAGCTAGACGGTGTAAAAACTGTGTAGAAGAAATTTGCAAATCTGCAATACATTGCATTCGTTGCAGGGACCAGCAGTGAGTTCTCTTGGTTCTTCACAGAGTTTTTGGATTCAGAAGAACTACGAAAAGTTCAGTTTGGGATGGTTCCACCTTCCCACTGATCCAATCGCCTGAGACGCTTATTTTTCATCACCTGCTAACTCCCTTTTATATCAGGTCGGTTTAGCACTTATCATACCACTAAGCCTGCAGGCAGTAATAGGAACTGTCCAGTTACAAAATTGCAATCGTGCAAACTTAATTGATCTGGAGATTTTTTTACAGCGGTTATCGAATCATGAAGGTAAAACTCAATATGGTTTCATAGCACAGCTATATTTCATAACTTATACAGGTCGTTTGTACATAGAATGTTCACTGGTTTTGCCAACAAATGCACGCAAAGTACATACAACACTAGTTAACCACAAAACCTAGCGTGCCGTCGCGAAGTTCGAGGTGGACAACTGTGGACACGGTTTAAATCAAATTTGTTCAATTTCTAAGCAGTGTCATTATGTTTGACTACCAGAATTTTAACTAATGGAATCCTACATTGCTTGCAATTTGTTTATTTCCAGTCTCCCTTCTCGTAATCCCACTTGGACGCAAGTCCCTCGACGGGGTTGACTCCAAGGGCGAGCATTCGCTCCAGTTGGGCCTTCTGGCGATCGTCAGCGAATGATGGCGGCAATTCCTTGTAGACTGCAAGACAAAAACCGTCGTAAGCAAGAGAAATTACCCACCAAACATTAAGACACAGGAAGATAGTCAGTTTATCTTACCGAACAGCTTCATTCCCATAAAAAGCCATAGCGACAGTGAAATTCCAATCAGTGCAATTCCGACAACCGACTTCCACTCTCCAGTAGGAGCCTTCATTTCAGCGAATGTTTGACAGAAACTGGCTCGGTACAGCGCTTTCTTCTCCTCCAGGCTGAGTTTGCGCCAGTCTCCCTTTTCCTTTTCCCTCAAAGCAAGAATGTCTGGCGTGTTTTCCTTAAAGCGAATGGCAGGTAGAGGGAAGTCAGCCCTATCGACGTAGTTGGCTTGTCCATTGAAGCCAAATCCCACAATTTCACGGTTATTGATCTTGGATACGGCTGCTCCATGTGAACCAGCTGTTTGCATAGTTTGTATTTGGCGCAAAGACGACGCCAGCAACCTTCTGGATATCATCGTACCTGGAAAATAAGCCTTTATTAATTAATTGGCATTAATTTCAAAGTTATTTTAGTGTTGGTGATTCTGGTCTTTTGCACATTGGGATTAGTACCAACTCTGTCCCTAGTCGTTACACCTTGCTTGAGATAATAGTGCAGATATTATTCAAGAGCTAGGTACTGATAAAATGGCAAGGTTGCCCTAGCAGTTTCTGCCACCCAATTCTAGATATTCAGTCAACTTTGAAGTGTCCAAATACAAATGTAATGCCTAGAAATGATGTGACGAAGTAAAACATCTCATCTATAGTGCACTAAGGATTACAAAAACACATAGATCCAGTAAAATTTTACCTGAAACACTCATTTTCACGACGAGTAAATCCAATTTCAAGATGGCAGAGGCCAATTCGCAATCGAAAATCTCGAACCCAGCCCTTTCAGGTCATTGAGTTGGTAGACATGAATCGTCATCACGTGGTTTTAAATGTCAGTACAACTGCGATTATTATAAAAAGCCTATTTTTTATATTTTGGCTTATTTTCTGTGATAACTATCTATTAATTTCTTCTTTGGCAAATTGGCGAGATATTGACGTTCCGAAAGTTGTAGAAATATGTGGTTGTTGCTACTGATTTGTTATGGCGCATTGTTTGAACGAGTCTCGAGCTAGTGAGCAAAAACAGGTGAGTTAGTTTGAGTGTAATTATGTTCTCGTTAAAGTTTATTGATTACTCGGGTGATTGCGTATCTAAAATTTGGTCTTTGATTGTCTGAATCTTATCCCGTAAGAACAGGTTGCCGAAAATGATGCGTTTTCTACGTCGAAGAAGTAGTTTTGTTGACGACTTAGACCGTGTGATGAAATATTTATAATTGAAATAGACGAAAAAAAAGGTAGTCTGGTAGTGAGCTGGCAAATTAATTCATAAAAGTCCATAATAAGTTTGTTCAAAATAAAAATAAATCATAGTTCGGTTGCCAGATAGCAATTACCGTGCGCAATACACCAAGGCTAGCTAGGTTTTTGAAAAGTCGCACAACATTACATAGGATCCTGTCGTTCCAAACCGAACGGTTTTACGTGTTGGAAACATCGGTTCTCATGAGATCACCGAAGTCAAGCAACACTGCGCTGGTTCAGGTACTGGATGGGTGACCACCGAACGGTGTGGCATGTTGGAAGCACCGGTCCTCGTGAGCTCACCAAAGTTAGCCAACACTGCGCTGGTATTGATACTATAACCACCGAACGGTGTGGCGTGTTAGAAGCACCGGTCCTCTTGAGATCACCGAAGAAAAGCAACACTGCACTGGGTCAGGTCAGGAAGGATGACCATCAATTGATGGCCATCTCTCTTTGGGTGAGAGGAGGGAGAGATTTGATTTATTACAAAGAAACCAACTCTGGTAATCGAAATAATTTCACATACATTTTTCAGAAATATCAACCCGCCTAGCGGTTTGACCCCCGCTGCCTGCAGGCTTAGTCCCTGACAGTCCTGTCCTAGCAGATCTGTCGCCGTATCGTCTTTTAGCTCGCAGCATCGCATTTCACAGCGAGCTTTGGCGGCTTCCTTTTTCTTTCATCTCCAGCAAATTGCGCCGAGGATTCTCGGAACCAGACGCTCATACCGCCTGGAAGACGCTCGGTAATCCGTAGCTAGTCTCTTGCTTGCTTTGTGCGAGTGGGCGTTCAGGTTTCTGAAGGGGTGAAACCCAACGTGTACCCGGGATTAAGCTCGCTCGGAAGTCTGCTTATTAGATCTGCGATGGGGGGAAATCCCCGTGCAATCCACCCTCACCCCGTCTATGTTAGACCAGGGAAAATACATTTTATGGGAATTTTGCTTTCAAGACGCTTGTCCGCTTTTTCGTAACCTCTTTCAAAAAAAAAAAATAAATAACAATATTATCTTAACTTGCTGTTGGAAGATCAAAGTAAGGTAATTGCATAAAATTATTGCCCTTGAAAAGCTTTTTATGTGAGTTGTTCGGTTTTTACTGGATTTCAAGCCAATAGAGCCAAACCCAAGGTTAAAGCAAGTTACAAAAGGGTGAAAAAATTTAGTTACATCAATTTCGAAGTACTTACTAAGTATGACACATTTTTGTTGGAGACTAAGTGCCTTTCTTAAAGACATTGACGTCACAGTGATTCACGGTGTAGTTCACGTCTACTCGATAAAGCATTCCTCCCCCCCCCCCCCCCCCCCCCCCCATCAACAACCCATCGACTGCGGCATAGTGCCTAATCATGATTGGTCTAGGCATCGATGACAACTAACTATTCCAATCTAACACCACGGGCAACCTAGCTGTACCCGTGGTAATATAAGACAGTAGAGTTGAGAAGCTCTGTCAGGCGATCTCAGCATCTCCGTGGCTACCGAACGTTGAATCTACTATTGAACCTCCTATGCTAGGCCATGATATACCCGTGGTAACATAAGATAGCAGAATTGAAAAGCTCTGTCAGGCGATCTCAGCATCTCCATGGCTACCAAACGTTGAATCTACCATTGAACCTCCTATGCTAGGCCATGATATACCCGTGGTAACATAAGATAGCAGAATTGAGAAGCTCTGTCAGGCGATCTCAGCATCTCCATGGCTACCAAACGTTGAATTTACCATTGAACCTCCTATGCTAGGCCATAATATACCCGTGGTAACATAAGATAGCAGAATTGAGAAGCTCTGTCAGGCGATCTCAGCATCTCACACGCTCGAACGTCTTTTCTTTAGTTTTCAAAGTTGACAGCGAAAATAACTTTCTACGAAAAATTTTAAAATAGTAAACCATGCAACCCTATAATAACGAGATCAAGACAAGCTTCAAGCAAAGTTTCCACTCTCAACGCGTTTCAGTTGAACTATCGAGGGTGTAAACTAATTAATGAACTCAATTAACTAATTGATACATTGTTCGCTGCTAAATAATTCAGCCTCGCAAGGTCTTATCTAAGTCCTTCAAGACTTCGTGAAGATTCGCAGCTCTACTCCGATGGTGTATAGACATAGTCTTGTGGTTTAATGCCCACAAAGCAAAGGGGCATTTAATTGCCCCGAAGTAACGCAACTTTGTTGAGATGTGCTTTACAGTATTGCTCTGTTTTGAGGAGGTTTGCTGCCCTGAAAAGGGTCTAAAGTCTTGAAGTTTTGACGAGGCACGGCTCGTGATCTGCAGGAGAATGGTATACCGTAAAGCAAATCTCAATATCATACCACGGCTCTGAAAACAACCACGCAACAAACGCAACTTTATCTCCGATTTCATTGCGGGTAAAAACTGATGATAATGTATTAGGATGAAATCTTATTTAAATTGCAAACGCTTGTAATGCGCGGGGTATTTTATTATTAACAACACTATAAACGTCTCAAAAATCGATGCTCAAACGCGGACTTTCGTTTGGGCATCGATTTTTGAGACGTTTATATTGTTGTTAATAATAAAAAAATAAAAAAAAATGTGATAATTGTTGCTTGCTTCTAGATAGAGTCCATTATATATTTATAGTTGGGTTGAAGTCAACAGGTTCGATCAGGTTTTCTCACGACTTACTTGTTTTAGATTGCCGTAACAACCCTTGTTTCACCCACCCATTATTATTACATTGTGATGAACTGCCAGATGCCGGGCACGGGTTACTTGTTTTAGATTGCCGTAACAACCCTTGTTTCACCCACCCATTATTATTACATTGTGATGAACTGCCCGATGCCGCGCACGGGTTACTTGTTTTAGATTGCCATGACAACCCTTGTTTTACCCACCCATTACTATTACATTGTGATGAACTGTCCGATGCCGGGCACGGGTCACTTGTTTTAGATTGCCGTGACATCCCTTGTTTCACCCACCCATTACTATTACATTGTGATGAACTGTCCGATGCCGGGCACGGGTTACTTGTTTTAGATTGCCATGACAACCCTTGTTTCACCCACCCATTACTATTACATTGTGATGAACTGCCCGATGCCGCGCACGGGTTACTTGTTTTAGATTGCCGTGACAACCCCTGTTTCACCCACCCATTACTATTACATTGTGATGAACTGTCCGATGCCGGGCACGGGTTACTTGTTTTAGATTGCCATGACAACCCTTGTTTCACCCACCCATTACTATTACATTGAGATGAACTGCCCGATGCCGGGCACGGGTTACTTGTTACAGATAGCCATGACAACCCTTGTTTCACCCACCCATTACTATTACATTGTGATGAATTGCCAGATGCCGGGCACGGGTTACTTGTTTTAGATTGCCATTACAACCCTTGTTTCACCCACCCATTACTATTACATTGTGATGAACTGCCCGATGCCGCGCACGGGTTACTTGTTTTAGATTGCCGTGACAACCCTTGTTTCACCCACCCATTACTATTACATTGTGATGAACTAGTATGCTGTAGGGGGAGAATCTGTTGACATTTCAAGATTTACCGAGAATCACATTGACGTAGCTAAGTTTTTAATTCATTGCATGGTTCAAGTTTCATGACCACCAACATTTCTCGGTTGCTGCTCTCTAATATGATGCTAGAACTACAAAGTTGAAAGTTCAAACTCGTGGCTCCGAGCTGGCGTTTGCTAGAAATTTCATCTTTGATTGCCAACTGTGAGTTTGTGTAACGACAGATTTTCTTGGAACTGTTTGAGATTGATCAACAGATCTGAGATCGTGCTCCCGCGGGAAGTCGTCTGAATATCCTGAGATAGGAGTGAATATTACAACAGGGAAATAACTTAGCTGATGGAACGAGACTGGCTTTCGAAATTCGAAGCTGTTACTGTGTACGAATTTCTTTTAGTTGACTGATTTAAGCTGCTAAGTCGTTCGGCTAGTCTTAATTTATGTAAATGAACACGATCCAAATTAGGTCCAATAGAAGTATCTGATTGGCTGTAACCATGGAGATGAGTGGTTAACCATAAATAAGTTAAACTAGAGTTTCTAGAGATGAGCGTGGTTTATTTTGATTCTAAAATCTCATTTTTCTCTGGAATGAAGTACCCTGCATGCTTCTTTCGGTATTTTCTGTTCGTTTGATTTTTTGTAAAAATTTGTAAATGCGTTGTCATAGAAATTGGCATGAAACTAAGAAAAAATTATATAAAACCTGAAGATTTTCGTTGTTTTGAAGACTGTTTCTGCAATGATTGTTTTTAGACTCATGACTACTTGATTTATTCTTAGCACTAGTTTAAAAAAAAACTATTTAAAATGGCTTTTGAATGCTAAGTAAAGGACAACTAAAATTTCCCGACGTTTCGGTAACATGTACTAGTTACTTCTTCAAGGGTTAGAGCAGGACTGCTCTTACCCTAAAACTATTTCTGCAAATTTCAGCAACAATGAGTCTGAACTTGATGAATTCCAAAAAGTTATTTGTTAAAACAAAATGTTTCCAACTTTGTGAATAGTTCTACAGTTATGATAGTTTTTAGATTCATGTCTACTTCATCTAACTTTAGCACTGATTTTGACAAAAACTATTTCAACTGGGTTTTGAATGCTAGGTAAAGAACAACAAAATTTCCCAACGATTCGTAACTTGTACCTGTTTACTTTTTTTGCATCCTTAATGCATCTAGGAAGCTTGAACTAGGTACCTATTTGTTATAATTTTTTGTGGTTCTTTTGTTATCGGAAAATTGTCAGGACTGCTTTTTTCTTGAAAAAGCAAACAGGTACAAGTTACGAAACGTCGGGAAATTTAGTTGTTCTTCACTTGGCATTCAGAACCCAGTTCAAATAGTTTTTGCCAGTTACACAGTAATCCACCAAACTTTTTTTGTCGAAAAATGCAAACACATAAATGTGCTCAGCAAATTTGATATAAATTAGACCAGGCGCAAACAGACAAACAGACAAACAGACACTGAGATATGGGGTGTTTGAAACCGAAGATTTCCCTTCGCTTGCTTCGATCATCAAATATATGTTCCCAATTATACTTTATAATGTAACGCTATATGTTGTATGTGGGCTTATAGGTATAGTCAGCTTCCCAGCGTTTTTGTAAAACATTCTGCCGAGCAAACGAGGCCGGAACCGAATGGTTTGGCGTGTTGGAAACACCGGTTCTCGTTAGATCACCGAAGTTAAGCAACACTGCGCTGAGTCAGGTATTGGTTGGGTGACCATTATACACATGACCAGTTCTGTTCGGGAGAGAGGTTGGAGGGATGAAAGTTAGTACAGCAACTTCATTCGCCTCGCTTATCAACCTCTAGACAGCATTGATTTGTGGAGGAATCCTGTTGTTCGCATTGTACCGTCCTTCGGAAGGGACGCTAAGCAGGTGGTCCCCTTGGTGCTTTTCGACAGGAGTGGGCTACGTGCCGGCACCGGGTTTTCCCTCCTCCCTTCTAGGCTAGGTTAGGTTCATCATCATCCTCATCATCACCCACTCATTCACCGACGCCATTAGACCAGTGCCGCAGGGCCAGTTGTCAAAACAGTGCGTCGTTAAACACCACAAATAATAATAACGAGGCCGGCAACGCGTGGTACCGAAGCTGACCAACCGATGGCGCTGGGGGTCGTCCTTTTAAACAAGCCACCTCAACTAAAATTGTACTACTCAAATATCGAAACATGTTAATCAATTGTCGAGGTTAGCATTAATAAATATCCACCAATCTCAAATGAGAGTAATCTGGATTTGAGAAGGTTTCCTGTTGTTCGCGTTGTACCGTCCTTCGAAAGGGAAGTTAAGCTGGTGGTCCCCTTGGTCTACGACAGGAGAAGGCTAGAAGCCGGCACTAGGTTTCCCCTCTCTTCTAGGCTAGGTTAGATTCATCTTCATCCACACATTCACCAACGCCATTAGACCGATGCCACATGACCCGTTGTCAAAACAGTACGTCGTTAAACTCCACAATTAATTATACCACCATCCCAATCAGCTGGGAGTCTGACTTCGGCGTGATTGAACGCGCTCTGATCAATATGAGTGAGCTACTTAAAGTACCCCCCCCCCCCCCCCCCCCCCCCCCCCCCCGCCCCTCCACTTCTCTTGCAGGAAACGTCAGAAACTTTGCCTCTTGAGACGCGCCGAACCGACGACATCAGCATTACCACTAATTGAGTCGCGAGGTTCGAGAAGTTGTAGGTGTAAGGGCAAAGCAGGAGAAAACAACCCTAGAATTACACCCCCTAAAAGCGCTTTAACAAGAAGTATTTTCACTGGTTTCTCCGCGACCCAGTGACAATCTCTTTGAGTCGTTCTCAAGACGTCTTCATGAAGGAGGTGCACGAGTTGCGGAATATCGACGATGAAATTGAGTATCTCCGTACTCGAGGTTACAAAGACGGAGAAAATATGTTCTTTGGAAGATCATCACAAATAGCCGTTTGATATTCCTTGACTAAGTGTGTAAGTCTTTTCTGGCTGTCAAAAAAGGCCAAGCAATCTTCATAGTGATCTCACAAGAATCGCTGTTTCAAACACGCCAAACCGTTCGGTGGTCACCCATCCTTTACCTGACCCAGTGCAGTGTTGCTTAACTTTGGTGATCTCACAAGAACCGATGTTTCAAAGCCACCAAACCGTTCGGTGGTCACCCATCCAATACCTGACTCAGCACAGTGTTGCTTAACTTCGGTAATCTCACGAGAACCGGTGTTTCCAACACGCCAAACCGTTCGGTGGTCACCCATCCAATACCTGACTCAGCACAGTGTTGCTTAACTTCGGTAATCTCACGAGAACCGGTGTTTCCAACACGCCAAACCGTTCTGTGGTCACCCATCCTATACCTGACCCAGCACAGTGTTGCTCAACTTCGATGAACACACGAGAACCGGTGTTTCCAACACGCCAAACCGTTATGTGGTCACCCATCCAATACCTGACCCAGCGCAGTGTTGCTTAACTTCGGTAATCTCACGAGGACCGGTGTTTCTAACACGCCAAACCGTTCTGTGGTCACCCATCCAATACCTGACCCAGCGCAGTGTTGCTTAACTTCGGTGATCTCACGAGAACCGGTGTTTCCAACACGCCAAACCGTTCTATTCGGTCTGGTAGCACTAGTATTGAAATTCCATCTCCTTCCGAGATCGATTCTGTCCTTCGATTGCCAAGGGTGGCTCCTTCTTAAGTCTAGACGCGACGCCCGATCTCAGCACACGTTCCACAGCGCCGTGTTTTTGTTTATCTTAGCACCGCATCAGGTCCCAATGGCGCTGCAGTCGCGCATGTCTTTTGTCTGCCGATCGAAATGAATACCGAGAAACAGAATCTCATCCCGTTCGCGAGTCCTGCTGTGTATAAGGCGAGGACAGTGGCGTGCGGGCAGAGAGAGCCGAGGTAGCAACGCCTTCATTGGTAAATGAAATCTTATTTTAATTGCAAACGCTTGCAATGCGTGGGGTGTTTTATTTAGGAACATTATAACCGTCTCACAAAGCCAGTGTCCAAGTAGCTCAATGGGTTAGAGCAACACCCGCGATGGGTGGAGATCGGGGTACGTGTGCCCGTTTGGGCATCAATTTTTGAGATGGTTTGAGTGTTCATAATAATAAAATACCCAGCGCATTGCAAGCGTTTGAAATTTCAATCAGTTTTCATCTAAATACAACTCATCCAACGTCAAATTGGAGTTACTAGAAATTGAATGGTTGTGACGTGGTATAGCGTCACTAGAATCAGAGTGACTGTGAGTATTTACAGCCTCATGGTTCTACTCCTTTGAGATCCGTCATTCTCATCAAATACACTAAAATCGCCTCAAAAAGCCAGTGTCCGAGCAGCTCAATGGGTTAGAGCAACACCCGCGACAGGTGGAGTTCGGGGTTCGAGTCCCCGTTTGGGCATCAATTTTAAGCCAGTTACAGTGTGCATAATAATAAAATGCCTTCACTGGTGTTAAGTTCATTGTTCAACGTTTGGTGTTGCAGGTTGAAGGTAGAGACAGAACGTGAAAAATAGCCGCCAAACGACTACTTTACCGAAAAAATGCAGAGTATCGGAAGACGCCGTTAAGTGGAGCCACCGTCGTATGAAATTTAATTTCGATATTTCTCGTAGGTTACCCGCTTTTGAGACTATTCATTCTCAAAATATCTCCATCAATTTTCACCTCAACGATTGCTATACACGTAACGATATTTTGAGTCGTAATGTATAGAGATTTGTTTAAAAGGACGGCGGCAAGCGCCATCTGTATTCGTCTTCCGTTACCACGTGTTGCCGGCTCGTTTGCTCCACAACATTAACGTTCTGTCTCTACCTATAACCTGCACACTCAACGGTTTTGTTCAACAACCGAGAACGGCGAATATAAATTGAAAATTGAATAGAACATGAATGGCGGAATTGGAATGGATGGAATTGGAATTGCCCGGACTCGCTGTCGGTAGCTACTTGACTTAATTTGGTGCCGCGCACCGACTTACACGGACTTCGGTTTCATTGACATTATTTGTCTGATCGAGATTAGACTAACATTTCTGGAATCGTCGTGCTTTAAAGTATACTAGCAGAACCCGATGCCTAACGGCACCTTAAGCTTTTGAGGGAGTGAGCATTTTGGTTTAAATGTAAAGCCTCTAATGGGACCACAACCAAAAGTACCCCCATTTATTTAATTTGAAATTTGCCGTTTATTTCACTCGGGGTCACTGCATTGTGGAAACTCTGTGAATTCCAAAGTGACCACGATGACAATTTCGGAAACAAACGACGTTGGCTGTCAAAAGATTTCCGTGAAATATTTCTTAGAGAGTGAAACTTGTGAAATACCTTTTACATCTCCACCAGATCTGACTAAAAACCTGTTAAATGAATGGATAAGCACCTTAAATTGACAAAATGTAAGTTTCTTTGGTAATTAAGTTGTTTGACATTGTTTGAGAACTGTCAAAACCTTCCCTTGCCAGCCAGTTTTAAATAAAATTCAAAACGAAAATCCCATCAAATCACCGTATAAATGTCGCGTTGGGTCGTGCTCTGAAGTCATGTAAGATTTAAAATTATTCCCAGCAATGTTTGACTGGTTTCTAAAAAGTATTTGATGTTCTAATCCTTTTTGACGTTTAAATATCCTGAATTCACTGCCGCAAAGATAAGTTCAAGAATTCGTTCACCCTGCAGTGGTCAAAAAACCAAACAAATGAATGCATCTGTCAAACTTTTTGCAAAATTATTTCTATTTCACGTAAAACGAACGTAAATAACAGCGTTTGTGCTCAATTTCTTCAATAACTTTCATAGGCATGCATAAACAGTATTACCGAGCTGCTGCGGGTGAGTAATAGGCAAGTTTTGAATGAAATAAAAATCGAACTGTGAGACATGGCTCCAATTTTCCTAGGCAGGAAATTTCAAACACAATTATCAATATTTCACCAAAAAAACGCTTTCAAATCACCCTCAAAGTGTCACAATAGGATAGAGATTTTAATTTTGAACAATTATAACCCAATTGCACACGTTTTTAACCAAATTTCGCAATTTAAATCAACATGTACAGAAAAATGTTACCCCAGCTGGTCGGTCGCCAGATACAAACTAAAAAGTTGAACATCGCAATTTTAAAGCTTTTATATAAGGTTAACTAGCAGAACCCGATGCCTAACGGCACCTTAAGATTTTGAGGGATTGTGCATTTTGGTTGCCTCTAATGGCTCTAAAGCCTCTAATGGAACCACAACCAAAAGTACCCCCATTTATTTTATTTGAAATTTGCCGCTTATTTCACTCGGGGTCACTGCATTGTGGAAACTCTGTGAATTCCAAAGTGACCACGATGACAATTTCGAAAACAAACGACGTTGGCTGTCAAAAGATTTCCGTGAAATATTTCTTAGAGAGTGAAACTTGTGAAATACCTTTTACATCTCCACTAGATATGGCTAAAAACCTGTTAAATGAACTGATAAGCACTTAAAATTGACAAAATGTAAGTTTTTTCGGTAATTAAGTTGTTTGACATTGTTTGAGAACTGTCAAAACCTTCCCTTGCCAGCCAGTTTTAAATAAAATTCATAACGAAAATCCCATCAAATCACCGTATAAATGTCGCGTTGGGTCGTGCTCTGAAGTCATGTAAGATTTAAAATTATTCCCAGCAATGTTTGACTGGTTTCTAAAAAGTATTTGACGTTCTAATCCTTTTTGACGTTTAAATATCCTGAATTCACTGCCGCAAAGATAAGTTTAAGAATTCGTTCACCCTGCAGTGGTCAAAAAACCAAACAAATGAATGAATCTGTCAAACTTTTTGCAAAATTATTTCCATTTCACGTAAAAGGAACGTAAATAACAGCGTTTGTGCTCAATTTCTTCAATTACTTTCATAGGCATGCATAAACAGTATTACCGAGCTGCTGCGGGTGAGTAATAGGCAAGTTTTGAATGAAATAAAAATCGAACTGTGAGACATGGCTCCAATTTTCCTAGGCAGGAAATTTCAAACACAATTATCAATATTTCACCAAAAAAACGCTTTCAAATCACCCTCAAAGTGTCACAATAGGATAGAGATTTTAATTTTGAACAATTATAACCCAATTGCACACGTTTTTAACCAAATTTCGCAATTTAAATCAACATGTACAGAAAAATGTTACCCCAGCTGGTCAGCTGGTCAGCTGGTCAGATACAAACTAAAAAGTTGAACATCGCCATTTTAAAGCTTTTATATAAGGTTAATTATAACAAATTACCGCTATCAAAATTGTATTCCCTGGTGAGATTTCGGCGTTGAAACACGGGCGGAGTTTTTAACTAATTTTAACACCATTACAAACAATAGTTTTATTTGGTATTAGATAAATAAGATGTCTGAAAACTTGTTATTATCACAATATTAGTTTGTAGATGTAATGAAAAATTGCGAATTACTCAACCCTATTCGTGGAAAACCGCAGGCGACAACAAAAAGTTTGTTTTTCTGAGTTTCCCACAAATTTCCCACAGAATAATGTTTCGAGTATTTTATTAGTGACTCAGCAACAAGTGAGAATAAAGCCGTCAAACAGATTTGTTCTAATGTCGATTTACAATTAAATAAAAACAGCGAAACCACCATACACAAATAAAAACAAAAATAACGAATTCTACATGTTTTGTTCAACTAAAGTTCATCAACTGTCTTCGTCACTATGACAACCGCGCCGCCACTGTGGTTTAGTTTCAATTGTTGACAATAGGTTCGGCAAGTCACGCGTTGTCTGAGATAGGTTATCACGAGAGCGCCATAAAAGCATTGTTTCCCGTAGACCTCTCTCGAACTTCGAAGTACAACCATTGTGCCGGGAAACAAGCAAATAAGTCGCAACTTAAAGACATATTTCTCGGTAAAAGAAATTTACCAGATTGAAAAAAATTGTTTAACTTTTATCTTGATGGCAGTTACGGAGATTTTCGTGGAAGTCATCTGTTTGGTTACCAGCGTTACGCGAGTTGAACGTCGCATTTGTCCAGCGACTGATTCTGTTAGCCTGTGGTGCAAAAACTTGACAGCAACGAGGAAGGAAGCGCCGAAATTGCGTGAAAAATGCTGCGTAAAAACACGCAACACGCGATTTCAAATCAACAGGTGAACTCATATTGAAGCTAGTGGGGACTCGTATTTCCTTCGGATTCGAGAGATGCGGGTTAAACTTTCTTCGAAATAAATGGCCGTCAAAATGACTACCTACTGTACGGCGACAAAACTAGAGGATGCCACCAGGTGGAGTCAATTTCACTCCGTTGTTTTTCGCAGATTACTCGCATTTGAAACTGGTATATACGCTCAATTAATCTTTATGAATGCTAACCTCAACGATTGATAAACATGTATCGCGATATTTTGGGTCTTACAGCGCCATCGGGTATCCTCTTTCATTACAACGTATTACCGGCTCGTTTGCTCAGCAGAAAGTTTAACATTATCGCTGGCACTCTGACTATACATATAAACCCAAAGGTGAAATGTCAGTAGCACATCGAGCACATGAATGTGCTTTGTTGATGGTCTTGCATTCGGTCGCCAACGTTCCCAAATCCCTTCCTGGGCATTCAAAGAACGAAAGTTGAGAGACTCTGTTAGCTTGTATGTCATGGAAGGATGATAGAACAGAGCGTTGGGAGTTGATATTTGTTGAAGAGCTAGTTAGGGTATAGCAAAAAGCTAATCAAAAAAACACGAGGAAAGGAACGTAATTAATAAATTCTCACGTGAGTTTAGGAAACGAAAATAAATGAAGGTATAGCTATCGAACGTTTGCCTTCAAAAATACCTTCAAACTTTTGTTAGAGTGCAAATCTCGTTGAAATTGATTGTTTTGCGGCCTGTCGTTGAACTGGATTGCTCGACATTGCTTAATGGTTTGTTATTATTAAGTCATATTAATAGGCGTAATTAAAAGGTACGGTTCGGCCAGGTATTGGATCAGTACGGGTGGTCGGTCTATACCCATAGTGCATCTACTTCCATTTCGATTCAGTGCGACGTTTTCTGGGAGACAGCGATCTCCTGTCCATGTCGAGAGTGTCTTTGCGTGTGTCGTCCGAGGAAGCTTTTGGTGAACTTACGTTTGGCACGAATCATTCTCTGTAAGTAAGTTGTTTTCTCTTAGTATCAAACGCGTTTGGTGTGTTAAAAACACAGGTTAACGTTAGGTTAGGTATTGAATGGGTGACCATCATACACATGACCAGTTCTGTTCGGGAGAGAGGTTGGAGGAATGAAAGTTAGCATAACCTTAGAGAAAAGAATATGCTAGGTTTGGTTAGGTACAACAACTTGAACGCGCCTTGCTTATCAACCTCTCGACAGCATTGATTTGTGGAGGAATCCTGTTGTTGGCTATATACTAGGCAGGTTGATCATTATTATCTCACCTACTCATTAACCGACCAAATTATACCAGTGCCACTGGACTCATTGACAGAACAGTGCGTCGTTAATCCCACAATATACCAATTAATCACGTTAACATCACGATTCATGTAATGCTATTGTCCTCTAATCGCCTGCACAGTAATTCCATGTTATCCTATTGTGAGGTAACAACATTACAATTATCTAATTACCTAATGAACAGAGAACACACTCGCAGTCGGTAAATTCAATCGTTGCAGTGGCTTGAAAACCGTTTGGAAGCAATCCGCCTGTCTGTGCTAACACTTGACAATTGAATTGGAAATTAGACTGAGTAAACCCGCGTGCATTGACGACTACATCACTGGGTGGACTGCGTACACCTGCGTGCATTGACCACCACATCACTGGGTGGACTGCGTACACCCGCGTGCATTGACTACTACATCACTGGGTGGACTGCGTACACCCGCGTGCATTAACCACTACATCACTGGGTGGACTGCGTACACCCGCGTGCATTGACCACTACATCACTAGGTGGACTGCGTACACCTGCGTCCATTGACCACTACATCACTGGGTGGACTGCGTACACCCGCGTGCATTGACCACTACATCACTGGGTAGACTGCGTACACCCGCGTGCATTGACCACTACATCACTGGGTAGACTGCGTACACCCGCGTGCATTGACCACTACGTCACTGTGTGGACTGCGTACACCCGCGTGTATTGACCACTACATCACTGGGTAGACTGCGTACACCCGCGTGCATTGACCACTACATCACTGAGTGGACTGCGTACACCCACGTGCATTGACCACTACATCACTGGGTGGACTGCGTACACCCGCGTGTATTGACCACTACATCACTGGGTGGACTGCGTACACCCGCGTGCATTGACCACTACATCACTGGGTAGACTGCGTACACCCGCGTGCATTGACCACTACATCACTGATGCAGCTCAATTTCAAGCATATTGCGGCATGACTACAACTGTAGCTAAGAGTACCCCGCCCCGTTAGCCCCATTAAACGGAAGCACCAGACTGCGCCACTTTGCAGATGTCCCATCCCAGGACGTTAACGACCCCCCTGACGTCACCGTGCCAATAAAAGCCTGGTGATCGGTGTCGCCTCCAAGGTCGGTCCATGTACGTCGCCGCCTCGCCCTGTTAGTACAAGATATAGGTTAACAATGCTATTAAAGAAGTGCTATCGATTCGACTCGGGAGACGTCGTAAAGGGGTGAACTACAACTGAAGGAGTTACTACAAGCAGATACAGCCAAACAGATCACGTGACAACTTACAACGCAAAATAGTAAAAAAAATTGAGGGATTGTGTCGCTATATGCCTACAAAGTGGTAACTGAGAAGTTCAACATAAAATATGCCTGAGTTTGATTTTGTATTTGTTTATAGGCGCATCGGCTGCTTGGGACTAATTGCGTCAAGGGTTTCTTTATAAACACCTTTACGAAAAATTTTGTGATTTTTGATAGCAACATAATTTTCAAGCCGATTTGCATCAAACACATATCAGATCTTAGTTCAGAGATTTCGGAGGTGTCCGACCGAACGGTTTGGCGTGTTGAAAACACCGGTTCTCATGGGATCACTGAAGTTAAGCAACACTGCGCTGGGTCAGGTATTGGATGGGTGACCATCGTACACATGACCAGTTCTGTTCGGGAGAGAGGTTGGAGGGATGAAAGTTAGTACAAAAACTTCACTCGCCTTGCTTATCAACCTCTCGACAGCATGGATTTGTGGAGGAATCCTGATGTTCGCGTTGTACCGTCCTTCGGAAGGGACTTTAAGCCGATGCTCCCCTTGGTGCTCTTCGACAGGAGTAAGCTACGTGCCGGCACCGGGTTTCTCCTCCTCCCATCTAGGCTAGGTTAGGTTCATCATCATCCAGTCACTCACCGACGCTATTGGACCGGTGCCGTTGTGAAAACAGTGCGTCGTCAAACACAATAATCGAAGGTGTCCTGCATATTTCATCCAGATCGGTAGACGAACCGTTTGGCCAGTGCAGAGCTAATAAACATTCCTTATTTCCCAATCAATCTGTTTCACTTACCTCAAATAATTTGGATAGCGGTTGCCATAGAGATTTTTTTTTGCCAAGACCGCCATCTTGAAAGTCCCCGATTTTCACTTCTCTGAAAGAGCCCGTGCTTTTTCGTCAGTAGTTTTCGTGGATTTTGTAGTTTTCACCAAACTTATTAAGAAGCGTATTCCAAAATCTCTAAAATGGGCATAAAAATGATAGGGACTCCTACCTGTTGCCAACAATGGATTGCCTGACTTCAATTTAGATCAGCTGGCTGGATCCTACGCTCTTTCCAGATTATTTGAGATCAGCTGGCTGGATCCTAATCTTTATCCAGGTTATTTGAGATCAGCTGGCTGGATCCTATGCTCTATCCAGGTTATTTGAGATCAGCTGGCTGGATCTTATGCTCTATCCAGGTTATTTGAGATCAGCTGGCAGGATCCTATCCTCTATCCAGGTTATTTGAGATCAGCTGACTGGATTCTAAGCTCAATCCAGGTTATTCGAGATCAGCTGGCTGGATCCTATGCTCTATCCAGGTTACTTGAGATCAACTGGCTGGATCCTATCCTCTATCCAGGTTATTTGAGATCAGCTGGCTGGATCCTATGCTCTATCCAGGTTACTTGAGATCAACTGGCTGGATCCTATCCTCTATCCAGGTTATTTAAGATCAGCTGGCTGGATCCTATGCTCTATCCAGGTTATTTGAGATCAGCTGGCTGGATCCTATGCTCTATCCAGGTTATTTGAGATCAGTTGGCTGGATCATATGCTCTATCCAGGTTATTCGAGATCAACTGGCTGGATCCTTTGCTCTATCCAGGTTATTTGAGATCAGCCAGCTGGATCCTATGCTCTATCCAGGTTATTTGAGATCAGCTGGCTGGATCCTATGCTCTATCCAGGTTATTTGAGATCAGCTGGCTGGATCCTATGCTCTGTCCAGGTTATTTGAGATCAGCTGGCTTGATCCTATGCTCTATCCAGGTTATTTGAGATCAATTGGCTGGATCCTATCCTCTATCCAGGTTATTTGAGATCAGCTGGCTGGATCCTATGCTCTATCCAGGTTATTTGAGATCAGTTGGCTGGATCCTATCCTCTATCCAGGTTATTTGAGATCAGCTGACTGGATTCTATGCTCTATCCAGGTTATTCGAGATCAATTGGCTGGATCCTATGCTCTATCCAGGTTATTTGAGATCAGCTGACTGGATTCTATGCTCTATCCAGGTTATTTGAGATCAGCTGGCTGGATCCTATGCTCTATCCAGGTTATTTGAGATCAATAGGCTGGATCCTATCCTCTATCCAGGTTATTTGAGATCAGCTGGCTGGATCCTATGCTCTATCCAGGTTATTTGAGATCAGCTGGCTGGATCCTATGCTCTATCCAGGTTATTTGAGATCAGCTGGCTGGATCCTATGCTCTATCCAGGTTATTTAAGATCAGCCAGCTGGATGCCGGTTACTCTATGCAGGTTATTCAAGGCACGTCAGCGCAGCCTAGCGAAGAACTCTCTTATACGTATACATCATGGCGATGGAACTCGCCAATATTTCGCATATCACAACGTATGATAATACCGTCTCATTTGCATTGGTCAAACAAATAGGATGAACACATGTCCCACGTGCGATTTCCATGAAGTTCAATTCGACTTGGCGAGGCACGTACCGCATACCAACTTGCAAATATGAAGCACGAGCATAACTCCACAAAGCATGCCACCCCATATAAAATCGTCGCACGTCACGACCAACTTCTAAGCCACTTCGAAACTGTAAGCCCTGCTGGTCTGAGAGCGAGTGGACGGCGGCCGGAGTTCCAGGAAGCAGCGCTTCTTGGAAGGAAGTAATAATTTTGCCGACCGATTTAAGCGCCTCGGGCGACGAAACTAAGAACCGCCAGACCGTAAACACTGCACACTTTATGAACAGCACGTGTCGGTATATGAAGCCGTTTCCACGGCCACTCGAAGAATGCGCCAGGACTGCCTTGCTTTCCGAAGGTCCCGGGTTCGATCCTAGTGACTGGCTATCCTGGTAGTGAGAGCGCCATGTATTGTGAGGCCCCAGATTCGATCCTGGTGGCTGGCTATCCTGATGGTGAGAGCGCCATGTCTGCCTTGCATTCGGGAGGTCCCGGGTTCGATCCTAGTGACTGGCTATCCTGGTAGTGAGAGCGCCATGTATTGCGAGGTCCCAGGGTGGCCGGCTATACTGATGGTGAGAGCGCCATGTCTGCCTTGCATTCAGGAGGTCTCAGGTCTGATCCTGGTGGCCGGCTATCCTGGTAGTGAGAGCGCCATGTCTGCCTTGCATTCAGGAGGTCCCAGGTTCGATCCTGGTGGCCGGCTATCCTGGTAGTGAGAGCGCCATGTCTGCCTTACATTCGAGAGATCTCAGGTTCGATCCTGGTGGCCGGCTATCCTGGTAGTGAGAGCGCCATGTCTGCCTTGCATTCAGGAGGTCCCAGGTCTGATCCTGGTGGCCGGCTATCCTGGTAGTGAGAGCGCCATGTCTGCCTTGCATTCGAGAAGTCCCAGGTCTGATCCTGGTGGCCGGCAATCCTGGTAGTGAGAGCGTCATGTCTGCCTTGCATTCGAGAGGCCCCAGGTTCGATCCTGGTGGCTGGCTATCCTGGTAGTGTCTGCCATGCATACAAGAGTTGCCAGATTCAATCCTGGAGCCGGCTATCCTGGTAGTGAGAGCGCCATGTCTGCCTTGCATTTGGATGGTCCCAGGCTCGATCCTGATGGTCGGCTATCCTGGTAGTGAGAGCGCCATGTCTGCCTTGCATTCAGGAGGTCCCAGGTTCGATCCTGGTGGCCGGCTATCCTGGTAGTGAGAGCGCCATGTCTGCCTTACATTCGAGAGATCTCAGGTTCGATCCTGGTGGCCGGCTATCCTGGTAGTGAGAGCGCCATGTCTGCCTTGCATTCAGGAGGTCCCAGGTCTGATCCTGGTGGCCGGCTATCCTGGTAGTGAGAGCGCCATGTCTGCCTTGCATTCGAGAAGTCCCAGGTCTGATCCTGGTGGCCGGCAATCCTGGTAGTGAGAGCGTCATGTCTGCCTTGCATTCGAGAGGCCCCAGGTTCGATCCTGGTGGCTGGCTATCCTGGTAGTGTCTGCCATGCATACAAGAGTTGCCAGATTCAATCCTGGAGCCGGCTATCCTGGTAGTGAGAGCGCCATGTCTGCCTTGCATTTGGATGGTCCCAGGCTCGATCCTGATGGTCGGCTATCCTGGTAGTGTCTGCCATGTATGCAAGAGTTGCCAGGTTCGATCCTGGTGGTCGGCTATCTTGGTACTGAGAGCGCCAGGTCTGCCTTGCATTCGGGAAGTGCCAGGTTCGATCCTGGTGGCCGGCTATCCTGGTAGTGTCTGCCATGCATACAAGAGTTGCCAGGTTCGATTCTGGTGGCCGGCTATTTACTGGTCTACTTCTACAAAAGATGTGCAGCCATGCTTGAAGGAGCTTGTCAACGCCTCGTCGCTATTGTGATGTGAAAATTTCCCTGGAAACCGCGTTATTATATTCTGGTCTCCTATTACCCCAGGTTGCATGTGGAGCGCGCGAAAAAGACCGGCGGATTCCCTGTAATCTAATGAATAATTTCAGCTGGTAGCGACGCGAGCAAATCGGCTGATTGCAGATAGGGAGTCGGGGATTCCAGGTAACATGGTATGCACGAGCATGCTTTGCATTCTCATTAAATAAAGTAGCACAACACCATCGTGTTCGTTGAATAAATATGATATTTTAATAATTTATTATTTGTATACGAACGGTTCTGCAAAATGCAAAAAACGCATTTTTTTTTATCAGAATCATATTACACAAATGTACACCACGTAGATTACATATTAACAAGAATCTCATAATTGCGTTTTTTTTTTTTTTTTTTTTTAATAACATCAATAACATCACATTAATCGAAACACCTTCTGGAATTGTCAACGAAGCTCGAGACACTGGCTTCTTAGACATTTAAACAAAGACGGGTAAAATTGACCGCTGACAAAACGGCGATATTTTCGAAGCTCTTTAGTTTTTCATATGTGTGTGGTCCGTTGGATCGTTATAGCTAACATAGCGACATATTCTGTTGTACGCCTGCAGGTACCTAGGTTTAATTAGTCGTTGTTGCCGATTTGTTGTTCGCACAGCGACATATCGTTTCGAAATTTATTTCCCTAACGGCACAGAAACGGCCGTGTTTTTTTTTTTTTTGTAAACATTTATTAGATACAACAATGATTTTGGTCTTGATTTTCGATGACTACGGACACCGATTGCTATTTATTTCCCTCGTACAATTGATGTATGGAGATAAGTAATGGAAGATTTTGAGTAAGTTTAAATCTCTAATGTACTCGATCGTCTCGTGTTTATCTAGCGATAGCAAATACCAACTAGGGTTCAATAAAAAGTACAAAGATAGAAGTAGCAGGTAAATTACCCATAAGTAAAAAAAAAAAAAAAAATTAGGCTCGGCCCTCTACTGACAATAGCAATTATGTCCGGTAGGTTTCTGCACTAGTACAACGCACTGCGGCCGCCAAACGCAGCGTAACTGCGTGCGTGGCCGCAACAGATGGCGCGACCGTCGCGACTTTTGCTGCCCGATGAAATGACAGAACTAACGTGGAATACTTTAGCGGTAGGACTCGCATATCCCTGAATCAAAACGCTGCAAATAGCTACGGTTTTGCAACATGAATCGATGCGTCTACGAAGAACAATTACACTAATTACTAAATCATCTTATATCAGCGTGTGATATTTTGGTTTCGCTTTCTCGTTGAATTCAATTCAGTTGTTTAATTGATTTAAATGAAATTGAAGTAGAAAAAAGGCATTCATTCAAATGCAATCCTAATACATACAAAAAAAAAAAGAACTAATCATTAAAATTACGGCTAATGACTTTCTCAATTCTAATAAACCATTTTCACTCTCTGTCTCTCTGATAACACGCACACACACGCACATAGTTATGTGTGAAATAAATTAAATAGGGTAACCAACATCTTATGGCTCAGATTTTCTGAAAATTATCTAATTGCGTCGCCTTCAATGTTATGTTTCACAAGAACAAAAAATCGACGTAGGAATCGCATCACCAACACACAGCGTCCGGTCGACCGGAAGTCCATCCACTAGCTGCACACGGCGTTCAATGCGCATGCGGATACTCCTTCAAATATTTCTTCAACGACGCCGGCAACGGAAGATGACTCACACCCTGTGAAGACCTCTTCTTTATCTGGTCGTTGATCGCGAGCCTCGCCAAGTGTTGCAGCGACGGCAAGACCGAAGCCCGGTACAACGGCGTCGTCAACAAGATGTGGGAGTACATGTGCCCACTGGCATCGACCCACACCTCGTCCTTGACTCGGGGACCTTTCGTGTACCCGCTTTCTTTCGTCGCCTGGATGTAGTGCTCCACGAGTTTGACGACGCAGTCGAACATGGGCATCAGCGGAGCCAACTTCTGCTCGGCGTCGAGACGAAACTGTCCGCACACGTAATGCAGCCGCACGCTGGTCGGACCCCGATCCGTCTGCACGCTCAGAGAGAACAAGAAGCGCGGGTCGGAACTGTCCCGCACCAGGAACGTGCCCGGCTGCGTATCCCGAAGCAGGTCCGAGCTGTCCTGCCAAGACAATCCCTCGTAGTACCACCCGGACATGCGCAGAGCGTCCATCGTGCCTGCAAGGCGAGTCAAGTCGATCTCCGACTGAAGCGGCGGTACCCAAGACTGTTGCCACTGCCAAGGGGTGGTCAACGCGGGCATCGGAGGCGTCGGCAGCACGAACGACAACGGGATCGAAGGCGATGGCTGCGGCTTGGACAAAACGCAATCGTCTTGCATTATCAAGTCGTTTGCGCTGATTATGCCGCCGCCGGCCATGGCGGCAAGGACGCGATGGCTGGTATCGGGGGTGGTGAATGCTGTCACCGTGAGATTCGGGGTGGTGGTGTGCTGGGAGGTGGTGATTGACACCGTCGTGCTGCCGCAAGGGGGCAAGTGCAGCGACACTGAGATTCCTCCGGCCATGTTTTGGGTGGCTTTCACGACGCACTGTTGCGTTTTCGCGGGCGCGACGGGTTTCGCGACCGGTGGCTCGACGATGCACGGCGACGGTGGCATTTGGTTGACGTATGTTCGGGACGACGGTGGCGCCGGCGGCGGCTGGTTCACGTAGCGAGGTGATACGGTGGCCATCGGTTTCGCGTTGCAGCATCGCGTTTGAGGAGTAGCGCTGAGATTCGTGTCGCCAGGCGGGTGTTGCTGTTGCGGGGTGTACGTGTGGGCACATCTGGGGCATGTCGTCAACATGACTCCATTACCGGACTGACGAGGGCGGCTCACTCGTTGAACGCTCTGTGGAAAGACAATGGAAAGCCGTTAGTTTATTGTGTTTAACGACGCACTGTTTTGACGACGGGTCATGTGGTACTGGTCGAATGGCGTCAGTGAATGAGAGGGTGATGATGAGGTTGAACATGACATAGTACATAGAGGAGAGGAAACCCGGTGCCGGCACTTAGCTTACTCTTGCCGAAGAGTACCAAGGGGACCACAGGCTTAAAAACACTTCCGAAGGAAGTTACAACTCCAAACCATCAATTTCTCTAACTTATTACTAAAGGCCATTCATTATAAGTAATAAGTGCAGAGTCCTCAATCAATAATCGATCATTACAAATTCAGCTGAAACAATTGTTCAGGAGGTGCGTAGTCACATTTCGTGGACGATTACACGACGCAGCTATTTCCAGCAATGACCAAACGGCGAACGTGATTGACGACGCATTGTCACGGCATTACATATCAACACCTGATACCAATCTAATCCATCGGAACAAGGCGCTTAGATAGAGAACTGCCACTACCTCTCAGATATTATCAGTTGGCAATACGGGGAAACCAGAGACGCTCTGAATTACCCGTCGATTGTTCACCCCTTGTCCAGTTTCGAGGTGGCCGTCAAGGAAATGAACTGAACAGGAAGTGACAGACAGATCCGGTTCGTAGCACCTGATAGTCTGGCTGTGTCAATGTCAATGTCAACCGCAGCCGAACAGCTGACAGTCAAGGCCAGGCAGGAGGCGGTGACAGAGAACGCCCATGTATTTAGCTAACCATGCTCGGAATAGAAAAGCGATTGCGATCGGCAAGCCTCGAGGCGCAGATGTTTGTTAAGGAAACGATACACGTTATTCGGTAACGCATTGCAGTCTTCGGTTACACAATAGTTACACGTTATGAACTATATTACAAAAGTTTGTCGATGATTTCACGTAGATTACACAATTGTTTTGTTATTATTTTCTCGTTGGCTATCTGTTTTTCAGACAGTTAAATGCCCGGTTCCGACGAAAAATCGACCAAATGAAAACGACAGTGACGTCGAAGAGGTCAAAACACGAGCATGTTGCGACCTTCGTTGTCAGCCGCAACGAAAAATTATGTATAATCTTAATAATTTTTACCTTGAAAACGCCGTAACCTGGATTTGTGACCAGAACTGGCATTGTGGACGGTATTGACTCGGAATTGCGAATGCATGAAGAACACAGATCGCGGAGACCGACCACACTCTTACACCCAAGTATCGCAAAGAACTGAGTATCGAACTTAACATGACAAGGTCTCTGGCGTTATCGTTTACTATTATACTAAGTATCAGTAGTCATCCAATAGCGGCGATAAGCATCGTGCTATCGAAAGTTTTTCATGGAATACAGCGTCATTTTACGAGCGAAGTCAATCACCAGGCGCTAATTAATTACCGGAATATGTTACCTATCATTTCAAAGCTTTCGTCATCGTGTCACGTTCCTGGTATCGAATACGATTTGTTCGGCAAATTTCGATTCTGCGCAGACTGAAGCAATTGACAAAGTGTTTTTTTGTTTTTAGGTTATGTGAAACATTGTTACATCGATTGAATCATTCCCAAATCGCTATCATTTGGCTAGTATTGTTTGACACATTATCTCCCGGTATCGGGTTAGCTTGTGAGTAATAGGCAAGACTATCGGACGGCTGTTGTCACAAAGCCCACGCAATCGACAGCGATATGGTGGGCCGGTCATTTCCGTTTTAATACCGGTTGGCGGTTACCATAGTGATCACCGAAGTTAAGCAACACTGCGCTGGGTCAGGTATTGGATGGGTGACCATCATACACATGACCAGTTCTGTTCGGGAGAGAGGTTGAAGGGATGCAAGTTAGTACAGCAACTTCACTCGCCTTGCTTTTCAACATCTCGACAGCATGGATTTGTGGAGGAATCCTGTTGATTGCGTTGTTTGTCTTCGAAAGGGACGTTAAGCCGGTGGTCCTCTAGGTGCTCTTTGACAGGAGTAGGGAACGTGCCGGCATCGGCCTCCCCCTCCTACCTTTTAGCTAAGTTAGGTTCATCACCATCCACTCATTCACCGACGCCATTAGACCAGTGCCGCACGGCCAGATGACAAAACAGTCGGTCGTTTAACCACACAAATCATCAATTATTTCCTTTCTGGCTGTTCACAGTGATTACACAACGCAAAGCAATAGGACATATGAAAACATCATTAACAAACGCCTATCACAGGTCTCCCTATCTTTGACTCCCAACGGAGCACGTTTTTAAATAATTGTCCGTGTTAATTGCTTTTTAATTGATATCGTACACACACGAATCAAATCAAACGCATATTATCACTTATTTTTATTCGTGGAAATGATTGTTTATCAGAGGTCGGCCGTAACTTGTTGCTGCGTTTGCTTAGAGGGTGTCACCTTCACGCAATCACACAATCAAGGTTGCCACGTGCGTGCTCGTCACCGAGGAGACGGTCCTCGAGCTAGGAGATCACAAGAGGGCAAGTGTACAAAATGTATGTGAGTTTAAAATACTGCGGATAATTTGCCAGTAGCTAAGATTTTCTCGGAAAACGAATTGAAAATGGTTATGATTAACACAATCTACTTGAGAATTACCTTTGTTGAAATGATATCGCATAACGCAAGAACTTGGTAATTTGTATTGCGCCACTTTAAATTGAAATGGCCGACGACCAAGTTTACTTGCAAGACCTGCAAATGTGAGTGCTGGGCCTAATAGGCCTCGTAGCACTGCTCAGATGTGTTCAAACGATTTAATTACCAGCAAAAAAAAAATCCATAAATATAAAAATATAAATGAAAACAAAACATCTCTGCGTTTCGAAACATGTTCAAAATGTTCTCAGCTCGTTGTAGAGCGCGGGGTTCGAACCTGGAGGTGGCAGGCCGGTCATTAACGGATTGCACCGCCGCCTTGAATAGGCTTCCGAGAACGACACACGGCGGGGACCATGCACAATACCGGGCCAGTCTTCGTGTTACCAGCGCGGCCATGTGCGTGATGGCACCGACCAGCGAAAATACTGTGGTTACGTCGGGATTCCGGCTAACTTTGTTCACTTTTCAACGGGGCCGGAGTTCGATTACAAAGTTTATTTCGGTATCCAACATAAAAAAAAATTGAGTTTATAGATATGGTCAGAGGGTCGTCTTTGATTTTTAACTTTCTGCTGAGGAAACGAGCCGGCAACACTTGGTGATAGAGGTTGATACCCGATGGCACTTGCGACCGTCCTTTACAATATTTAACGATACATATTTAACAATCGTTGAGGTAAGAATTGATAAAGAATAATTGAGTGTAAACCAGTCTAAAATGCGAGTAATCTGCGAGAAATAACGAAATTAAATTTTGTAACACGCGAAACGACGGTGACTCCATCTGGTAGTATTATCCATTTTCGTCACGGTAAAGTAGTCATTTGGCGGCCGATTTCAGGGGACAATACCGGAAAACGCGGTGCATTTAATACCCGGTCTCAGCCCCAATCGTTGCTTCAGTAGAAATAATCCGCTCGCACTTTTATCGAGAAACGTTTGCCCGATGACCGATTACAAACCCGTGAGAAAACCAACGGGTAGATGCGTCCCGATCCGAGAAGCCGATCCCTCTTCCAGGAGCAAGGTCTTAGTGCGACCCGAATCCTCTTGCAAAGGCAAAGAAATCCAGTCCCTTGGGGGTAGGCCACAAGCGATACATGCGAGGTAAAGGGTTGCCGGCTTTGAAGGGTGTCAGGGCGGCTTACAGGTTGTTTTCTAGGCTATTTTTACTGTAGGTTCACACGAAGCAAGTTTAGACTATATGGATTCACTGCTTGCAAACTTTCGCAGCCTTGCTCCTCTTCAATACACCGCTCGCTGATTTCTTATGCTTTGCGAAGAATATTACTGGCCGCATCCATCCCTTTCAATTTGGGAGTAAAGTTGTTACAACCATGGTAACAAGCCCTGAAAATCTGAAACGAGCTTCTGTGATTGGCTGATTATCTTGATTAACTTTATCTTTGCTTTGAAGCTCAGAGACTCTAAAAACCCTGCCATCATTATTGTACTTTAGGACAGTCTTCAAAGAGCAATCTTCAAAGGACTCTACCCAGAAACCTCAGGCCTGCAGACAGCAAAAAAGCAGAAAGGAGCCTAAACCAATCAGCACACACGCCATTCAGCTTATACGATTAGAGCACAGAGAAATATATTAACTCTGCTCAGTTCTCGGGTCTACTCAAGAGTCAGCCTAAAATACGACGAGAGCGCACAAAAACCTGAAGCGAATCAAATCAAAACTTTCCGTTCGTGGGCGGGAACGGGGCCCCGTGGTCTCCCTATAGCTCGTGTGGCATACAAATTAGATGGGCGAAGCGGTGAGAACGCCGACCTCGCCTATAGCAGCCTTTGCTCGGACAAGGAACTGTTGGGCTGGGCTGGCTTCTGGATAGACGTGATAGCAAGGCCTTGACGAATACAGGTACCAACACAGGGATCGCCTGTCATTTTGTAAATTTAGACGCTTACTATTATTGAATCGCGAGAAAGGCAGAGAAATTGTCGTCATTGTTGACTCAGCTGACTACGTCAGCACGTAACCTACGTGAACTGAAACTCTAAAAATCGGTCCTCGTGAGATCACAGAAGTTAAGCAACACTGCGCTGGGTCAGGTATTGGATGGGTGACCACAGAACGGTTTGGCGTGTTGGAAACACCGGTTCTTGTGAGATCACAGAAGTTAAGCAACACTGCGCTGGGTCGGGTATAGGATTGGTGACCACCAAACGGTTTGGCGTGTAGGAAACACCACAGTGAGATCACAGAAGTTAAGCGATACTGCGCAGGGTCAGTATTGTATGGGTGACCACTGAATGCAATCTTGACAGCATGGATTTGCGGAGGAATCCTGTTGTTCGCGTTGTACAGACCTTCGGAAGGGTCGTTTGGGTCCCCTTGGTGCACTAAGATAAGAGTAAGCTACGAGCAGGACTGAGTATCCCTTCCTCTCTTCTAGGCGAGGTTCATCATCATCATCCACTCATTCAATGCGCATTTCCTCGAGCACTGTTAGCTCGTTGGAAATCGGTGCTTGCATTAGCGTTTTCCCTTTCGTTTTCATTATGGAGATTCTTGAGATTTAAAACATGATGTTCGCTCGGGAAATTATTACCGGCGGGCGGGTTTTCTTAGTAATCCAGTTGTGTTGGAAGTTTACTAAAAATAGTTCATTTTCGAATTGGATTTTCTGTCGACAACGATTTTCTGGGAAAGCAACTCGGGAAAAGTTGGTGGCAAAATATTGTGGAAATGTTACATTCGGAGTGTAAAGCTCGTATAGAGCCGAATACGGTTACGCCCCCTTTTGCCGTCGATTTTCCCTGACTAATTAACATGCACCTACTTCGACGCCTTTCATCGAAGATCATAAGTAAACAACAATAGCTCTTCTTCGTTGCTTTTGCCTAAAGTAAAAAAACATGCTAATCACGTCGCTGTTTTTCCATTTAGAAAGAGACACAACATTCAGTACAGAATCCGCTACTTGGAACTAGCGGCAGTACATACACTAATTACAACTCTCTAGATTTAGTGAGAAGAGGCAATTGGACTCACGAGTTCGTAGTAATTAGATTTTCACCCGGACAAGTTGCGAAATGAACATCATCAGCTCATGAAACCAGTTTATTATAAAGAAGGAAACGCATAAACTCGAGCATTATAAGTACTGACGTTGTTGAGTGCTCTGTTTTGGGGTTATTTGCCCGTACAAACGGTCAAAAGCCATTGCTACCTCACTGCTACTAGGCAACGAATAAAATTAAACATGGTCCAAGGCAAATTTACGGTTAATATTTAAAATATTTTAATATAACCTCAAATAGACTCGAGTGAAAACAAAAGTGACAGCCTACTTTGTAACCCGCCAGATTCAAAATTCAAGATGGCCGATGAACGTTACATTCGATTTTTCGCTCATATGTTTTCCTTCAAAATGACTCGCGTTGTGCTATTATAGGCGCTCATTTAGGTCAAATTGTGAAAATGCCAAAAAAGTGAGACCTACATATTGCAATATCTTGGTCACCCCAGAATCTATTTTTATGTTCTTCCTGTTGTTAGATTTACTATGTAGTTAACTGCAAACAATGCCACTAACACTTTTTTGATATCTCCCTTAAATTTGTTACTATTTGTGTTTTTACTAAAAAAACCATTCCTAAATAGAAATGAAAGACAATAATGCTCTGGGTTTATTTTTAAAAACTTTTGGGCCAATGTTTAGGGCCAATACGTCTGCAAAATTCCGCTTGTAACTAATTTTGTCTAACCTTAACCCTAAAACTCTTGGCTTCTTGTGCTTATTGCTGTGTGAACTGTGGGAGAGTTAAAGACAATTAGTGTTCCACATTCAACATGAAGTAAATGAATGTTGTTAGCTCAATGTTTGTTTTGTTGCGTTGTTGAAACCCTGGCTGCGTATACGTTCCAGACAGACAATATCATAGGCCATGACCTGAATAACTCACACAAATTAGCGCTATACCTCGGGGAGGATGAGGTGGGCGGCGCGTTAGAGTTCCCAAATGAGCTGGGAAATAATATAACTTAAAGTTCAAAGCTTTAAATACTAACGCCTCGATGCTATTTAAAAGTATTAATGGTTAAATAAAAGTTATTTCTCGCAGATAACTCGTATTCCAGACTGGTTTGCGCTAATTTAATCTGTATTGATGCTAACCTCAACGATTGATAAACATGTATTGCGATATTTTGAGTCGTAATTATTTAATTGTAAAGGTTTGTTAAAAAGGACGGCCGCAAGCGCCATCGATTGTCACCTATCGTTACCAGGTGTTGCCGGTCTCGTTTGCTCAGCAGAAAGTTTAAAATCAGCATTGGGACATTTTGTTGGATTTATTTTGCTCCATATCAAATGTGAATGGAGTTCGTTCAACAGCCATCTGTGTGGTGTTTCTGCGATTGATCTCAACTCCAAGTCAGTTCACAGCCTTGTACCACGTCTGAATCCTCGTCCGATTCCTGGAGCCATCATTCAATCACTATAAACTCATCTCCGGCCAGACGAGGTCGACCGGCAACTTTCAATTGTTAACGCTGCCAACTGCGTGGAGTTGGCTGATATCGAATCAACCAAACAAACAATGACAAATTAACAATTGAATTGCTACCAGCCGAAAAAGTGATGAAAAAATTGCACGATCTGACGGCCATCACAGCGACGATGACCACAGAAAAACCTTCTAATTTGTGAAAACCCATTTTTTCTTTTTAATTTTCTACAAATTCCGATTCCATTTTGAACGAAATGTTTGCGTTTTTGCCCTGCGTGAAAGTAAAACGGTTCGTACTTAAAAAGAAAGAAGTTTTTTTGAGAAGGATTTATTTTAGAAACAAAAAAAACGCCTGCAGATTGGTTCTTAAAAGCGGCCTTGGTCAGAATCTGCAATCCTAATCGAACAAATCAGCTGTTTTTGACAACTAAGTTGTGCAGTTAGGTGGCCGTGGGCTCGTGACAGCAGCCCGTTTCAAATGACATTCACATTTTTTTTCCTTGGAAATCTGGTAGCGTGCAACGGCGGGCAATAAATGCCCGAGCAAAGGCCGCCGTTCAACGTGAGTACACCACGAGTGGTCGACAACACTGCTTGTTTCCACGAACACCTGATTATTGCGGTGCGGCGGCTATTTTCAGCGTAAAACGAGCGTAATCTGTGTACTTTTTGACGGCCTGCGAGCAATCTTTGCAGGCCGGACCTAACCCGGACAGTGGCGGAAAGACGAACTGAAAAGAAGTAGTGGCGATTGGAACAATAGGACGATCACTGTATTAGCGAATGACAGTTCGAATCGAGTTATTGTTTTGTGTAGCGAACACCTGTACGTTGAAAGCTCTAGCAAAATCGATGTATAAGAACAAACATTCAGATCTAAGTGATGTAATTAATAATAACAAAAAAAAAATCAAACTAAAATAAAAAATATTTATTTTTAGACAGACAGCAAAAAAAAATCAGATCCGTCTCTATTTCTAGAAACGTGTTTTTCACTTCCGTCTCGCTGTTCGCGTCAGACTCGCATTCGAGAGTGGCCAAGGTGAGACGCACTGGTTCCGCCACTGCGTCATCGTCTCCGTCACACTGGTCACGTGACCGCCGCCGAGCACGCCAGCTCTACGTCACGCGCGTCGATCTATCAATCAATCGACCTGCCGCCCGGCATGAAGCCGAGATAACGCGGACTGCAGTTTCATTCATGCCAGGTCCGCACGGGACGCTACTACGTCCTGAGCCCGGAGGGAACGCGTTGCACTAGACACGGCATTGCGCGTTAGACGGGGTTCAACGACGCAATCTTTCGACTGACGGCCCTGTGGGCATTGGGATAGTGGGCGATGATGAACCCCTAGCAAGGAGGTGAAACCCGGAACACCGGCTTAACGTCCCTCCCGAAAGACGGTTCAACTCAATCAACAGGATTCTTCCACAAATCCATGCTGTCGAGAAGTTAATAAAGCAAGTTGTACCAACTTTCATCCCTCCAACCTCTCTCCCGAACAGAACTGGTCATGTGTATGATGGTCACTCATCCAATACCTGACCCAGCGCAGTGTTGCTGAACTTTCATCCCTCCAACCTCTCTCCCGAACAGGACTGGTCATGAGTATGATGGTCATCCATCCAATACCTGACTCAGCGCAGTGTTGCTGAACTTTCATCCCTCCAACCTCTCTACCGAACAGAACTGGTCATGTGTATGATGGTCGCCCATCTAATACCTGACTCAGCGCAGTGTTGCTGAACTTTCATCCCTCCAACCTCTCTACCGAACAGAACTGGTCATGTGTATGATGGTCGCCCATCTAATACCTGACTCAGCGCAGTGTTGTTTAGCTTTCATCCCTCCAACCTCTCTCCCGAACAGAACTGGTCATGAGTATGATGGTCACCCATCCAACACCTGACCCAGCTCAGTGTTGCTAACTTCCATGAACTCACAAACTTGTATCTAATATTTCACAGAGACAGTAAGGAAGGAAGTCAACAAAACAACGACTAGATTTCCAAGGTAAAATCATGTGTCATTGAGTTGTGTGTCATGGCTCGATAAGTGACAACAGGACTTGAAGCCAGAAGACCCCTTATATGTAAATTTCTATGCACCATCCGCCCACTCGGCCAAAAATATTGCTGAAACCCAAGTCATATTTCGCAAGCTTTTCTCAGAAAACTCGGAATGGTTTTCCGAGCAGCGAATGAATAACCAAACCGTGAATGGCATTCTCTGTTAGTTGTCCCTAGCGCTCCCCCGTTCCCCCTAGCGCTCCCCCGTTCCCCCTAGCGCTCCCCCGTTCCCCCCTTGGTTATGTCAGTATATGAATGGGTACACCGAACGGTTTGGCGTGTTGGAAACACCGGTTCTCGTTAGATCACCGAAGTTAAGCAACACTGCGCTGAGTCAGGTATTGAATGGGTGACCATTATACACATGACCAGTTCTGTTCGGGAGAGAGGTTGGAGGGATGAAAGTTAGTACAGCAACTTCATTCGCCTTGCTTATCAACCTCTCGACAGCATGGATTTGTGGAGGAATCCTGCTGTTTGAGTTGTACCGTCCTTCGGAAGGGACGTTAAGCCGGTGGTCCCCTTGGTGCTTTTCGACAGGAGTAGGCTACGTGCCGGCACCGGGTTTCCCCTCCTCCCTTCTAGGCTAGGTTAGGTTCATCATCATCCTCATCATCATCCACTCTTTCACCGACGCCATTAGACCAGTGCCGCAGGGCCAGTTGTCAAAACAGTGCGTCGTTAAACACCACAAATAATAATAATAATAATAATAATAATAATAATGAATGGGTACACTGGCGAGTAAACGGAATTCCTTCTAAATCAGAGGACAGCGTAACAACAATTCCCCGAGACGGGGGCGTTCATTCTTTTTCTGGACTCGGTTAAACGCGACGAGTTTGCTGTACCAGATGCGTTCTGTTCCTGGAACGCCGCGGAAAAGTTTCCTTTCTGTATATTTACGTCGTATGTTTCGCATTATTTGCAACCGAAATTAATTAAAAAACCGCAAACGCTTTCATCACATAGCTGCCTGTTTTTTTTTTCTCTCTTTTCCTCCCTTCACGGAATTATTTCAAACGTACATTGTCGAGTACAATGGGTGCATTATTAGCGAAACACTTGTGATTCCTGCGTCGAATTTTCCATGTGAAAGTAGGTCGCCATTTTGTCTAGGAATTACAGCGCGCTTTTCAGAAAAGAAATAAGTGCAGCATGACGCTGGCGCGGCTTTGTCCGCAATGCTAACCAATTAAAACCAACGTTAACCATTTTTTTCGTTTACACACCCAAATTTCTCATCAGGTAATCAATTAATTTAAACCCTGAGAAAAGAGTCGCCAGTGTCCTCACCGTCTCAAATCTCAATGCGAACGGAAATCTGTTTTCCAGTTCCGGTACGGCAGAAACATCAAATATGTCGCATATTTCAAAGACCAACGAAACTAATTTGAATGCAAAACACAAAAAAATATAGCTATTTATGGAGTCACGGCCAGTGTTTGATCTAAAAACGTCCACTGCCCTCGCCAAAGTCTGGTTGTGGCAATCGCAAAACGACCACGATCCGTTGGCTCGGTTAATATTTCTACAATAAAACCATGGACGCCGCCGTCAGAGAGTGCGGCGATGTCTGGCCTTGCCGTCCGCGTTGTAGGAATCTCGCTGCGTCGCATGCAGTTCAACAGAATCGCCGGCCAAGTGGCTCACCCAGCTACATTACATGTCGTTGCAAGTACTAGGTTTCGAATGGCCACCATGACAACCTAACCCTGAACACAGATACACCATCTCGAGTTCTAACACTTTGGAGAAGTCGTTAAGTGGCACCTATTATCAGAGAAGATGGCCAATCATGCAGCTTTCTTAAAACAATAACCTCCATATTAAAGAAAAAAAGCTAGACTGAAAGAAATGTGTAACCGGGATCTCCCAATTGCCGATCGGGTGCTCTACCAACAGAGCTAACAGAGATAACCAGCTTCGCGAAGCGGGGTAAGGGATCCCTTTACGGGAAGAAGAGGCCGGGGCTACTCGTTTCGACGAGTCCAAATTATGTTTTTATGGGTAAGTGTTGTAAAAAGGGTTCGACCATATGTTTACCAGACATTATCGAAGGACAGAAGGTTACCACACAAACGGACCAGCACGACTGAAGCATCTCACTAATCAATTGATCTATTTGTAATGTTCTACGCAACAACGCATTGCTTTGACAACGGGCACTGTGGCACTGGTCTCTGGGCGTCGATAAAATAGTGGTCAATGATTATGAACCTATGTCCTGCCCTAGAATGGGAGAGGGAAAATCCGGTGTTTAAAAACATCTCATACTAACAAACTCTAAAACATACATTCTACAGCGATCTCAATTTCCTAAAGCATTCGGTGACCAAAGCTGCCAACGATATTAAATAACTTCAGCATCGCCGGGCTCGTATAGAAGGGAGGACAATGCACAGCGAGTTGAGTGTTTGTTGAGTGTGACATGGAGTGTAGCTACCACATGGACATCGCCCGAAGTTCCTGGTAAGATTGCAATGCAGCGACTCAGCGATGGGATGCTATGAAGAAGTGCGGATGTCACGAGAATAACAATCGTTATTACAGCCGGTGAACACTCATAGAAGCAATTATCGGGAAAAATCGATAAGATTTTATGTGAAAATAATGTAGTTGTCATTCAGAAGCGAATTTCTGGAAACCGATTTGTAGCAGGTACATAAGAAAGCAGATTTTAGAAGCACTGTCAGGCGATCTCAGCATCTACATAGCTACCTACTATTGAACCTCCTACGCTAGACCATGAAATACCCGCGGTAAAGACAGCAGACTTGAGAAGCTCTAAAAGTGTTCTCATGCGTTTGATAGTATTTCATTTTGCTAAGTTAGCAACGAAAATGCCTTTCATAGAAAAAATGTATACTATGAGCAAAAAGTTAACAAATGTATTGTTGAAATGTTGATTAATCCCGACTACAGTGTGATTGCTTTTTGAGTCACACCAGACGATCGTTATGCCACTATTGAGCGGACTCCTAGAAAAGTCCACGTACAAATTCAGCACGTGTCCAGCCATCAACAAAACGTGCCAAACGCTTGCACCTTTCTAACAACTCCATCTGCGGCGATGATTCCAAAACGCAAAACAAGCTCTTGTCCCGCGGTGATGCCTATTTATTTCATGCCAAGCACTACAACGGTGTTTTTTTTTTGCAAAGTAAACTCCACCAAGCACAGAACAAAAAGTAAATCTAAATAGAAAAATCGTAACGGTCGCCAGAGTACACGGCGATTGTTTGATTTTGAAAACCTCACAAATGCACACAAAATTCTTTCATAAGCTTCTAGGAACGGCGTCAATTTGAACTGGATTTCTCTTCTAGGAAGCTAGGCGTATCGTTCGGCTGCCAGCGGCTGCGCAGCTCTGCGTGCCTAGGTGCGTGCCGGTTTGTCTGCCGTGCGTACCGTGCTCGGGAATTGGCAACATGGCACACGCACCTTACGTTTCGTTGTCGGCCGAAGCCACCTTGATTTGTTTTGTGCGAGACGTGGTCGTCAAAGGAGACGGCCGTGCCAGTGTGATGATGGAACTGTCCTAGCTTTTACCATTCAATTAGTCGGTTAGCAAGCACTAGTTAAAATGGCCGACCAGTCAAGACGCTGAATTAATTTATTTTGAGCTGTAACTATTTTATTGTAGAGGTTTGTTAAAAAGGACTGCCGCAAGCGCCATCGGGTGGCACCCACCGTTACCACGTGTTGCCGGCTCAGCAGAAATTTAAACATTAACTCTGGCACTCTGCCTATACCTATAGATCCAAAAGGTTTAATTATAAATTCCAACAATATCTTCAGTTGTAGGACAAGTGGCATGACACCAATTTATTGGCAATGTTCACAGAAAACTACACGATATTTGTAAAACGAATTCGAAGTACACAAAATAGACCACCCATTTACTTTTCAGAATCGACTTGTTCGAGATTGACAATCGGGTAGACTTCTTCGAAGACGGCCCGTTACCATATCGATTGCGACTTCGATTTCCTGATAGCAGATAGCCATGACCGCCTGTGTGCAGTTGAAAACATGATAACAAGCCTGACAGGCATCAAACGGGTTTCCCAGAACCATAAATGATAACAAATGATAACACATCTTGGAACCGAACGCTATAAATATCGTTTCCAAATTTTCAAGCCACTATCGTGTTACGGCGATGGTTGGTTGATTACAGGGGTTTAACGACGCAATATACCGCCAACGGTTCATTTGGAATTGGTCTAATGGCGTCGGTGAATGAGTGGATAATGATGAACCTAACTTAGCTTAGAAGGGGGAAGGGGTAACCAGGCGCCGGCACGTGGCTTTCCTGTCGGGGAACAACGGCTTAGCGTCCCTTCTGAAGGCCGGTACCGAACAGCAGAATTCCTCCACAAATCCATGCTGTCGAGTGTTTGATAAGCAAGGCGAGTGAAGTTACTGTACTAACTTTCGTCCTTCTGACCTCTCTCCCGAACAGCACTGGTCATGTGTATGGTTACGCATCCAATACCTGACCCAGCGCAGTGTTGCTTAACCTCGGTGATCTCACGAGGACCGGTGTTTCTAGCACGCCAAACTATTCGGTGTGTGTCAGCATGCAGGTGTATATAGATATATATATGATAACAAGTCCAATTATGTAATTTGTATTTTAGAAAAATAATCGCCGCGTCAAGTTTTCAGCAATTTAAATAATTGCAGGGTCAAAAATATCGCTAATTTCGTATCACTTCGCCGAAACTTTCGGCACTACTCGCTTACAAAATTCCCTTTTTCGCTAATGAGTTTTATTGTTGTCATTTTTAATTAGGTCCACGTGTTTCGGCAAAGTTAGCGCGGCACGCGATCTGTTTTCTGTCACATAATCACCTTTTCCGTGAATCGAGGCGACGCACGGCCGATTTCCTTCGAAAAGAAATCCGTTTGTCGCCGTACACTTTTATAAGCACTTCCGGCGAATCGCCCCCCCCCCCCCATCATCCCCTCCACCACGAGTACCAGTAAACACGGAGGAAACCGTGGAAAACTCCGCGACGAGAAGCCACGTGAAAACGCAGCGTGGCTGTTGTGACATTGAGACACGCACGGCTATAAAGTGGACAAAATAAAAGCAACCGGTCGTTAAAATGGCCGACCACACAGCTGTCTTGCAACATAAAACCATAAGAGCAATGGTGAAGTCCACCAGTTAGAATGGCCGACCACACAGCAGTCTTGCAACATAAAACCATAAGAGCAATGGTGAAGTCCACCAGTTAGAATGGCCGACCACACAGCTGTCTTGCAACATTAACCCATAAGAGCAATGGTGAAGTCCACCAGTTAGAATGGCCGACCACACAGCTGTCTTGCAACATTAACCCATAAGAGCAATGGTGAAGTCCACCAGTTAGAATGGCCGACCACACAGCTGTCTTGCAACATTAACCCATAAGAGCAACGGTGAAGTCCACCAGTTAGAATGTCCGACCACACAGCTGTCTTGCAACATTAACCCATAAGAGCAATGGTGAAGTCCACCAGTTAAAATGGCCGGCCACACAGCTGTCTTGCAACATTAACCCATAAGAGCAATGGTGAAGTCCACCAGTTAGAATGGCCGACCACACAGCTGTCTTGCAACATTAACCCATAAGAGCAATGGTGAAGTCCACCAGTTAGAATGGCCGACCACACAGCTGTCTTGCAACATTAACCTATAAGAGCAATGGTGAAGTCCACTAGTTAGAATAGCCAACCACACAGTTGTCTTGGGACTTGTAGGTTAAAATAGCACCAGTGGTCGGCCATTTTGCCTGTTGCTTCTTACTCTGAAAGTGGTATGGTTCGTGGTTGACAGTGGCTGGGGTGAAGCACTAGTATTATTACATGAATTAGACTTTAGTCGCGTTGTCATGTAACGTATTTATGTGCCATGTAAGTGTAAAAGTAAGTGTCGTGCATGCCGAGTATTATTTATTATGTGTCCGCTTTGCTGGAAGGGACGACGATTCCGCGTAGTTTTTTTTTCTCACTGTTTAGCAGGAATTATGACAGCTGATAGGAAATGATGGGGCGTTGTAAGTGGTGACAAAATCAAGGCATTGCACAGGTGCTGGAACGTAATCGACTGGAGTGGAGATGAAGAAACTATTTTACAATTGGGTTTTTGAATTCGAAGTGGAACAACTAATTTTTCCGACGTTTCGTAACGTATGTCTGTTACTTTATCAAGGGTGAATGCAAATGTGGCTGATAACAAAAATAACCAAAAATATTAAACTAGTCATTTTAAAGGTTCGGTTTTACCAAAATCTCGCCTCCTAGTTGAAGTGTTAGTTGAAACTATTACCATGGCGACTTCCAATCACATGCAGTGAAATTGAGATGTTTCTGTGAAATAGAGGTCTATCCTAGTTGAAAATTTCGATAAAACCCGACCTAAATGTCTTTGAATTGAAATTTGTTTCCAACCACTTTTTGAAATACCCAAGCCCAAAATGTTGAACATCCGCTCTGCAGTGCGTAGCTGGGCAAGGGCTACTTATAAATATTTTCAGTTTTGATTTTCTTCTTCAAGAGTGTGAATTTCTCTGTCAATTCTATACCTTGCATCGATAGTAAGTAGATTGTCCATTTCATAATGCCAATGAATTACGCTTTACTGATCTCCTTATTGTTTGAACATTATCTGCGATTATTTTGTCGGGAATATAGGGGCAAAAACGATTTGTTCCCTTTGTTAAAACCAGAACCGCATCGCATGAAAAACGAAACTGAATCTCGGGACTTCCGAGCCGCCGCAAAGTAGACTAAGTACTTTCGACTTGCACTGCAAGTACTCGTGGTTTTCTTCGTCTAGACGTCGCTATCGACTATCCGCAGAAAAACCGCCCAACGAATTTCATGCGCCAAATTAGGCGGCAAAGACCGGCCCTGCACCTGATGGTCTATAGCTCGGCATTGTGCTGCAACGTAACTGCCCGTGCCTGCTTGCTGAAAAATTGTACTAGATACCGGATACCAAAGAGTTACCAGACTCTCTGTCACCGCGTCGAAGTACGATTGCTGAGAAGCCAGCAAACACTTCTTACGGAAACCTAGGTTTTATAACAAAATAAGTGGTTACCTTTTAGGTTCTTATGAGAAATGATACTTAAGTCAGCTTTAGCTAGCTCTATAATAGCTTAACATAAAATAACTAATATTTTCAAGTAACTAAATCCAATAAACCACTGCTTTGAGAGTGTCGATTACTCTCACAGTTTCACCTTGTGTTTACAGTCCTTTTGGCACCTTTCTTTGCTCCTAGACTTACATGTTGGTGTCGAGGACACAAGCAAATAAGGGAACAAAAATATCGTCTCAAAAATGTGCGACCATTCACTCGGTAAGTGTTCCCGTTAGGACAGAAACTAAAAAAAAGTAATGCGATATAATAAAGTTGTGTACTGCAAATCGTACATGAACAGCACTGTTCCATTCGTGTCCAAAACTACCGCGAATGTATCGCGAATCCTTTTCTTTGACATCGGTGCACGTTAGTCATTAACGACCAGTTTTTCACTGATTTTCGCCAAGATCTTAATTTCCTCTCGGCTGTGGGAAGATCCAGTCGATTGATTAATTGGCAAGCCGTTGTCTGCAAACAATTGCATTCCGCGAGACATACGGAACCAGGCCAGCCTTAGGCAAGGACAACCCGTCCGGTTAGTCCGGTCCACTCGTACCGGCCGGGACTCGAGCGATCTTCACTTGTCGAGTTTTGACGACAGGCCCTGTGGCAATAGTTTGATGAGCGGATGATGCAATGGATCTACGAAAAGGTGGGTAAATCCGGTGCCGGCACGTAGCCTACTCCTGTCGAAGACGAAGGGCACCAATGGCTTAACGTACCTTCCGAAGGACGGTTGAACGCGAACAACAGGATTCCTCCACATATCCATGCTGTCAAGAGGTTGATAAGCAAGGCGAATTAAGTTGCTGTACTAACTTTCATCCATACAACCTGGTCATGTATGATGGCCACCCATCCAATGCCCGACTCAGCGTAGTGTTTATAACTGGGGTGACATCACGAGGAAATAAATGAATGGATGATGAATGTCCCTTTTCCTTCCTGTACGCTGCGCCACTGGTCTTACCGTCTATGAAGGCAATTTTTTTCGCGGAAGGCACCGATATTGTCTTCACCTATTGTGACTGTTTCTTGCGAACCTGTCAATGGGTCTGTCTTGTCCGGGGTGGAGACCGAATGGTCAACATGAAACAAGACGTCTGGACACTGGTGACAGTTGATCGATTCTTGCGTGACGAGGGCGAGACAATCGGTTGGTCTAGGGAACTGGCCTGCACTAAAACATGCTTCCCAAATCCCCAATAAATCAAATAGGATCGGTATTCTTAAGTGCACACATAAATCGTTTACGATATTTGAAATCTTGTTTAAATTGCGAACGCTTGCAATGCGCTACTGATATTTACGATATCTTCAGCAATATACTGAGCAAGGTGCGTAGGTGTGCCTCTAGTGCTTCCGAAAGAATCCAACGACTTGTCACGCTTTCTTAAAAAAGCAAAGTTACATTTCGTCCGCAACAAAGCATACGGCCGTCGCGATTTTTGAATCCGGTAACGGTTCCAGGTAACGGTTTTCGCTCCGGGAATCGTGACAGTCAAGAAATTGTCATCTTTTCACGAGGTGTGACGCAATCCTCGGACTGTCTTCGTGGAAACCCGAGTACTTGCACGGGCATTACTTGGTTTTTTTCTTTCTTATTACTCTATTCGGCCTGCCATTTAGTTTACTTGTAAATTAAAGACATTTTTTTGTATTGTCATCCGAGATATTTACCTTCCCACGCGTCGTCCGCTCGACTTTTCGCTAGAAACAATCCTCGGAAACGTAGTTTCATTAAATTCTCAGTTCCCATGGCCGGACAGGTAATTTTCGAGCCGAATTAGTCTCGCTAAAGATTACAGCAAACACAATCAACCAAACGGAGAGGCGATCGAAATTGTGAGCCAAACTTGTAGACGTCATCTCGCAGCTCGGTTGAGCTCTACGCGGAAAATAATCGATATTTGAAAATAGTTCTCTCAAGTCAATGACTCGCCCAGTGTTGAACATGCTCAGCGTTAACTGGGCATTCACACCGACTTGCCAGCTATGCATGGTATCATCATGATTATGCTAGATCTGTGTTGTTTCTAAACATGCATTTAGCTGTAGCACCATTGGCTGGCGATTCTGAGAATCGATGCGACTAAAGTATGCTAAAATCATTGGACTGAGCATTCATTATCGATAAGCTTGACGAATCTCTGGATTTAAAAGCCGACACTCGACGATTTCGAAGAAATCGGTTTCATCTCTGCGATAAATATTTGCTTTTTCAATTACCATTGTTTATACTTTATACTTTGATACGTGCAAACATGTGTAATGAGAGTAACATGTTGCAGAGATATCAATGTGTGTTTATTTCTTTCGATTGATACGGCGCGAGAAAGTTATGGCGAAAAATAGTGTGTAATTGCATGTTAATTCCATCTTTTCTTGTGTGTGTTCAGCTCAGAAAAGGGCAGAGATGGTTTTCTGACTTCTCTGAGACGACTTGGCATCGCTGTCAGGAACGAATTTCAAAACTCGACAAAGGGGATTTTCTAGCATTGTTACCGAGTACAGTACCACCCAAAAATACAGACTTATTTTCATACGAAATTATGCAGAATCATTCAGTAATCAACGTTACAAAAAACCATCATAAACATTCCTGGCTAACCAAAAAAAAACAAAAAAACCGCACACTCACACATCGCTTTGGCTCCCTATCAATTCATATATCCAATAGCGGTCAATACGTTTAAAATATAGCTTCAATGTTCCATTTGGCCATTGCATCAATCGAATACAATCAAGCAGATTCTCTTGGCCGTTTTGCCACTGTAATAAAAATGATGAGTAACAGCCGCTGTTGGAAAAGGGTTACCTTCTAAAGAGGTGGGTTTCTGAAGGCATCTAGCGAGGATGTGGGCTCGCCTTGCATACCTCCATGTTGCCCACTTCTAGCAATAATGATGATTGCCACGGCTGGCTTCGTTCGGCTACAGGATATTATCTCTCTGAGGCTGCGGTCGGAGATTCGTCTGTCATCATTACAATGATTACGCTACAAAAGAAATAGCACTTCGAAGGTAAATCTGCGCGAGTCTTTTGAAATCGCTGTAATCTTCTCGCTGGCAACCACGGCGCCAAAACACGTTCCCAACTTTTATACAAGAGAAGTTTACCCGATTCGGACGTTAGTCTGATGAAAAGCATTCTTCGTTCCGAGTTTAATTATTTACTCATACACATTTGCTGAGCGCGTGTATGCGACAGCACATTTATTCATTTTGAATTCTTTGTACAAAGAACGTTTCAATATTTTAGGGGAGGGCATCGTCGCCAATGAGAATTTTTAGCGCGTTTTCTTTTGATGTTACTGTTACATCAAAGCTGATGTCCACATCGTATCGAAATGAGAGAAATTACAAAAAAAAAACCTAAGTGGCACTGAGCATCGTAAAAATATCGGCGCCTCGTCGTGGACGCGTGTAACAGGTCACGCTAAAACACAATGACAAGTTGGACGAGCGTCGCGGCCGAAACGAGTGGCACTGCGATCAGCTGACCGTAGAGACGCCAGCAACTTGCCGCAAATAGACACCAACTGAACGCAAATACGCGCACCCTCGGCGCACAAATAACCGCCAGACTTTCGCAATCATCGGCCGCGAATAATCCTTTTACTTAGAATTTTACTCGCAAATAGATTTTGTATGGCGTCGTGACACGTGAGGATGGAATTCTTCTATGGCGCCGTTCCTTATAAAGTAAGCTGATTTAGGTGCGGATATTTTGGAAAAGGTGGATTGCGGACTTGAAAATAAATATTAGTACCTTTAAAATGTCCTGTCATCGCAATGAACGAATCGATTTTCAACGGATGTCCTAGCACTATTCGCTAGTTGCTTGAAAAAATATTCGTTTCCTCTTGCCATTCCATAGCCGATTGAAAACGTCCGTTGATTAGTTCAGCTTGAGGGGTATCGCTGAGTCTATCGCTGGAATCGTCTCTCTGCGTTGTTCTTAGAGCTCCAGCATTCCTGCCATCAGCTCGCCGGCTGCAACGACCGGCAGCCCGCCTTCCGAGAAACTACCGACGAGTGTCCTGTCTTCGCCTAGGCTCGGAAAGCTCCTCGAGAGCGTTGGCTTCTCGGTAAAGCAACAGCACAAGCTACCCGTGTCTTTTCACATTAGTGGGAGAAATGCTTCAAAGAAAGATGTAACGATTTTCTGTCGAATTATCTTTGTTCTATGTCTGTAATTGTGTCGTTATCTATATTTTTTTCTTTTAATTAAAGCGTCATTATGATTTAAAAAAACTGAATAGTATTATTTTTGGTTATTATACTTAATCTTGTGTGTCGGTCCTCTGCAAATGAGCACACCAAGATAAATATGCACTTGAATAATGAATGCTAATGACACAAACATTCGCAAACCACGAACAAGATCGAGATGCAAGGAAGGCGTTGAATCTCATTTAATTCAAAGAATGATCAGTTGCAGATTCCATCAGATTTCAGACGATTTCGGAACAAATTGGTACGACAGTTGAAAGACACAACCTCATGTACATCATTGACCGAACTACATACTGTTGTGAAAGTGGAATTTCTCTCAACAGTACGCGAAACAAAATAAAAAGAAAGTTACGTGCCAGTGAGTACGCGAAGCGAACCTCGTTTAAAATTAGCTACAACACCAGAGGGAACAATACCAGAATAAAACAGTCGGTGGACAAGGGTAGTTATGTGTGCCAGCCACACAACAAGGGAATTCAACCCTTGCCGTGGGTAAAGCCGCCCAAAATCCAGGCTACAAGCAGATCAATATCGCTTACGGCGTCGGTATCTCCCAAAGTGTGCTAGACACAAATGTGTAGCTAAAATTTGTAACGGACACGGCGAGTAAAGTAGCCAATGAAGTTGGTTTGGCGTATGATGGTATGGTTTAGCGTATCTAGCCTACTCGATAGTTGGTAGCTGGATCATGGCTTTATGTATAGAATATTTTAGCTACTGGGGTAGGGTAAGTTAGGGCAACGCAAATGAACCGCGAGCTAGTATCGGCAAGTGACTAGGAAACCAATTCCAAGTTCGTTCAACCTTTGCAAGCTGTGCAGCGAGGAGCTTTTCAACATGGGTTGTGTTTTTTTTCGTAGTTTCCGCGAATTCGCCCAGACAGCTAGTCGTCGTTTCCGGCTTGCTGCATGAAACGAAAGGGCTAAATCTGAAGCACATTGTCTACGAAAAATACAAAGGTAAACTCGAAGTCCGCACTCGTGCAGCTAGCAGTAGTGTGGAGAAACTGTCTTGTTTCTCAGAAATCGGTTTAGAAATACCTTCTAGCTAGTGTCTTGCGAAGCCAGAGAAAAAAAAAACTGCTATTACGATCAGTATTGCAGACATTGTTTATGAGAAAATTGCTGATTTACTGCTGTGTAAATGATAACTGATGCCTTCTCAGTGATTGAATAAAAATGAGTCTAATAAAAATGTCACACGACGCGTTTTTACGTTTGAACTCGTTGACATGTAACGATTTTTTTTCCGTCACGGCCTGCCAAGAATCTGTTCGGCAGAGTCTAGATGGCGGTGCATGCAGATTTTGAATGTTGCTCCATTCATAATTCCTTGCCGTGAATTACGGGAACGGAGCGTGGCGGGTTGCCTACACGGACGGCTGTCGGCCTAGTTCCTATCTAGGTCAACTGTCCGTTTACCTTTGGTGCGGAGGCAAAATGAAAATGCTAACTACAACAAAAAAATTAAATAAAAATACAGCGCTGTCAAAACGAAGAACAGTTCACGCGAAGATTTCTTGGAAGCGGCGAAATAGTTGGCTTGTTGTTTTGTTTTCTTTCTATTTAATTTGATTTATATGGCATGTGAACTTTCAGTTGAGAAATCTAACAGGCGGCCGTAAAAAAATTACGTTCTTTTTCTTGGTAACTAATCTTGTGAACTCACCTCTTTGAAAAAACCATGGTGGCCGATTCGAGCGACAGCCTAATTATTCATTTTATCGCAATGTCCTTCAATGACGTACAAACATTTTAACACATGTTCTATGTCAACAACAACAAAAATAACTTCACCGAATTCGACACAATAACAATCACTGCGGCGAAAAAACACTCGAAAGCGGCGACTTCAAAGCACTGGCCACGAACACAACGTGCTCACTGCGTTTGGTACTCGCACGCAAATTCGCCAAAATCCAACGTGTTACAAGGAACGCCTAGCAAAGAACGCCGCAACCCTGCGCTGTCGGCTTCTAAATACTAACTGCAAGCCTTTGAAACTGAGTGTAGAACGCCGATACCCGACTCGCTAGCTTTGGGTTCTGTGAAATTCCCCCACCACGAGTCGAACATTGCCGAACCCTACCGAACGTAGCCGAGACTTGCCGGCTGGTGCGTCCGAAGCGGTCGCCTTGTCTGCTATTCTTAGAAAACCTAAACGAGTCGAGCATTTCTGAGGAAGCCCCCCCATAATAAAATATTGTTCGTTTCTCCTCACGCGTTTTCCCCCCCACCTGACAGACCGATAAGACCTCCCGCAGTTCTAATGGGGGCCCTCTATGATGAATAACACACAAACCTTGGTACACAGATACAAGATTTCGACGAAATTGATTCAGGATGTAGATATAGGAAGGGATCGGCGGAGGGACGGGAGGGAAAACAAATAGGATTAAACACGGTTGTTAAATAATCTAAAAATAGTTTCAGTTTAATAAAAGATTTCTATATTATTTTTCTTGGTAATTGATAATCGTTGTTTAATTGCTTGATTTTTGTTTGCGTTGGCAATCAGTGTTATCAGAAATGAACACTCGAGTGAACTTTTAGTGAGCGGTACATTTTACCTACTGAATTTGCTTGAAAGAATCGAGATGGAAAATTGAAATTCGGGTCGTGTCTATGAATTTCCCTCCAGCCAAAGGCGACGTCGAATTTCTGTTAAAAGCTTTTCCGAGCGTTGCGGGAAAAGCGCCAACTGTGTTTGCCAAAAAAATTCAATCGCTTTTCAATAAACGACGGTGTGGGATTCCCTTGATGGCAGATTGATATTTTCCTGAGTTTTATATGCAGTTCGGCTAGTTTTATCTTCTATTACCATTTTTACAGATATACATTCGCCTGTTCTCGTGGCTAGTGCGTCGTTAAACACAACGAAGCTCTTCAGCTTTTAATATTGAACGAATCAAACTGAATTTTCTTTATAATTCCTTGATAAACAGTTTTAACAAAAGTAGTATTGGTAAAGATGTCAAATCTCCCTAGTTTTATATGAACTTCACGGAATTACACCAACGCAAAAGTACTTTGGTCCTTTTTGGCCTCATCTTTAATTCCTCTCTTACCAAAATACTTCCCATTTTTACTGGTTTTTTCGCTTTTTTGCCTATCATAAGAAATCATGAATCACGCACCCATATCCGATTTTATTTTTGAAATAATAAAATGTTTGCCCAAATATTGGATGAGCAAACGTTTTTAGTTGCAGAGACTCTCACCGAAATGGCCACTAGGTCTACTGCGCTGTGGTGTTCTCTTATTGCTTCACAGTCAACACCCAAAGAAAGAAAAAAAAAGTAGAACGAACTTAACCAAACAAAACCTCAGTCAGAATTGAAAACACAGAAAAAAATTCACAGAAAAGCCATTATTCCAAACAATTTCTATTCATAATTTCCGAAAACCTAGTATATATACGGCCAACAAACATTAGTAAACAAGTCATATAATTTATAGCCTCTACATTCACAGGACATAAAAGTATTCACAGAAGCCAGTCAAACGCCTTCATCCCTCCACGTGCAGTGGCGCAGTTTCTCACCAAGCAACAAGGAGTATGGGGGCAGGGGAGGGGGGGCGTTACGTCAGCACGAGGGTCCACGCCAATATCGATTCATCGTTCTCAGAAGGAATTCAGATATAATCCTCGATGTCTGGCTGGAAACTGCATGCATTCGAGTCGTGCCCCTAGCGTGGTTCTATATCTGTTTCTATCAAAGCCGTCATTTTATTTATGCCTCTTACTCACGGCATTTGTGACGTAGTAGATGAAGGGGAGTGACGTAGTCGACGGCGTCGTCACAGGTTGCAGTGATCTACGGAGTTGGCTAAAATTGGGGGCATTTTTGCGCTGGGTCTGGTATTGGATGAGTGATCATCATACACATGACCAGTTTTGTTCGGTAGAGAAGTTAGAGGGATGCAATTTAGTACAGCAACTTTAATCGCCTTGCTTATCAACCTCTTAACAGCATGGATTTGTGGAGGAATCCTGTTGTTCGCGTTGTACCGTCCTTTGGAAGGGACGTTAAGCCGGTCTTCGACAAGAGTAGGCTATGTGCCAGCATCGGGTTTCCCCTCCTCTCTTCCAGGCTGGTTTAAGTTCGTTACCATCCACTCATTCACCGACGCCATTAGACCAGAGCCACATGACCCGTAGTCAAAACAGTGCGTCGTTAAACCACACCAATCAATCATTAGAGTTTAGATGGCCGTTTGCAATTGAGTCTAGTTTGGAAAATGACCTCGGTAATTATGTCCATTCTTTGATTGCTGACAAGACTTGCCGGGATGATTGAGTGTCGTTCAAGTAGTAGAGGTTCCAGGAATCTGTTCTAAAGATATTTATCGTGTTGTCTGAAACTGTTGGAACTGATGGAACTGGAACTTGCGGCATCCTGGACGTGTTCTCTTTATGAATTTCCTGAAATTTTGCTGAGTTGAGGTTTGGGGTGAGTTGGTTAGGAAAATTATTATTCGATTTGGACAGATCCGCACCAAGCTTGACTCCCATACATTTGTGGTTAAATTGTGCTCACTATGTTAATGACAGCTGAAATTTAACAACACATTTTTTGATCGGCTGATCATTTTCGGCTGATCAGCTTCGTGGATCCGGGCCAAGTGTTTCTTGATATTATTGCTTTTATTTTCCACATTCGGTATTGATTCTGCGAATAGGGATATGAGATAGGCAGGTATAAAAAATAGGAATAGCTTAAATTTTGAGAACTGTTGGAGCATGAGAATTCTAAATAAAAACATACTTGGTTTACATTTTCGGATGTGTGCAGAAAAGCTACCAAAGTCTAATTTCATCGCTGACTGAAAATGTGCTCAAAAATATTCTCAGCTCAAATCTTCGATTATTGGGGTTTAACGACGCACTGTTTTTGACAACGGATCATGTGAAACTGGTCTAATGGCGTCGGTTAATGTGTGGATGACGATGAGGATGATGATGAAACTAACCTAGCCTTACCTGGGAGGAGAGGAAACCCGGTGCCGGCACGTAGCCATACTTCTGTCGAAGAGCACCCCAAGGGGACCACCGCCTTAACGTCCCTTCCGAAGGACGGTACAACGCTAACAGGATTTCTCTACAAATCCATGCTGTCGAGAAGTTGATAAGCAAGGCGAGTGAAGTTGCTGTACTAACTTTCATCCCTCTAACCTCTCTCCCGAACAGAACTGGTTCAAAACTCTGATCAAAACGGAACAAGTATTTGAGGTTATTTTTTAAAAATATCACATTCAAAGTCATGAAAAAAAAAATTGCATCTTGCTATTCGACAGGAGTAGACTGCGCGCTGGCACCGCGTTTCCTCTCTTTCCTTATAAACTGGGTTAGTTTCATCATCCACTCATACACCGACGCTATTAGACCAGTACCACAGGGCTCGTTGTTATAAACAGTGCCTCGCTAAACCCCAAAATCAAGAAAATTGAACAGCCGGGTGATAAAACGTTGATGGAAGGAGGTAGGTTCTTGGAGGATCATGTACGGATGGAAGATAGGAATAGTAACATGACAAAACCAGATAGTGCCTATCTAGATAGCGATGCTGATTTCCATACCGTGTGACCATCATTTGAACTGTGACATTATAATTCAATTTCGGACCACGCCGGGAAATGGGAATACTGCACCTCGATATTATCTAAATCTAATTCTTCTTGTCAGCGTGACGTTTAATGCATTGACATCATCATACGAGCTTATAGTCGAGCAATATCAAAGCTCTATCTCGACAAATAAGAAGTTTGCCAACTCGGCGCTACAAAGAGCTGAAAGTTTGACCTAATCTTTCCAATAGTGTAACGGACGTGTGGTTAAAATAAAGAAAGCATCATCAAAACACCCCCAAAAAAATTGGGGTATCCAAATTTTTACTAAAAAATAAAAAACTTTAGAGCTGATGTAATTCACTTTTTTTTAAGTTACAAGATTCTTCCTTCTATAAATGAGTTTGTGATATCAACTTGGCCAGTAAACTTAAGTGAAGTTATGTGTGGTTAACTTTTTGATTGCTTTTTTTGCTACATTTTATCCATTTCTGACTAGATATAACGACAGGATTATATTTTTTGATGATAAAACTGTGTACCTAAGCCAAACTCATTTATTAAAAGAAGAACCTTGAAACTTTTCAACAAAGTGGATTACATAGCTCTGATTTTTTTGTTGTAAATATTTGAATTCCCCAATTTTTTTAGGGTTGTTCCGATAATATTTGTTTACTTCTCTTGCTTACCACATGTCCGTGAAACTATATGGGAAGATTAGGTCAAATTTTCAGCTTGTACTACCGAGTAAGCAAATCCGCCATTATGGAGTTGATATTGCTCGACTATTAACCCTTATTAGTAATCCTAGCCAGTGAGTTTCAGAAACCCAACGCCAGAGCGTGTAAATCATGACCATGCATAGCCCCAACCAGACCTATATGGCTTACCACGAACCTGGGTTTGCAGTAAATGATTGCCAGCGCTGTGAAATTTGATATGAACTTCAAGTGCTTGCAATGCCCAGAGTATTTTATAATTAGGAATACATAATAACCTCTCAAAAATTGGTGCCCAAACGGAGAGCTCCCATCTCAAGTCTCATAAATCTAATCCTTTTAAGCCCGTAATTGTTCTCCAATTCACTAAAATCATTTCAAAAAATAGTGCCCAAACGGAAACCAAAATCTAAAATCATCTCACAAAAATTCTATGTCCTTGTAGTTCAACTAGTTGAGATAGGTAGAGGTCAGGGTTCAAGTCCCCGGCTGGACACCAAATTTTGAGAGTTTATTAGTGTTTCTAATTTGCTGATTGTGTTTGTCGTCGTAGATTTGTAGTTGAGGTTCAAGTTCTGGGAACATTCGATGAGCGGCGACCATAAAGTCCAGACTAAACCAATTGACAGGAGTGGCGTGGTGGCGTGGATGTTCATAGTCTCGAACATTTCAGGCCCCTGCCTGGCATCGAACACGTGCTACTCTGGTGCTGGTAGTTAATATCTTTGAGTGCATAGTTATTGTCAGAGCAAACATCTGCTCTGACGTCTTTCTGCTGAGCAAACGAGGCCGGCAACACGTGGTAAAGGTAGGTGCCACACGATGGCGCTTGTGGCCGTTCTTTTTTACATATCTCTATAATTAAATAATTTAAAAAATATGAAGAAAAAAAACAGTGAATAGGGGAAAGACGTGGTGGTTGTTTTTGGATACTTTTTCGATTGAACTGCTAGTGTCACCAAACAAAGCCTTCAAATATGTGCATTTTAACTCTGTTTCAAAAACTCTCCCCGTGTAAGTTTTTCAAAATATCAAAATTTGATCCAATAGCAATCCTAGACACACTCTTCCTTTGTACACTGTTTTTTTTTTCAGATCGTTTAGAATAATTTTAGACCCCTAAAAGTCTTACGAAGTGGACCTCTTTTCGCATAGGGGTACGAGGTTTCTTAAAATTAGCACTCTTACGTTAACTTTACTGTTAAACTCGATGGTTACGTACCGCAAATGTGTAATAGCTTATTTAAGTTGAAGTTCCCTTTTAGTCGAGTGAAAATAAATCCTACCGAGGACCTGTGTAAGTGTGTGTGCTTGGTCTTTCCGAGCGGAAAACTCGGAAAATGCATCGGCCAGCGCTTTCCCGACCATTTTCACGCTAACCGCTGAGCTTAGTGCAAACATCGCCCACCATGGCATGTGCAAATAAAGTTTCCAATTCTATTGACTGAATTTCCGATCACCTGGCGGGGGTGAGAAGAATTTTGATGAAATAAAATGAATTCCTTGTATTTGCCCAATGGCAGCGCGGTAGGTACATACTAACTGGATTTCTCTCTAGAAATTTGTCTGTATTCCTCTTTCATTTTCCGCCTTGCGGATTTTTGTATGTTTAAAATTTTTTGATTATTTCAAAGAATTTACTTTCCTTTGAAGTACATCCACAAAGTACATAATTTGTGTTGTATACACACTTCAACGAACACAATCATGCATTAAACCGTTGAGTGCGCAGGTTCTAGGTAGAAGCAGAACGTTAATGCTCAACTTTCTGCGTGGAAAATGGCCGCCAAATTACTAATTTACCGACAAAACTGCAGAGTACCGGAACACGCCGTTAAGTGGAGCCACTGTCGTATGATATTTCATTTCGATATTTCTCGTAGGTTACTCGCATTTGAGACTTTTCATGCTTAAAAGATCTCCGTCTATGTTTACCTCAACGATTGATATACACGTAACGATTCAATAGCGAGTAACCTACGAGAAATATCGAAATTAAATATCATACGACGGTGGCTCCACTTAACGGCGTGTTCCGGTACTCTGCATTTTTTCGGTAAAGTAGTCATTTGGCGGCTATCTTTCAGGCAGAAAGTTTAACACTAACGTTCTGCTTCTACCTATAACTTGCACACTCACATTTCACATTGTTCTGTTAATACTCATCCCCGTGGTTACGCAGTTTATCAGACACCTATTATTTTCATCTAAACATCCGGTCGTTGTCAACGTGGCCGTAAATAATTTACACACACAGTAATTGTATTTACAATTTTATTTACAATTTCAATTGTATTTATCAATATTTCAAAAGTACACTTGTAATTGCCCTTACATCAAGTTTTCGATTCTTTATTAATATACAACACATTGTTTTGATCTTTGAACAATTATCAGTGTGATAAGAAACGTATTAAATTGTCCTTATGCTTATTTATGCAGATTTTGCATTTAAAACTGAATTTTCCCCTATTTACATACTCGTCAGTGGTGTAAAATCAATATGGGATACGGAATTATTTGACCAGAGATTTGAAGCTTAACAAGTCTTTCAGTTTGAACATGGATGAAAGGCTGTTGTAGAGAATGGACCAGTGCTTCTAAAATATAAAATTACATAAATACATGCAATTAGTACTGTATAACTACAAAGTTCTAAAAGTTAACAACGGAATTCGATAATGAGTTGTTGAAAATGTTCGAGCTTATCCGTAGCGAGAAGTTTACTAGCCAACCCAGTTTTAGAGAAACTTTCGCGGGAAAAGAGAAGCCCGGAAAATGAAAAGCACCAGTTGGCGAAGTGCACGTTGATCCGTATTACAGAAAATAAAACCACCTTCACTGATTAACCAGACATTTTCCAGGTATCGTAAATTACTTAACCTTTCCCCAGCTTTATTTTGAGAAAGCAATTTCTTAATTTTATGGTTTCTTTGCGTGTTATATCTCAGATTTAATCTTAGATCGTTCGGAGTTAATTTCCAAGGATTTTCGAGAAGTTAAACTTTGGTTTCTGTAATCTGAACTTACCGCAACACCCGGGCAGGTGTGTAGTTCTGGTTGAACAATTGATTATTGGTGTTTAACGACGCACTCTTTTGACAATGGGCCATGTGGCACTGGTCTAATGGCGTCGGCGAACGATTGAATGATAATGAACCTAACCTAACGTAATCAAAATAAGAAGGGAGGAGGAGTAACCCGGTGCCGGCACGTAGCATACTCCTGTCGAAGACCAAGAGGACAACCGGCTTAACGTTCCTTTTGAAGGACGGTACAACGCGTACAGCAGGATTTCTCCACAAATTCATGCTGTCGAGAGGTTGATAAGCAAGGCGAGTGAAGTTGTTGTACTAACTTTCATCCCTCCAACCTCTCTCCCGAACAGAACTGGTCATGTGTATAATGGTCACCCAACCAATACCTGACTCAGCGCAGTGTTGCTTAACTTGCATCCCTTCAACCTCTCTCCCGAACAGAACTGGTCATGTGTATAATGGTCACCCAACCAATACCTGACTCAGCGCAGTGTTGCTTAACTTGCATCCCTTCAACCTCTCTCCCGAACAGAACTGGTCATGTGTATGATGGTCACCCAGCCAATACCAGACTCAGCGCAGTGTTGCTTAACTTGCATCCCTTCAACCTCTCTCCCGAACAGAACTGGTCATGTGTATAATGGTCACCCAACCAATACCTGACTCAGCGCAGTGTTGCTTAACTTTCATCCCTCCAACCTCTCTCCCGAACAGAACTGGTCGTGTGTATAATGGTCAACCATCCTATACCTGACCCAGTGCAGTGTTGCTTAACTTCGGTGATCTCCAACACGACAAACCGTACGGTGCTATACTTTTACTTACTTTAAAGGACTTTCGGTGCCCCACACGATATATACCATTATCCAATGTTTGCACGTTCCGTCACACTATATTAAACTCTATAAAATCCATTAACCGTGACAAGTATTGCAGTAGGCAATCAAAATGTAAATAATGCAACGCAATTACGTCCGACATTTCTTCGTCGCCCACACCTTTGGTTAGGTCGAGGCGTCCTCGCCCATGGGACATGGGAGCTGAACTGGTACGGGTCGATGTAATTAAAGTCTGTATTTTAAACGCTGTCAGAGCCAGCTTCAACAGCATTTTAATGACACTCTGTACGCTGGCTCTGTGTTTGGCTTTGCCAGGGTTATATAGTTCATCCTTAACACCAGTAACCAGATACCTATGGTACAATTTTAGCTTACAATGATCCTGCCAGCTGATCTCAAATAACTTGGATAAAGCATAGGATCCAGCCAGCTGATCTCAAATAACTTGGATAGAGCATAGGATCCAGCCAGCTGATCTCAAATAACTTGGATAGAGCATAGGATCCAGTCAGCTGATCTTAAATAACCTGGATAAAGTATAGGATCCAGTCAGCTAATCTCAAATAACCTGGATGGAGCATAGGATCCAGCCAGCTGATCTCAAATAACTTGGATAGAGCATAGGATCCAGCCAGCTGATCTCAAATAACTTGGATAGAGCATAGGATCCAGTCAGCTGATCTTAAATAACCTGGATAAAGTATAGGATCCAGTCAGCTAATCTCAAATAACCTGGATGGAGCATAGGATCCTGCCAGCTGATCTCAAATAACTTGGATAGAGCATAGGATCCAGTCAGCTGATCTTAAATAACCTGGATAGAGTATAGGATCCAGCCAGCTGATCTTAAATAAACTGGATAAAGTATAGGATCCAGCCAGCTGATCTCAAATAACCTGGATGGAGCATAGGATCCTGCCAGCTGATCTCAAATAACTTGGATAGAGCATAGGATCCAGCCAGCTGATCTCAAATAACCTGGATAGAGCATAGGATCCAACCAGCTGATCTCAAATAACCTGGATAGAGCATAGGATCCAACCAGCTGATCTCAAATAACCTGGATAGAGCATAGGATCCAGCCAGCTGATCTCATATAACCTGGATAGAGCATAGGATCCAGTCAGCTGATAAAAATTGAAGTCAGGCAATCCATTTTTAGCAACAGGTAGGAGTCCATATGATTTCAATGTTTATTTTAGAGTTTTGAAACAAGTTTTCAACCAATTTTGATAATTATATTTAGGTAATCCCACGAAAACTACTGATGAAAACACTTCAAATAGCGCTGGCTCTTTGAGAAAACTCAAAATCAGGGACTCTCAAGATGGCGGCCGTGCCTTCAAAGTGTCTCCATGGGAACCGCTATCCAGGTTATATGAGATCAGTGTAAAGACACGCTGGTGGCACGGCGTCTCGCCGCGTGACGTCACTCGTCAGGGAATGAAAACCAGGGTCACGAGAAGGGGATGGAATTATTTTCAAAAATCTCGTGTGAGAATATTTTGTCACGTGCTTGTGAATGTATTCTTGCGGCATTGCTATGTTCTCTCTGCCTCGCTTTCGGAGAGAAAAACCAGACGTGCAATTTTCCATTTTCCATTGTTTACGTTCAATTGTCAGTAATGGAAAATGCGGCACGTTCGGTCGCACGGCTGGAAAAACCACGTTTTCATAGTAAATATTTACCAAATGAAAAACCTTATACCCTAAAGCTTTCTACGAAGATGTTGGTTGAACTATATTACAACGCAAACACGATCAGAGCGCGAGACTCTGGAATAATTTATTCCCGTTGCTAAATCCGAACAGTCTGTTCCCGTCTCATCCTGAACGCTTCCCGAGGGATACGGTTACAGGAATTGTGTTAGCGCTACGAGTCGCCTGCATATAGCCAACAATATCCCATGATTTATTAGGGAGCAGCTATTTATAGCAGAATGATAGACACTTCCACTGCGAGGCTTTTAGGTACACTTTGGGCAACGCCAGGAATTTCAGTCTCGCCTTCCGAGAAGTCCACAGGATGGAAGTGGATGCTATAAATAGAATGCGATTTTCGGGAAATTTAGTTAAGTTGCCTATTTCGGCGAGAGCGTGACGTAGAGCGAATTGTGCTCGCAGGGTACGATCTCTAGGATTTATAGGAAGGCTAATTGGAAATAACGGGTCAGGGTTTTTTAATCTGATGGAAGTTACGGGATTTAGGATGTGAATTAATTAGTTTGCTTTGGCCGCCGTGACTTTGGGAGTGGATTTGTTCTCATCGTGGTAACATTACCGGAAAATCTGGAAACACAATCTGTGTTTGGCTGATGATTTTCTCTTTTAACTTAATCTTTGCCCGGTGGATTATTTTTCATTCTTCTCAAACTCTTTTTTTTTTGTAATCTTATTTCATTTTTCTTTGTTCAACCATGTTTCTTTTTTTAACGCAATGGCCTATCTAACTATCTAACCTTTAAGCACTAGTTTTGACACACACTTTTTAAACTGGGTTTTGAATGCCAAGTGAAGAACAACTAAATTTCTCAACGTTTTGTAACTTGTACCTGTTACTTTATCAAGCGTTAAAGCAGTCCTGACAATTTTTCGATAACAAAAGAACCACAATCTACTCGTTCAAGCATCCTAAATGCGTGATGCATCAAACTTAAATAATCAGGGTCGATAACTCAAAAACCCTGATAAAGTAACAGGTACGAAACGTTGAGAAATTTAGTTGTTCTTCACTTCACATTCAAAACCCAGTTTAAAAAGTTTTTTTATCAATGTTTCTCCTATGTTTATTTTATCCCAGTTCTCTCCTCTTTCATCAATATCACTTCTCACTTGGTTTTTCCTATTTCCCTTGGTCTTCCTATTCCCCTCTTTTCATATTTCCTTACAATCATTTTCTTACGTTACTTATTTTCTTTTTTTCTCGTCACTTTTCCGTAAAACTTCAATGTTCCTTTGTACCAATTGTAAAGCGAACATTTTCTACCTCTTCCCTGAATATTCCCTATCTTATTCTCTCTTTTATTCTAGAAAAAAACATATCTGCCAGCGTTACTTACATTTGCATTTCAACCTTTGATCTTCTCTTATCCAGACATTGTAATCCTGGAACTAAAAGGGAGCACGTCTTGCACGTCTTGCAAAATATTGAAATAAAAATTCAGCATGGTGGTGCTTGACTTTTCTCCTTTCTTCCTGAAACTTTGATGATGAGAGGAAAATCTCGAGTAGCACTATATCCCTAGAGCACCAGACATGCAAGTTATATCGGAGAGATTGACAATCAAGGCAAGAAATTGCATTCGGATTTCTTCTTATAGTACGCGCTAATAAATACCAAGTTTATATCACTCTGGGAGAGGTTCGAACCGGTACGAACCATCTTGAATTATCCGTGCGTTTGAATGGAAAGATAATTAAGCTTTCCAGAGAAAACTTCTTCGATTGTCAGCGTTCTAAGTAAGATAAGAAGTAGTGAACAACGCCATCCAGAGGAGGACATCCAGATTATTTCAGCCTTAAGCCAAGGGGAATACCCGAAGACTTTGCCGTATGTTTGCCTAGCAATTTGAACCCTGGATCCAATTCCAGGCTTCATCTGGGGAAATAAGTTGGGTGAGATTACTAGAGACATAGCTCAGAAAATACTTACCATATGCAATTTTGAAATAAAAATCTATAGTACCTACATAGAGGAGGCACTGTACATTTTTTAGAGGCGGTGTAAAAAGAAGGGAAACTTTGATGAAGACTAAGAGAGAACGAGAATCTCGAGCGGGGAAAAATTTAAATAAATTAAAACCTTTTAAACGCAATTGTTCATTCAATTGTAAACGAACTTTGTCATCATAATCCAAGCTCGACAGGACGTTCAACCGCAACTGCCTCGTTCTTCCTCGTCGCATTGTATCCGCACGCGTGTTAAGACGTGCTTCCTAGCGCCCCGCGTTCCGTTTCCGGTCTGTACGTTGCTCCCTGCGTCTCTACTTCCGCCCACCGCCCTCAGCCTACGGCCGACGATTCGCTAATGCCAAACGAGCCTCCTATCGACGCGATGAAGTAGACGTCACAGGCGCCGTGTAACCACTAAGACGACTTGATTTTCTTGTATTCTGTCTCGGCTACAGTAGGGGAAGACATCAAGCGCAAGCCTTTGTATGTGAGAACGCGGGTGAACACAGTCCACCCAGCAACACGGAACCCGTGCCCGGCATCGGGCAATGCGATAGTTAATAGTAATGGGTGGGTGAAACAAGGGTTGTCTTGGCAATCTAAAACAAGTAACCCGTGCCCGGCATCGGGCAGTTCACCACAATGTAATATAAATGGGTGGGTGAAACAAGGGTTGTCATGGCAATCTAAAACAAGTAACCCGTGCCCGGCATCGGGCAGTTCATCACAATGTAATAGTAATGGGTGGGTGAAACAAGGGTTGTCATGGCAATCTAAAACAAGTAACCCGTGCCCGGCATCGGGCAGTTCACCACAATGTAATATAAATGGGTGGGTGAAACAAGGGTTGTCATGGCAATCTAAAACAAGTAACCCGTGCCCGGCATCGGACAGTTCATCACAATGTAATAGTAATGGGTGGGTGAAACAAGGGTTGTCATGGCAATCTAAAACAAGTAACCCGTGCCCGGCATCGGGCAGTTCATCACAATGTAATAGTAATGGGTGGGTGAAACAAGGGTTGTCATGGCAATCTAAAACAAGTAACCCGTGCCCGGCATCGGGCAGTTCATCACAATGTAATAGTAATGAGTGGGTGAAACAAGGGTTGTCATGGCAATCTAAAACAAGTAACCCGTGCCCGGCATCGGGCAGTTCATCACAATGTAATAGTAATGGGTGGGTGAAACAAGTGTTGTTTGATTATTGGGATTTAACAATGCACTGTTTTGACATAAGGCCATGCGGCACTGGTCTAATGGCGTCGGTGAATGAGCGCATGATTATGAGGGATGATGAACCTAACCTAGCCTAGAAGGGAGAAGGGAAAACCCGGTTTAGGCACGTAGCCTACTCCTGTCGAATAGCACCAAGGGAACCACCGGCTTAAAGTCCCTTTCGAAGGACGGTACAAACTACAAAGCGAACAACAGGTTTCTTCCACAATTCCACGCTGTTGAGAGGTTGATAAGCAAGGCGAGTGAAGTTGCTATACTAACTTTCATCCCTCTAACCACTGGTCATACTGGTCATGTGTACTATGGTCGCCTATCAAATACCTGACTTAGCGCGTTAGCATGCTTGGAAGACCTAGCCGGTACGCCACTGAATTTGTTGACCTCCTAGTTCCAATTCTGTGGAAATGAAATTGTAATGCTGCTCGTCGCCAGATCTTATGCTCTTCGACACGTTTTATTGGATGCATTCTTCGAGTTGAAACTTCTTGATTTACTCAGGGAGATTGCTCTCTACCTGTACGTAGACGCGGGCGTCGACAACTTCACGTTGCAATAAAGAATTTCGTTACAGCACGATACACTTCTTATCTGCTGTGCTCGTTTATTATTTTCAGAACCATCAATTTTAACAGGAAATTCTTGGCTCGCATTGCTTTTTAGTATGAGTAATAACCACTGAACCAACGGGCATCTATATTGAGAAAAGTATACTTAAATTTAAATTTCCAGGATAGGAGAGGCGAGTTAAAATGGCGGATGGCTTGGAATATTAGCCCATACAAACCATAACTCATACAAATTGTGGGGTCGGAAATTTTTTTTATTTTTTTATTTGTGTGTCTTTACGAGGGGAATGCTTTCAATTTTTAAATCTGTTTTCTTCAGCGGTACCATTACAGAATACATTACAGAATACATTACAGTGATTGTAGCAACATTTAAACGCCAATTCTATCTTATAGCTCCATGGCTACCAAACGTTGAATCGACCAATAAATTTCCTACGTTAAGCCATAATATGCCCGTGGTAACATAAGATAGCAGAATTGAGAAGTTCTGTCAGGCGATCTCAGCATCTTCTTGGCTACCAAACGTTAAATCTACCATTGAACCTCCTATGCTAGGCCATGATATACCCGTGGTAACATAAGATAACAGAATTGAGAAGCTCTGTCAGGCGATCTCAGCATCTTCTTGGCTACCAAACGTTGAATCTATCATTGAACCTCCTATGCTAGGCCATGATATACCCGTGGTAACATAAGATAGTAGAATTGAGAAGTTCTGTCAGGCGATCTCAGCATCTTCTTGGCTACCAAACGTTAAATCTACCATTGAACCTCCTATGCTAGGCCATGATATACCCGTGGTAACATAAGATAGCAGAATTGAGAAGCTCTGTCAGGTGATCTCAGCATCTCCATGGCTACCAAACGTTGAATCCACCATTGAACCTCCTCTGTTAGGCCATGATATACCCGTGGTAACATAAGATAGCAGAATTGAGAAGCTCTGTCAGGTGATCTCAGCATCTTCTTGGCTACCAAACGTTAAATCTACCATTGAACCTCCTATGCTAGGCCATGATATACCCGTGGTAACATAAGATAGCAGAATTGAGAAGCTCTGTCAGGTGATCTCAGCATCTCCATGGCTACCAAACGTTGAATCTACCTCTCAACCTCTTCAAAGTTGGCAACGAAAAATGCTATCCTACAAAAATATGGGTAAATACTTGAACCGTATCCTTGCAACTTTTGACGGTCATTTTGTTAAAGTTTCACGGATGTGTCTGCTGTAGTATTGGAAGGACGATCACCATATCTTTTCCTAGCTGACATTTATTATTTCACATCTCACGGGAATTCGGGGAATTGCCAGGATATTTTTCTTCTTGACGTCTCCAAGTATCCGCTGAATAAAATGAACTCCCACTCCACGTATAGTACCTTAGTTTCAGCGCCGGGTCGTTTTCATAACGTCATAAAGTTTTATTTCCAGTGTACCATTTCTTGAATCTACGTCACGCTCGGCGATACTTTTGCTAAAAAGATAACAAAATGATAAAACAGGACGTTAAAGTTTTATATTTTTTGAAACTTTTAGTCGAGACACTTTTATGATGAAGTTTTTTTATTTTTTTTACCAGCAGTTGTCACAATTGTATGACTTTTCACTAACATCAAGCTAAACTTATGTTTGACAGAACCTAAATTGCAGCAAGTACATTTAGGCAACAAACGTTCATAGTTTTTAGAGCTTAATTTAAATAAAAATGGAGGGTTTGGTGATATATAAATATATAACGGTTTTTTCTGACACTATTCAAATGTAACACTATGAAGCTTTATTGATCTGCGTTCAAATTTGAACCAGATATTAGCACAATAGGAAAATATTGATAGCTAAACAAATAATTTTTATGATGTGCTTTCCGGTTTTTCTCTGTTGGGACGAGGTTTGTGGCCCTAGAATATTTATATAAATATGTATATAAAAATATTTAAAAATAAATGTGAGGTTAAACAAAGTTTAGCTGAGTTTAGCGCAATGCTAGTGACATCGGGCACAAAACGAATAACTTTTATCCCCATCCCGTGAATTGGAATGTTATTTGCGCTCTCGACGTGTAATGTTTTCCGACAGCTTTTCAATATGTGAAACCACACAAAGGCACTGCGCATTATGCGGTGTTGTGGTCTAGAAATTTAATCAAATTTTGGACATTTCATCGATAACAGATTTGCTGAACAAGCAAAATGCGATCTTTCAGTTTTTAATTACAATCCATACAAATTACGTTTATACTGAATCCTAAAAGCGAAATATTTGAGTTCTTTTGTTCGGTTTTTGCTTCAGTTTTTCTCAGTATTGCTTCCAATCAATTTTGGAGAATAATTATTCTGTAAACATTCACCGAACGGTTTGCCGTGTTGGAAACACCGGTTCTCATGAGCACCTAAGTTAAGCAACACTGCGCTGGGTCAGGTATTGGATGGGTGACCATCATACACATGACCAGTTCTGTTGGGGAGAGAGGTTGGAGGGATGAAAGTTAGTTCAGCAACTTCACTCGCCTTGCTTATCGACCTCTCGACAGCATGGATTTGCGGAGGAATCCTGTTGTTCGCGTTGTACCGTCCTTCAGAAGGGACGTTAAGCCGGTGGTCCCCTTCGTGCTCTTCGACAGGAGTAGGCTAGGTGCCGGCACCGGGTTTTCCCTCCTCCCTTCTAGTCTAGGTTAGGTTCATCATCATTTTCATCATCATCCACTCATTCACC